>CM053037.1:26181022-26693522 GCA_028564925.1 Lithobates sylvaticus
GCCTCCACAAGGGGATTAGAAGCAAATCCATCAGGAGCTTCAGAGTATACAAGAGAAGAGAGGTGCCTTTTAAGTGTAGCAAAATGTTTCTAAATGTTGTACCTTCAATAAATGTAACCATATTGCTACACTTAGAGGCGCCTCTCTTCTCTTTTATACCCAGCTGTGGTATGACGCTACGTGTATATCAAGACATCGCTTGTATATCAAGTCACATTTTATAAAAAATGTTTTGCTTGTTTTGCAAAACGCTCTCAAACCAAGTTACTCCCAAACCAAGGTTTTACTGTACTTCTACATTAAGGAGACAGGGGTCTGTTGCAGGAGAATACAATGAATAACTTTAAAGTTTTTATATAAAGCCAAAAATGTTTTTTTTTTTTTTTTTTTTTAGTTTTAGAACAAGAAAGAGATGAACTATCTCTATATCTGCTGGTGAACATTGTCTCTGGTACAAAAAGTACACGGGGAAATCCAAAATTTTTGCGATTATATTGATAAATCAGTAAACCTGACATTCACCAAAAATTCACTGCAGGTCATTAAGAGTATTTAATTCACCACCAGTGAGTGTTTGGTGAAAATCGCATCCACTGCTTTATAAATACGCCTCTTACCATTGTCACAAGAACAGGAGGGGAGAACACTCTTCCAATAGGGACACCTGTTTTATTGGCAACTGTCTTAAAATAGAAATGTAGGCAACATAAAAAAAAAAAAAAAAAATGAACAAACAGGTGATCAGTTATATTTCGCAATAAAATACACCTACCTGCCTGCTTGCAGTCTTCTGCGGTGTGTAAAATGAACTGCACTTGTGTAGCTCAGTTTACATCACCAGCATGGTCTCTGTGTGATGGGTTGTCTGATTCTGGTGCATATGCAGTAACATCATCCCGTGCCGGCCAGTGAAAATGGCCGAAGTCTTGCCCCGGAAGGAGCTAGAGCAAAGATGCCATCATCGGTAAGGGACCTCTTGCAGACTTCAGACTGTTGCTGAGGAGGTAAGTATGATGCTGCTGCCAGTGCCTGTTGATGGGGAGGTAAGTATGGTCCTGCCAGTGATACAAGAAAGATGCCACTTCCTCCCATCCTATAGCTGGCTATCGCAGTAAGAAGCATTGGAAGGCTAACGGGTAAAAAAAACAAGGCCAAGGATAAATCCAAGGGAAAAAAACTGTTTAACCTACCACCAGGGTGCCTTGACGAGGCTCTGTGGCTTACACATGCAAATGTGTGCAGACTAAACCCCTGCTTTTAACGCATACTGTTATGCCGCATACACACAGTCTGACTTTCCGGGAGAAAAATTCAGACTGAATCTTTTCATCGGATATTCCGATCATGTTTGGGCCTCATCTGACTTTTTTTTTTTTTCTCGAAAATTCTGACGGACCTAAAAATAGAACATGTTTTAAATATTTCCGACGGAACCAATTCCTATCGGGAAAACCGCTCGTCTGTATGCTGTTCCGACGGACCAAAAACAACGCATGCTCTGAAGCAAGTACGAGACGGAATCTATTGGCTACTGGCTATTGAACTTCCCTTTTCTAGTCACGTCGTACATGTTGTAAGTCACCACGTTCTAGACGGTCGGACTTTGGTGTGATTGTCTGTAGGCACGACAGTTTCAGCGGAACTCCGTCGGAAAAACCTTCAGAGTTTATTCCGATGGCATTAGACAGGTTATTTGGTTGTCTGCGGGCTGGTGGTAAGTTAAGCTTGGGTTTTTCCCTTGGATTTATCCTTGGCCTTGTTTGTACATGGTCCTGCCAGTGCCTAGGTCTAGCAATGCCACTGACATAACATTTTTAATTGCTTAACATGTCCCACTGTGTCATGATTATCATGATACTATACATGGTATATAGAGGCTTCTAGATGGCTCTCTTGTAAGGAGATCACTGGTGGCCTCCTTATGCTGCTGTTGATTAATTGTGGACCTAGCACTGGGTAACCAAATATACAATTTACAAATCGCAGTAACCATAGTAACTAATCAAAAATTCTCTTTTCCTCTCCTTTTCTTTTAATTTGAGCTCTGAGGAAAAAAAAAATCCTGATTGGCGATTGATTACATCACTTTGCATTGCCTTACCAGTTATTAAACCCCAATAACAAGTGCATCATACTGCTTAATCTAGCCATTCATAACACAATAGCTTTAACGTATAACATAACGCATAATAAGTATTTTTTTTCTACTGGGGCACCACAGTATAAAAATACTGCAAACTCTGACAATGTGATTAATTGGATAACCACAACCCAACAAGCTGATTCTAGAACATAAAAAAGATATTCCACTGTCTGACTGTCTTTAATATATAGAAGGAGAAAATGAATCCAGCACAGGAGATAAGGGGTCAGTTTGCCTCTGATAAGGAAGAATTGTTATAGCCTGGAAATGTTACTTCCATTCTTCATCCAGATTTGATTTACTTGTGTGGCTCACTGTACTTCGTAGAGGGCCAGATCCTGAAGCAGTTGCCACCTGTGTGGACACTTCAGATAAGTAGCACTATAGATCAAGACACAGAGAAACCTCCACATTGCATAAACATGAGTGCAGGAATGTGTTTGTGTACAAAGAGGTTCTCCAACATCGCATTGGATGTCAGTACTACAAAGACGAGTGAAGAGTAAAGTCAGGAACAGTTAGTCCCTTTTCAAATGGGGGGTCCTGTTAGATCTGCCTGTCAGTTATTCAAGAGGATCTGAACTGAAGCATGTTAGTCTATGGGCAGGTGGTGCATCCATAGCTCCCAACTAACGTACCTGTACGTTGCCCTTTAAGAGGCGGCCTGCGGGCACGCACGCGCCTGCGGCAAGCTCCGTGAGTTGGGTCGCGGGTTCCCACGGACTCAATCGCCGCAGGAATACCCGTGATCGACTCACGGGGAGGAAGAATGGGGAGATGCTAATGTAAACAAGCATCGCCCCGTTCTGCCTAGTGACAGTGTCACTGATCTCTGCTCCCTGTGATCGGGAGCAGAGATCAGTGATGTGTCACACGTAGCCACGCCCCCCACAGTTAGAAACATTCCCCAGGACACACTTAACCCATACACTGCCCCCTAGTGGTTAACCCCTTTACTGCCAGTGTCATTTACACAGGAATCAGTGCATTTGTAGAGCACTGATTGCTGTATAAATAACAATGGTCCCAAAAACGTGTTTCAAAATGTGTAATGTGTCCACCATAATGTCGCAGTCACAATAAAAAACGCTGATCGCCGCCATTCCTAGTAAAAAAAAAAAATATTAATAAAAATGCCATAGAACTATCCCCTGTTTTGTAGACGCTATAACTTTTGCACAAACAAACAAATCAATAAACGCTTCTTTCTATTTTTTTTTTTTTTTTTACGAAAAATATGTTTACGAAAAATATGTAGAAGAATATGTATCAGCCCAATCTGAGAAAAAAAAATATTTTTTTTATATATTTTTGGGCGATATTTATTATAGCAAAATGTAAAAAATATCGCTTGTTTTTCAAAATTGGCGCTCTTTTTTTTTGTTTATAGCGCAAAAAAAATAAACTGCAGAGGTGATCAAATACCACCAAAAGAAAGCTCTATTTGTGGGGAAAAAAGGATGTCAATTTTGTTTTGGACGACCGCGCAATTGTCAGTTAAAGCGAAGCAGTGCCGAATCGCAAAAAATACTCTGGTCAGGAAGGGGGTAAATTCTTCCGGGGCTGAAGTGGTTAAGATGAAAGAAAAAAAGAATGCCCATGAAGACTCCTGGGATGTATGACATCATTTTGGTCTAGGCCAGAAACCAGGAAGCAACTGAAGAAATGTTTAAAATAAGTATATAAAATATACTTTTCTATTTACTAATGCTAGCAGCATGAGAATCAGCGATGGGTAATGTTGATGAAGAGAGTAAAGTTCCGCTTTAAATTAAAGGAAATGTGTACACAAACTACTATACACTTTCTTTTGGTTGTGGGTTAGTATCAGAGCCAATTACTAGGCTCTAATACTAGCCAATTACTTCAGATTTGTTGGTATAATTATGGCCATGCTGAAGTACCATATGCTCCAGAAGTGTCCGTACAGAAAACGTATTGCCAAAATTTGCTAAAGCACAGTTTACTGATATTGAAATTTCATGCACTGAAAACGTTTGTACAAGCGGTTCCAAGCCAAAAAAAAGTTGCATCAATTTTGACAAAATAGGCAAGGGACCAGCCAGGATAAGCATTGACAGAGGTCCAGAAGAGGACTTGACTTTGAAGGCAATTAAATGTAGTCCTAAATTACCAGTAGCCAGCCGAGTTTTGTATCTTTGCTAGCTAGGATGTAGTTAGAATTTATTTATTTTTGACAAATACGAGTACTAGGTATCTTAACCACTTCCAGACCAGCCTCGTTTTGGATTTTAGGTGTTTACATGTTTAACCACATGCCGACCGGCGCACGACGATATACGTCGACAGAATGGCACGTACAGGCAGGAGGGCGTATATATATGTCCCTCCTTTCGCCTGTCCGTGCCATCGGGAGCGCGCCGGGAGCGGCGCGCTCCCGCGCCGGTCGGGACCCCCGTGAGTCCGGCCGCGGTCCCCGCGGACTCGATCGCCGCGGGGACTCCCGCGATCGTCTCACGGAGCGGCTGAACGGGGAGATGCCGAGATAAACAGCATCTCCCTGTTCTGCCTAGCAACTAGTGACGCCGATCTCTGCTCCCTGTGATTGGAGCAGAGATCAGCATTCACTAGCTGACAGCCACGCCCCCCCACAGTAAAAAACACACCCCTAGGCCTACTTAACCCCTACACTGCCACCTTGTGGTTAACCCCTAAACTGCTAGTGTCATTTATACAGAAATCAATGCATTTAAATGCATTAATTGCTGTAAAAATGACAATGGTCCCAAAAATGTGTCAAAAATGTCCGATGTGTCCGCCATAATGTCGCAGTCACAAAAAAAATCGCAGATCTCCGCCATTAATAATAAAAAAAAATTATTAATAAAAATGCTATAAAACTATCCCCTATCTTGTAAACGCTATAACTTCTGCGCAAACCGATCAATAATCGCTTATTGTGATTTTTTTTACCAAAAATATGTAGAAGAATACGTATCGGCCTAAACTGAGGAAAAAAAATGTTTTTTTATATATTTTTTGGGGATATTTATTATAGCAAAAAATAAAAAATAATGCATTTTTTTCAAAATTGTCGCTCTATTTTTGTTTATAGCGCAAAAAATAAAAACCGCAGGGGCGATCAAATACCACCAAAAGAAAGCTCTATTTGTGGGAAAAAAAGGACGTCAATTTTGTTTGGGAGCCACGTCGCACGACCGCGCAATTGTCAGTTAAAGCGACGCAGTGCCGAATCGCAAAAGGGGCCTGGTCCTTTGGCTGCAAATTGGTCCGGTCTGAAAGTGGTTAAAACAGTTTTTTTTGCTAGAAAATTACTTAGAACCCCCAAACATTATATATTGTTTTTTTTTTTTCTAACACCCTAGTGAATAAAATGGCGGTCATTGCAATACTTTTTTTCACACCGTATTTGCGCAGCGGTCTTACAAGCGCACTTTTTTTGGAAAAAAGTCATTTTTTTGAATAAAAAAATAACACAACAGTAAAATTAGCCCAATTTTTTATGTATTGTGAAAGATAATGTTACGCCGAGTAAATTGATACCCAACATGTCCTGCTTCAAAATTGCGGCCGCTCGTGGAATGGCGTCAAACTTTTACCCTCAAAAATCTCCATAAGCGACATTTAAAAAATTCTACAGGTTGCATTTTTTGAGTTACAGAGGAGGTCTATGGCTAGAATTATTGCTCTTGCTCTACCGATCGTGTCAATACATCACATGTGTGGTTTGACTACCATTTTCATATGCAGGCGCTGCTCACGATTGCGTTTGCTTCTGCGCGCGAGCTCGTCAGGACGGGGTGTTTTAAAAACATTTTTGGGGGTTTTTCTTATTTATTTTACTTAATTTTATTATTTTTTACACTGTTTTAAAAAAAAAATGGATCACTTTTATTCCTATTACAAGGAATGTAAACATCCCTTGTAATAGAAAAAAGCATGACAGGTACTCTTAAATATAAGATCTGGGGTCAAAAAGTCCTCAGATCTTATATTTGGACTTAAATGCAAAAAAAAAAAAAAAAATGTCATTTAAAAAAATGACATTTGGAAATTCCCCTTTAAGACGTATGGGCGGAAGTGACGTTTTGACGTCGCTTCCGCCCTCCTATGGTATAGAGACGAGTGGGGGCCATCTTAGCCTCACTCGTCTCTATACCCAGGCACTGAAAGGACCCGATCGCCTCCGCCGCTGCCGACGGCTCCGGTAAGCGGGCGGAAGGCGCGGGAGAGCGGCGGGAGGGGGGGGCACCTCTCCCACCACCGATAACGGTGATCTTGCGGCGAACCCGCCGCAGAGACCACCATTATCGGAAACTGAACCGCTCACTGTAAAGAGGGATACCTCGGTTGTGGCAGCAGCTGCTGACGTATATATACAGTGAGCGGTCGGTAAGTGGTTAAATCACATACTGTAATCTTTTACATATCCAGCTCAAACTGCACACCCTACAGCAGTTGAAGAAAGCAAAGTAAACACAAGAAAAAGGCCTTAGTAAGAGGGAGTGATAACATGAAAACCAGCATATCTGCACACTGGGACCCTTACTTTTACAAAAAATAAATAAATCTTTTGCAGGTAAAAATATGTTCATGTATTTTATTTTTTACTCTGCAGCCTGTAAGGCATTGCACCTGCGTTCAGCAGATCGTGGGTGCAATGCCAGGAACCTGCAGACTCTCGGTCCATTGCCTTGCCCGTACCTCTGATACGGGCAGACAGTTACTGAATGGCAGGTAGATTCAATGAATTTCGAGGATGCTCACCATCGCCCTCACAGTTCATTAAGAACTACAAGCCATCTACCGCAGAGGCTGATGTTAGATGTAGTTCATTTATTTGCAGAACTCTGTGAATGAATGATGCTGCCATGTGGGTGGAGCCCCACACAGCCGCACTGTTTTTACATTATGACAGCAGGTGCAGGGAGAAGATCTGTCACGGGAAGAGGAGATCATTGAAGAGAGGAGGCAGGAGCTGGAACATGTTACATATTCCACCCTAAATACAGGTGTAACATTCCAAAAGTGAACTTATCCTTTAATCATTGCAAAGCTCTATCGTGGTAATGGAAACATTTATAAAGTATTAAAACGCCTTTAAAATAATGTGTTACATTTGCAATCTATAATTTGTCTTTACAGTGAATAATGACACTGATTTAATCATCGGTCCCATTTACTTAGAAGTCAGTATATTGCAGATGTTAGGTGAAACTATAAATAAACAACTTAATGCAGTGTTTGGGATAACTTCAAGCTAAGGGATCGATTTTTTATTTATTTGGCAGCATCTTCCAAATTATTCCCAGTAGGAAAGGATTAAGCAGAGATCATTTTGGTGCAGTTTTTTAGTAAGCTTCCCCTAAAACATTTATTTGGCTGGTCCAATCCTCTTTTGTCAGAAACTAAATATAAGAGACATTTTTAGACGATCCTTAGCAATTTAAGGATGTCCACTGACTTTGAGAATTAAGATACCCAGTGTGTATGTAGCTGTTGTAGGTTACTTATTTGGCACTTTGCATGATATGTACAATTTGCACTTATGCTGGGCCACTATTCCTCAAACTAATGCCAATGACTAATGACATTGTCTACTCCCACTGATGTTGGGGCATTGTCTACTCCCACTGGCCACAGTCCAGCTCTCCTAAAATCTGAGGGACAGTAAAGTGGCCCTTTGTTTAGAAAGTTTGGAGGCCCTTGTTTTATAGGACACTTTTCGTTCCAATAGATTTTTTTTAACCACTTGCCGACCACATTTACGTTGGCAAAGTGGCTCGTTCCTGCAATTCGACATACCTGTACAGCGGCTCCTTTGAGAGCTCGCTGCTGCACAGTGGGGGACCCAATGCACGTGGCTGGCGGCGGCGATGTCTGCTAGCCACGAGATCCAGAATGGGGATTTGTGTGTGCAAACACACAAATCCCTGTTCTGACAGGAGAGGAGAGACAGATCGCCTGTTCCTAGTAATTAGGAACAACAATATGTCTCCTCCTCTAGTCAGTTCCATCGCCTCACAGTTAGAAACACTCATGAGGGAACACATTTAACCCCTTGGTCACAGTGCTAACCCCTTCCCTACCAAGTGACATTTACACAGTAATCAATGGATTTCTTTTTCATACATCATGGGACACAGAGTCAGGCTAATATTCATTACCTACTGGGTTATACTCTATCTCCAGGTGAATGGACACTGGTAGACCAAAGGTCTTCAGACAGGAAGTGATCCCCTATATAACCTTTCCCACACAGGAACCACTTTTTACCAGTGACTGCAAGGTGGTTTGCATAGTTTGTTTGAGCTCTCTGAGTAAATGGCAAAAGTAATTATTGGTCATTGCCATATTCAAAGCTTCAACAAGAGATTTTATTTGGGAGGTCTTAAGATTGGAATATTTATGTAATGCCCATAGAGTGGCACTAAGAGCATCTTGTTGACCAATGTTAGTATAAAGAGATTCCACATCAACTGCAACCAGTAATGTGTTATCTACTAACTTCATCTCCCTAATTTTATTAATAAGCTCCCTACTGTCTTTAAGGTAAGCTTTGCCCATCATTGCAATGGGTTGTAGAAAAACTTCAATGTATTCCCCAAGTCTAGAATATATAGAATCAATACCACTGACTATAGGTCTACCTTGGGGGGTGTTTTTATTTTTATGTATCTTCGGTATTTGGTATTTGACTATATATTTAGCTTCTTATTTGTTAAGTGTTCCCATTTTGGAACCTTTATCAATCAGCTTAGAAAGAGATATTTTTAATCTACCAGTTTGGTCACCCAGAAGTTTTTTTATAAGTGGTGTTGAGTCCTGCAATATTTTTTTTATTTCTGAAATGTAATCCTCCCTTTTGAGGATTACCAGACCTCCCCCCTTATCAGCCGGTCTGATCACTATATTTTTGTTTTTTTCTAATGTTTGAATGGCTTTTCTGGTTTGTGTAACTGTTCTTTCTTTAGTATAGGGGATGGCTTTTTTGACCTTTGGGGTTAAAGGCTGACTTGTTTTGTAGCTCAGTATGAATAAAGGACTGTGGAATGGCTTCTTTAGTTTAAGAATGTTCTTCGAAAAAAAAATTGACATTTCATTTTTTGCCCAATTTTTCCAGATCTATGAATGCCTCAAATTTGTCAAAAAAACTTGGCCTTGGCAAATTTCAAATCTTCACTAAGAATAAGAAGTTCCTCCTCCAGTGAAGGAAATATCTGTAAGATTGAAGATACCTGCCATTAAACTTCTCTTTTTCTTTTCTACCCCCTCTGCATCCTCTCTTGCGTTTTCTGCCAGGCGGTGGATGGTCGGGAAGGGGTGTGGGTGATGGTTCCCCCTCTGTTGATAGCCTGGCTGTACAATTTTGAATGGTTCTCTCCACTCCTTCCATCCCCCCCCCGGTTATGGTGTGTATTCTGGGATGACCTCCCACTACCGTTGCCTCTCCCCCTATAGTTACCTCTATGGTTACCTCCTATGGTCTTGGTCTTGACCTAGAGGCATAGACATCACAATAAGGTGTTCTTGGGGTTTGTGGTGATTGGTCCCTCAGAGGGCCATAGTGGTTGTATGTAGGCACTATATATTGGGGGGTCAGAGGTGAGGCTTGTGGGTTCTGATGTGCTCTGGGTCCAAAATGTGGGTTCTGCTTCATTGTCCCCATAATAAGTTGTTTTGTCCCGAACCACTCAGGACAAAACTAGGAAAACTTCTGTTCTTTCCTCAGTGGTGATGGGGGATGAATATGAGATTAGACAGCTGATTACCTGTGACACTAGATGTGTCACGTATTTTCTAATGTGTCCATGTAATTTTCAATATGTGGGTAGGACCACCAGAACTGTGGCCAAACAGGGGGGGACACATCGAAAACATAAAGAAAGGGTACAAATACCACAGTGTGTCCAACCATTTCAGGCTGGTGCACAACAAGGATCCCTCCCTACTTGGGTTTTGGGGTACTGATAAGGTCCGCCCCCATTGGAGAGGTACAGACAAGACCAAAAAAGTGTCCCAAATGGAGACTCAGTGGATATACAGACTCCAATCTCTTCAACCGATGGGACTCAACATCGATATATTGATTTGAAATGTTTCCTAACTGTTTTTTAATGGTTTAGTTTGTTTCTGTGTAATTGGCTTCACTACATATGGGGAATATCT
This sequence comes from Lithobates sylvaticus, assembly GCA_028564925.1. Taxonomy (NCBI): domain Eukaryota; kingdom Metazoa; phylum Chordata; class Amphibia; order Anura; family Ranidae; genus Lithobates; species Lithobates sylvaticus. The sequence continues at coordinate 26,191,317 of CM053037.1, forward strand.
CATTCATTACTCATTTTCCCCCTTTTTCTATATAATAGCTACAGCAGTATTTTTACCATATATCGGCTTCTTAAATTTTTAATATAATAATTTTAATAATATTTTGCATACTTGTTTTTTATTTGTCCACAAACATACCTTCATATTCACATGAGGCTATTTCCAATACTATTAAATTAGCATCCACAAGATGGCGCTGATCAGGGAAATTCCCCTCTGTGGTATGTCAAATTAGTTTATTCAAATTAGTTTATTCACATATATATGTGACAGGATCATTGTTCCATTAAAATCGGAATTATGTTTGTTAACATTTGTGTAAATTCGAAATGGTTGGCTATTTTATAATGGTGTTGACAGAGTTTGCGGATTGGCATCCCTAGAGGAAAAATTTCCGCTATAGATTTATCCTCTCCTCCATTTTGGATGAGTCTCACCAATCGCAACCTTCCCATACGTATATAAGCAAGCTGGAAGTGGCATGAGGTCCCTTCCTGAAGATGCCATTTACGGCAAAACGTACGTCGAAGCAGAGGATTTGTCACTTCCAGGTCCTGATTTACCCCTACGAGCGGGACGCAAAATGCACTCTACTGCGTTAGGAACCAGCCAGATCCACACGCGCTGTTTTCCCTAGTGCCAGGCAGGCACCTTTACATGTGAGTGCAATTTAGTACTTTGTCATTGCTTTTAAACTTTATTAAATATACTACACTATGAGACTTTCTCTCTCGTCTCCCATGGAGTAAATTTTTATGCCCTAGCTTCATCCGGAGGGTCCATTGGAGCGGAGTGGTGTTGGCAGTGGGAATCAATTTGTTATTCCAAATGCGCAATTTGACCTACCTTAGTGGTGAGTTGCCACCTTTCCATTGAGCACCTGTGGTGGAAGAACTAGAAGCTTCATTTAAAAGCTTTTTTTTTTGGTATTGGGAACACTATCACTAATGGACTTTTTAGATTGCTATATGTTCATCATTATTAATTACACTTCTGATTGTTACCTTATTGGTGTCTAGATGCCAAATTCTGTAACACTTTTGAGACTCGCCATATTCAACAAATATTCCTTCCTTCCCACTATGTGAGCTTTTCTCTAGAAAGGTTCTGCCATTCCATAGCTCATATGGAGTTTCCTCTGTTGTTTTTCCAGGTAAGCAATTTTGGAGATAGCGGGCTGTCTTAATTGACCCCCCCCCCCCCCAGTAAACTGTTGGCATATCTGCATCAAAAAGCATGTTTCTGCCACGTTCATTCTTTTTGCAACACCATTTTGTTCTGAATTGTATTGTATGATAGCTTGGAACATAATTCCATGCTTCTTTAGAAGAGCTTGTATTTCACCACTTGTGCCTTTTATTAGTGCCGTGTATTTTAGACAAATTTACTACTTAAGCCTGGTACACCCTATCAGTTTTTTTTCGTTCAGCACATCTGACTGGTTCATATGGTAATCTTATATTTGGTGTTCTTGTATAAAAATCTTAAATAAGCTGGTGTTATCAAAATAGAAACAAATCCTAGGTCAGTAACATCAATCAAGGTGGTTCTAAAGTGCAACAAATTAAATAAAGTTCATAAGAAATGTTTTTTAACACAGTGCTCCTTAAATGTGATCTTCTACAGTCTTCGCCCTACGTGGGTCAGAAAATACATGCATGTGCATCAATCCCCCACACCTATTCACCACTTTGCTCACCTCACTGTTAGACCTGTACAGGTCCAACCTCACCTTCCCCAGCTTGGGTGTAATCCAGGTAAATAAGAAGGCTGATCGGTATCCTTCTCCTCCTTTTCACCTCTCCAAATTTTTCTAGGTACTCTGTGAGCTGTGTAAAGAAACCTCCTTTTCCTTCCATTTCCCCTCGATCAAAGGAAACAAGCTTCCATAGAGTAGTATTTAAAACCACATAGGAATTATTAAAGCATCCACTTCCATTATAGATTAAAACAATGTGTTAATTTCCCTGTTTCCAGTGGGGGAGTGGCTCCTGTGTACTGCCAACGCATATTGTCACTACCACATGACTTCCTCAGGGGTGCTTTGTAAGGGGGGAAACGGAAGCTCACATAGAGTACCTAGCAAAATTCAGAGAGGGTAAAGGAATAGATACAGATCAGTCATCTTATTTACCTGGATTGCACCCCAGCTGGGGAAGGCGAGGTTGAACCTGTACATGTCTAACATTGAGGTGAGAACAGTGGTGAATAGGTGTCAGGAATTGATGCACATGCATGTATTTTCTGACCCATGTAGGGTGAAGGGTTCAGAAGATCACATTTAAGGAGCACCATGTTTAAAGAAATTTTATTATGAATTGTATTTAATTGGTTGCCCTTTAGAACCACCCTGATTGATGTTACTCACTTAGGATTTGTTTCTATTTTGATAAGTGTAACCAACACTTAGGCTCGGTTCACACAGGGGCAACCCGACTTACAGCGCGACTTTGCAAGGCGATTTGGAGGCGACTTCAGCATGACTTCAGCGTGACTTTATGCAACTTACAACGCGACTTAAAGTTGCCTCCAGGCAGGCAACTTTGGCTGTGACCAATCATAGAATAATCAGCTCTGTGGGAGGGAGGGGGTTGCCTGGGTAAACATGGGAAGTACCTGTGTAAATTTTTTTTTTTTTCCTGTAAAGTTGCTTCAATATAGATGGAGATCCGACTTGGAGGCAACTTCCATTGAAATCTATGGGTACAAGTTGCCTAAAAGTCGCCTTGAAGTAGAACAGGAACCTTTTCTGAAGTCGGAGCAACTTCAGTAGTGTACATTAAGACGGCTCTAATTCACTTCAATGGAATTACTTATGTCCAGTGACTTGGGGCAACTTGAGGTCTGACAAGTCGGATCCCAAGTCGTTGTAGTGTGAACCGACACTAAGTATCTTATTTATCCTTTCAGTTGTGGGAACACAATATTTTGGTTTGCAGCTGTCACACAGTTTGAAAATTTAAGGAGATAGCACGGGTAACTCACTGTATCTTCTTGTTGTCACTATATAAATTTTTACTTTTTACCTCTCCTGCATCCTTTTATTGGCTCATCTTTGCGATGGACAGCCTAACTAGCCAATAGGTTGGCATGGGAGACAGGCGGAGAGCTTGGACATTTGTGTATTAGAGTGCCATAAGGTACCTTAAAGTATAGTCAGATTAGATATTTTATTGTAAAATTGAAAAAAAAAATTATTTTGCAAACTTGCTATTAAACTACAAACATGGCCATTTTGTTCAGTGGTTAACTGCACACCCCAGAGTTGACAAGTCTCAGGTCTGAACCACGAAAACCTGATGTATTACTTCAATCAAATCTACTTTATTACAGGCTAATGACTTTACTTGTTCAGTCCGCTCTGGCTTATTGTTCCAGCGGTTTGCAGATTTCATAATCATCTTTGACAGTGATGATTTTTTTTCTCTTTCTCATATTAATATCTCACTAACAATGCCGGTTACTGATGAATGTACCAGAGAATGTAATAAGTCAGGGACTAAAGAATGAATATTAAACTGGATTTGGATGTGATCTGTTAAACCTTCTCTCTAATATTCATTTCACTGTGCGGGTAACATATTCATCAGTAGCAAGTTCTGCTCTTGGCCCCAGAATCCCAGAATAATTTTGCAAGTTGTGCAAGGGTAATCGGATGTCAGCGGCAGATAATGCTTACAGTCATTTCCCATATGGGTTCCATTCATTCATATTATGGGGTACTCATGCCCTGCAAGCTAAAGACACAGAGTTGGAGGAAGCAGTCTGACAAGCGTGTAACATAAGGTTAGGGGCATGCAGAAAGAGATCCATCACTGTGTTAGCGTTGCCGGATGGCAATATGGATTTTACACAGTAAAACTGGGAGCTGAAAGAGGAAACTGTTATAGTTCGTGTTTTGTAATACTGGAGAAAGAGAAAAAAAAAAGATGCCTCTAGACTTTCAAATTTTAACTACAGGCAGTCCCCGAGTTACGAACAGGTTAGGGACTGCCTGTTTGTTCTTAAGTCGGATTTGCTCGTAATTCGGACGCCCATGCGCAGAACGGCGTTTTCCGCTGTTTTCCAAAGTTTTCCACTGTTTTTCGATGTTTTCCGATGTGTCCGCCAGCGCCGCCTGCCGTTCGTAAGTAGGAGTTGTTCGCAAGTCGGAGGTTCGTAACTCGGGGACCCTGTAGTGCAATAAACTAAGACTAGGTTCACTGCTACGATCAGATTTTTAAGTGACTTTCAGTGCGATTATGTAGTGCAACTCTGGTGCAACATGGATAAGGTTTGCATATTCTATGGGGCCAAAATCGTGCTAGAATGGGACGAAAGTAGTACAGGATCCTTTTCCAAAACCGTGCAGTGCTATATTGCATTGATGTGAAAGGGCACCATTAAAGTCAATCTAATTTCCATTGTCATGCGATTTTCTGCAATTCAAATAGAGTGAACAAAGACTTAATCAGTTTGACACAATTGGTCAGGCAGCACTTATTTATATCTGTGGCAACACTTTGTAAATTTTGATGAGTGTAGCTATCAGAAATAGGATATTAATAATCTAAGCAACCTATATATCTAGGGTAATCCTCCTTAGTCCCAGAGTTCACTCTTCTATATAGACTCGGGTAGCACACTTAATAGGGGAGCCACAACAATAGCACATTATGTTGGTAGCAGTGTTGCCAACCTATTAGATTGAAATTTACTGACACAACACACAAAATTTACGGGCACAGCAACGTTTTTACTGACATTTACAAAACGTACAAAATTACAGTTTTAAGTGCCAATTTCTGTATATAGCAATGTGATTTAAGGTAGATATTAGCAGGCTCACCATGAACTCAGAGGGGGGGCGTGACCGGATGTGAGTGTTGAGCGGCGCAGTGTGCAGAGGGATGCGTGAGGGAGAGGAGTGAGAAGCTGCCCGAATGTGCCCTCCTGACCTCCCGACTCGCTTACATGCCGCGAGGCCCGGGGAACCCCTCCCCTGGTAAACACAGCTCTACGGCCGTAACATCACCATAGAGCTGCAACAGGTGCCGGCGACACGTGGGCTGCGGAGCTCCCTGGCTCTCCCTGAGCCTTAGGTTTGAGACCGCGTGAGGACGTGGAGGGCTGGAGGTGACGTCACACGCTACTCCCGATACCCTGTTCGCATCGAGTGGAGAGAGCGGCGGGGGTGCCCGTGGTCATAGAGGAAGCAGGCAAGCCGACAAGCCGATAAGCAGTACAAGCTATACGGCGAGGAGACAACATACCCGCCAGCGCATACATCTACAGACACATGGATGGAGAGACGGGCATTACCAGGGTCGGTCGCGTGAGTACCAGTAAACACCAGTAATGGAAGTTTAAAATACATGAAACAAGAAAAAGTGTGTGATCGGATGCTGCTTTGATATAGACTGTCCTGTATCTGGTTAAAATGGCTGACCTGGCTAATGGTGCCTAGGGAGGAAAAAGAGAAGGAAAAGGAAAATTCTTGTTTTTTTTGTGGTTTCCTGCTGATACTATTCGGGCAAGAAGGACTGTTCATGGTACATATGCACATTTATTTTAGGAACTGCCTGCCTGCCCGCCTGACCTCCTCTGAGCTATTACCCCTCTCCTTATTTTTTTCTTTTTTTTTTTTCTTTTTTTTTTCTCCTCTCTTTTCCAAGACATAAACTTTTTATAATATAAGGAGGAGTACGTGGGTGACCCCCATGCCTTGGATTGCATGTGAAGTAATATTGCTGAAATGACACACGGCTGTATGTACTCAAACCACTCATGTATAAAGATACGGTAGATATCTCTGGCCTGGGTATTTTGTATATCGTCATATGATCATGCGGGAGTAAAGTTTCAGCTATTATTTCATTAACTGATCACGTGCCTTCGTGGGGGGAAAGGAGGAAGAAGAAAAAAGAAAAAAAATCTTCAATCAGGCTGCCTTGTATGACCACATAACCAGCTGATCCCCTGTGGGGATATACAGTTGTATATACAGATATACAGTTGTACATATTTAAACTATATACATAGGAGAAAATACTACGTGGAAAAAACCAAAGGCCCGGCATCTTTGCAGGGGGAAAAGGAAGAGATTTGTGTATATCTGATTGTCTCGGTTTCCTATAGGAGCAGATCTGTAGCTATCATTCTGAATACCAGTAAATTATAGACTTGGTTGCTCGTGCCTTCTTATGAAAACTGTTTTCCTATATTAAATATATTTTGGATGTATTCCGAGGAATACACCCCCTGCCCGGCGGGCAGTGATACCATATGATTATAGGTTCTCATCAGGTGAAGAACTGTAGCCTATAGGTGAACGCCAGCTGACTACCCACCTGGCAACCTACACGTTTAAACGAGAAAAAGACTGTTTGGTTTATTCATTCCTCTAATTGGCTGGGTGGCCTGGGTCAAGACAATCTACCCTGCGAGGTTGGAGTGACCATCGTTCAGAATTGTTCTTTTTGGTTGGGTCCCCCGAGGGTCCCCTGAGGGAAAGAGGGAAAATGCAGCAATTACGCTCAGCAAAGGATAAAGATAAAGATAAAAATGCTCAGCAGACAGGCATGGCAGCGGCAGCAAGACTAGAACAATTTGCTCACTCAACAGGGCACATACTTGGGCAACCCATGTCGCAGTCTCCGCCAAAAAAGGGGACCCAGCCGAAAATCCAACAAGGAGGTACAGGAGAGAGAAAAAGCCAAGGGCAGAGTCAACCAAATGCCGTAACACCCAGAGGTCAGGGGGCAAAGGCACAGATACAGGGTGGTAAAAACACCATGCTACCAGATCAAAACCCTAAAGTAAATACAGAAACAGCCGGTCCCGTGGCAGGGCCTGCCCCGCCTATGGAGAAAGAACCTACATTAATGGATGTTTTCAGGGCAGTAAAAACCTCTAATGATTCACTTAAAGACTTGTGTGAACAGATGAGGGGAATTAAGGAGGACCTGGCACGGGTAAGACAAGATATGCAAAGGATTGCCGAGAGAACTACAGCACTGGAAGGCAGGATCAGCCAGGTGGAGGATGATGTTTCTCCTCTGGTTAAAGAGATGAAGACTATAAGGGAACAGCTACATCGGCAAGCCTGCAAATTGGAGGAAATTGAGAATAGGAGCCGAAGAGATAATATTAGGATAGTAGGACTGCCCGAGAAGTGTGAAGGATCCAACCCAACTGAGTTCTTAGAAGGCTGGTTAATTGAGACTTTCGGGAGAGAATCCTTCACAGGATCATTTAGCATAGAAAGAGCACATAGGGTGCCGTTCCGTCCACCACCAGAAGGAGGCTATCCACGAACCCTGTTAATGAAGTTCCTTAATTTCAAGGATAAAGTGACACTTCTACGAAAAGCCAGGGACAAGGGGAATATCTTCTTTAATGGGATTAAAGTTTCTTTTTATTCAGATTTTTCTCAGGAGCTCCAAAAACGTAGAGCAGAATTTATCCAGGTCAAACGGTCATTACAAAAATTCAAAATTCAGTATGCTCTTCTATACCCGGCCAAACTGAGGGTAACTGCCATGGGGGAAACCCGGTACTTTGAGGATCCAGGGGGGGTGGAGAAATGGGTGGAGGAGAACAGGGAAAGGTTGTTGGCACTGTGACACGCCATGCTACTCTGAATAGATTGCATAAAGGGGGGGGACGGGTTGGGGGGGGGGGGGAGGTTGCACAGAGGGCGGGCACGAGAGGATGATGATACGGGTGTATGTGAAGAAAGTGAAGAAAGGGTCAACAGTATGGGTTAAGGTCACTGGTAGCCCCTTGGGGGTTCACCTAGAGAGGTGGGGATGTGGGGAGGGGGGAGGGAGGGGTGGGGGGGGTATGGGTACTATTGCAGATCAAAGGTGTGTAAAAGGTTCAGGGAAAAAGGGTACATTCACTGATATAAAAGAGAGAATTATAGAGTATCATAGTAGATGCACAGAAGGGGGAAGAAAGAAGGAAGACACAAAGAGCTTCGAAGGGGGAATTATTAGGATAATATGTGAAAACACTGGTATAGAGATGAAACACGATTGGTTAAAAATATATATAGATACTGGGTGAAGTTTGATGCAAGCTAAAATATTAAGAATGGGGTCATGGAATATAAGGGGTTTGGGCACAGCGGGTAAGAGGGCAATAGTGTTTTCAATGATGAGTAGCTTTGGGATTGACATGGTTTGCCTGCAGGAAACCCACTTAACAAAAGAAACAGCCCAGCAATTACAAAGGCAGAATGGGATATACCAATATCAGTACCACTCGGTTCATGGATCATATAGTAGAGGGGTTAGTATAATGATTAAGAAAGGAGTGAATTTTTCCTGCACGCAGGCCATCTCAGACGAAATGGGCCGGTATATATTTCTTTGTTGTCAAATTGAAGATAAAAAGATGGTGGTAGCAAATGTATATGTCCCCCCCCCCCCCCATTCAAAATGGAGATCATGCTTAAACTAAATGAGTTCCTGCTGGATAAGCAGGGAATACCAATTATAATAATAGGAGATTTCAACCAGGTATTGGATTACAATATGGATAGATTTCCAGCCCAGAGGACAGTGGAAACTACAAAGAAAGGGCAGCTGAGTCGGTTCATGGATGAGGTGGGTTGGATAGATTTCTGGAGGGTACGGAACCCTGACGTTCAGCAATTTTCTTGCTGGTCGGCCACGCATTCTACTCTCTCCAGAATCGACATGGTTATGGGAAATGATAAGGCACTGGAGTTGGTGGAAGAAGTTAAGTATTGGCCTAGGGGGATTTCAGATCACTCACCCCTTACGCTTGGTCTAAAGATAGGGAGGGAAGATATACAGAGGGGGTGGAAAATTAACCCGTGTTGGTTTGAGATACTGAAAAATATAGATACCATTCCATCAACACTGAGAGAATTTATTGAAATCAATGCAAATACAGCAGAATCCGGGATTCTATGGGATACCCTGAAGGCCTTTCTGAGGGGATTATTAATTCAACAGGTAGCGAAGTATAATAAGGGGGTAAGGGCACAAGAAGAAAATAAAAGGGGTGAAGCGGCTGCAGCGGAGGAGAATTATATATTAGCCCCAACAGCGGAGGGGAAAAAAAAATGGCTGGAAAAACAACAGGAATATAAACTATGCGTAATACAGAGAGTTGAGACTAAACAGCTGTTACAGCGGCAGGAGGCCTTCATGGAAGGAGAGATGGTGGGGAGAATGTTAGCCCAGGTGGCAAGGGCGAACAGGGCCCCCAGTAATGTATTAGCAATTCAGAGTAGAGAAGGGGGGGTAACCTCGAATCCCAAAAGTATACTAGAAAGCTTTGAGGAGTTCTATAGGGACTTATATTCCGCAAGGGTAAGGGGAGCTGGGAGAACAGTGATGGAGAGCTTCTTGGGGAATCTAGCCCTTCCAAAGATAACACAGGAAGAAAGAGATGGTCTGGATTCCCCAATAACGCTCCCCGAACTTCAACAGGCTGTGGCTGATATGGCGAATCAAAAGTCGCCGGGTCCGGACGGTCTGCCAACAGAAACGTACAAACACTATGGAGATATCCTGCTTCCTGAACTATTGAAGGCCTTGGGGGGGGCAATGGAGGCGGGCTATCTCCCTGGTTCAATGAGAGAGGCAACCATCATTGTTCTCCATAAAGAAGGGAAGGACCCCCTAGATTCCGCCTCATATAGGCCAATTTCCCTTTTATGTACGGACGCTAAAATTTTAGCGAAAGTTATTTCAGCTAGAATGGACAAAGTTATCTCAAAATTGGTTCACCCTGATCAGTCTGGGTTTATAACAAATAGATCAACCAGTACAAACATAAGGAGAGCTTTTCTAAATATTCAAACACCAACAGATAATGAAGGGTTGAAGGCGATATTAGCATTAGATGTGACCAAAGCATTTGACTCCATAGAGTGGGAATATATTTGGCGCATCCTGGAAGAGTTTGGATTTGGGCCCAGGCTGATCGGGTGGATCAAAATGCTCTATGACAGACCGGTAGCTAGATTAAAAATAAATAATAGATTTTCAAATCAAATAAAATTGGAAAGGGGAACTAGGCAGGGGTGCCCTTTGTCGCCCTTACTTTTTGCATTAGCAATGGAGACCCTGGCGGAACATATCAGAAGGAGCCCTGAGATTGTAGGTTTTCGTAGGAGTATAGGAGAAGAACGTATAGCATTATATGCTGATGATATATTGCTCTTCTTGGGGGACATGGAACATTCTCTGGAAGAAGCAATGAAAGCTGTGGAGAGGTTTGGTAGCTTTACGGGCTTAGAGATCAACTGGACAAAGTCAGAGCTCCTTCCGATGGCCGAAATAGGGGAAGGGATGTTATGGAATAGCCCTAAATTAGTAGTTGTAGACTCCCTTAAATACTTAGGGATCAGGATAACAAGGGACCTCAACCAATATGTGGATAATAATTTGATACCAATATTAGGGAAGTTTAGGGAGAAAATAAAAATTTGGAAATCTCTCCCACTGTCTAGGGCCGGGAGATGTTCATTAATAAAAATGATTTGGTTGCCCCAGCTATTGTACGTGCTTCACAATGCCCCTATATGGATCCCCAGAAAATGGTTTGATAAAATAGAGAGCCTGTTCAGGGAATTGGTCTGGAAAGGGGGACAGGCAAGAATACGGCTTCGGACTCTGCAATTGCCACTAGGGGAAGGGGGTCTTGCATTGCCCAATCCCGAGCTATACTATCTAGCCTCTCAATTACAACAATTAGCGGGATGCTGTGCTCAAGGGGGTGGGTCCCCTAACGGAAAAATCCTTTTAATGGGCACTCTTCATGAGACCATAATAGAAACCGTAGAGGCAGGGTCATTTGGGCTTGTGAACCCAACAATAAAAATGGTCAGTAAAATATGGAAAGTCGTCAAAAAAAAGTTAAAGTATAGGGAGATTAATACATATACTCCAGTTTGGAACAATAGTAATTTACAGGAACTAAGTGCAATAGGTAAAATTAGGGAGTGGGAAAACAGGGGAATAAAAAAAGTGTGCCAACTGTACGAGGGCCAGTCCATTAAAAAATTCGAAGTATTAAAAAGGGAATTTAAGATCCCCCAGAATACACAGTTTAAGTATCTTCAAATCAAACACGCCCTAGAAGCCCAGTTCAGAAACCAACTTATGGTATGGGAAGAATTACCAGCGTTACAGGTTATTGGGATGCCAGGATCTACCAAAGGACTAATATCTATAATATATAAACTATTAAACAGAGGGACCCTAGGAGAAGAAAAGCTACCGGAGGTGAAAAAAAAATGGGAACAGGATGTAGGAGCTATCTCACAGGGACAATGGAAGAGAATATTAGAACTAAGCCCGATGATATCGGTTTCACCCGCACAGAGATTCTCGCACTTAATGCTACTTAATAGAGTGTACTATACCCCAAAGATGCTATGTAAATTTGGAAGAAGACCTAATGATAAATGCCCGAGGTGCCAGGGGTTGGGGGATCTTATCCACATGATGTGGAGATGCCCCAAGCTCTTTCGGTACTGGGAAGGGGTGATAGAAGTATTGAAGAGTATATACAACAGGGAATTGGAAAAGGAACCTGGATTTTGTATTTTGGGGTATAGACAGGAAAAGGGAGAAACGAAAAGTACAACAGTGGCAATATTAAGAGGCGTGTACCAAGCGAGGAAGTTGATAATGCTGAGATGGCAATCACAGGCGCCACCTACAGTAAAAAACTGGATTGACATAATGAATGAAACCATCCCGAAGGAGAGAGCCGCGTACATAAGGAGATACAATATGAAGGAATTTGAAAGGATGTGGAGACCGTGGGTAGAGGGAATACACCAGATACAGCTAGAATAGAGGGGGGTGGGGGGAGGGGGGGGGAAATGTAGCGTGGAAAGAGGGGGACAACGAGTTAGTTCAAATTTGGGAAGTCTCACTGTGTAGGCGGCTCCCTCCTTCCTAGTAGATGGAGCATAGACAGTTTTCTTTTTAAAAGGGGCATAAGTTGGAGCCATGAATAATATGTATGTAAAAAGAATATTATTTATTGAATATTTGAGATGAAGTGTAAATTATGTATTATTTGTGGATGGAAAAATTAATAAAGATTATAATTAAAAAAAAAAAAGGTAGATATTAAGGCAAAAAACATGTTTCTTATTTTATTTTTGATATACTAAGTGAGTAGCTCAGGGACAGGACTCAAGAGGGCAAGAAAGTAGAATGGGTAGGCACACACTCATGAAAAATTGACTCTCACAGTGACACGGACAGCAGTTTGAAGTAGACATGTGCACACTGAAATATTTTGTTTACAAAATTTTGGTTTCGTCCGAAAAATACCTTTATTTCGTTACTTCCGAAATTAGTTTTTATTTATTTTGTTTTGTTAAAAAAATGCATTCATCTGATAATCCAAATTAATTAAGGTCGAATCTGTCAATTGAAGGCTTATGGTGTCTGTCGGATGTTCTAAGAAGATTTGGCGAATCAGCTAAACTGTACGACGCCGCAATCGTACATTTACGGCCAAATGCTCCGCCCACAAGCTATAGTAGAATTCTAATGTTGTTTGACTAGTAATATTATAATTATTAATTATTATTACTAGTCAAGCAACATTATAATACTTCTAAAGCCTATGGGCGGAGCATTTGACCGTAAATGCCCGCTCGCGACGATCGTATGTTTTGAGCTGCTTTGTCAAATCTTCATGTCGAACGGTACTATACATATTTTTGATCGTATCAAATGATACAATACTTGTTTGTTTCTGCTCATGTTGAATGGTCTACCCCAACAGTCAGCCAATGATATTGCATTGTATCGAAATTCAAGCATATACTGTAACTGCCTTCCTGTTTGCTCTGCGCTCCTAACTGTTCTGGTTCAAGTGCAATGGCAGCATCCGATTATGGCACCAAGCAGTTCGACCCCATGGAGGTTCCTGGCCCTTCTATGGAGGCAGCAGCAGCACCACCCCCACCATCAAAAAAGTTCAGGAGAGGGACACAAGCTGCAACCAGCAGGAAGCGTAACCTTACGTGGACTCGCATTGAGTACCAGGTCCTTGTAAGGGAAACGCTTCCTTGCTGGATGCAGCTGTGTGGCACCCGCTCCAGGGAAACCACTTCGGAGTGGAAACGGGAGAAGTGGGAGGAGATCTCCCGAAGAGTTGAGCAGATGCAGTGCCATCAGCGTGACCCGTCTGCCTGTTGTAAAAAATTCAGCGACATAAAATGGTAAGTAACATGTGTGATTATTTTAAAAATCACATATTATGCCCAAAAACAAGTAGTCCCCCCCCCCCCCCCAACACCCACATAAACATATATTATTGCTATCACATGTCATGTCAGTAAAGTTGTGAATTAAAAAAAAAAAAAAAGGAAAAAAAAATAGTTTTCAAATTATCTTCCCTGCTGTGAAAAACCTAATTTGTGCATAGGTGTGCCTAGCCTACACATGAGAGCATAGTTTGCACATATTACATATTATCGCCACGATCGTTGAATGATCGTGAATATTTCCATGGCTGTTATTTGTTCTAATCACTAAACTGGTTCACTAAACTTGTTCTTGACCACCTGTAGGTTTACACCCCTTTCTGACCAGGCCATGCTTTGCTATTTAGCGCGCTGCAGCTTTAACTGGCAATTGCGCGCTCCTGCGATGTACTACCCAAATCAAATTTAAGCCCTTTTCCAGCCACATATAGAGCTTTTTTTTGGTGGTATTAGATCTCCGCTGGGTTAAACATTTTTTGTTATTGAAACAAAAACAAAAAATTGTTGTGTTACGGCGGCTGGACTTACCAGCTTGCGGACCCGCCGTATGTTTACTATGGGTGGGTCCGCATTCGGAAGTGGTTAATGCTTTGCAAAGGAAAAAAGAAAGGACATTTACACCATACACAGTTCACACAAGCGCGCAATTAAAAATGTGGACTGGACATCTATTTACTCAGCACAATCCTGTCTTTTATATTTTATTGTGCACCAAAAAGCCAATTAAAGTTTTTAATTTTTCCAAGAACAAATTTGGTTAGTAAAAAAATTAGCAAATCTTGTTCTACATGAAAAAATGCACCTATTCCAAAAAAGTTAAATTCTACGGGTTCATTCTACATTTGTTTCATGTGTTGATGTCATTTTCAGATTACAATTGTATTTTAATTATGGAACCTGTTTCTCTTCTCTTTTTGTTTTGCAGTGCCATAGCACGTAAATGCAGGCAGGCGGGGTGCAGAGGGAAGCAGGTGCCCCTCCTCCCCCATGAGGCGGAGCTCCTAGCGGGTGTAGGGGAGGAGGAGATCACCCAGCTCCTGGCTCATCAAGCTTGGTGTCAGCATTGCATTGTGCATTTTTTTCATTTATTTGTCAAGCATGTCATTTACCATGGATTTTTTTTAAAGATCGTATACAGGCCCAGTGCCGTCGGAGGCGAAGGGCAGAGGAGCAGGAGTCCTCCACTTCATCATCATGCAGTAAGTACTGTAGTAGTGACACTAATACAGTGGGTCCTTTTCCATTTGTCCAGCCTTCCATTGTCGATTCTAGCATCACTGCTTCTCGCTGAAGCAGTGACAGAGCCTCGGCAACGTTCCGTCAGGTAACACAAGCGCTTGCGTAACTTGCGTGATCTGACAGAATGCCGCCGCTCTATCTGAACTGAGGCGCCGGATCAACGGTGGCGAGCCTAGTACTCGCCACTGGAGCCAGGTAAGTGCCTCGTTCTTTTTCTATTTTTACAGATTCTTGTTTTTTTTCTCTTCCTAAATGGCAGGTGAGGCTATTTATTTATAGTAATCTTAAGCTTGAACATTGTAACGTTCATCATTTCTCCTTTATATTAACCTCTAGCCGACCGCCCACTGTCTATTGACGGCAGAGCGGTGCGGCTCTTGTGGCGGCGTCTATATTTTGGCCACTAGGGGGCGCGTGCCCCGGGAGGCGCGCGCATGCCCGCCATGTCACTGGGGACCCGATGCGTGTGCCCGGCGGCCGCGATGTCCGCCGAGCACCCGCGATTGCCCAGTAACCGAGCAGGACGTGGATCTGTGTATGTAAACACACAGATCCACATCCTGTCACTGGAGGGGAGACCGATGGTGTGTCCCTTGTACATAGGGACACCGATCGGTCCCCTCCCCCAGTCAGTCCCCTCCCCCCACAGTTAGAATCACTAACATATGGAACACATTAACCCCTGCAGCGCCCCCTAGTGTTAACCCCTTCCCTGCCAGTCACATTTATACAGTAATCAATGCCTTTTTATAGCACGGACCGCTGTATAAATGTGAATGGTCCCAAAAATGTGTCAAAAGTGTCCGATATGTCCGCCGCAATGTCGCAGTCATGATAAAAATCGCAGATCGAAGCCATTACTAGTAAAAAAAAAATAATAATAAAAATGCTAGAAATCTATCCCCTATTTTGTAGACGCTATAACTTTTGCGCAAACCAATCAATATACGCTTATTGTGATTTTTTTTTACCAAAAATATGTAGAAGAGATACGTATCGGCCTAAACTGAGGAAAAAAATTGTTTAAAAAATAAATAAAAATTGGATATTTATTATAATAAAAAGTAAAAAATATTATGTTTTTTCAAACTTGTCGCTCTTCTTTTGTTTATAGCGCAAGAAATAAAAAACGCAGAGGTGATCAAATACCACCAAAATAAAGCTCTATCTGTGGGGAAAAAATTATAAAAATGTTATTTGGGTACAGCGTTGCATGACCGCGCAATTGTCATTCAAAATGCGACAGCGATGAAAGCTGAAAAATGGCCTGGTCAGGAAGGAGGTGTTCGTGCCTGGTAGGCAAGTAGTTAAATAGGTGTTATCCAGTCAGAGGCGGAGACTCAGGAGGAGGTGGCTGAGGTGGCAATGTATGTTAGTATAATCTTGCTTGTATCTGCTGATCATCATAAATGTTTCAATGTTCTTGTACTAATGTGTGAGATTGTTGTACACTGCAGATTGTAATGTTCTTTTCTATATTAAGATATCAACAGCTGCTGAGGCTGAGCAGGAGGTGGAGGAGACCTGCCCTGTAGAGGCTGCTGGGGACGCGGAAGATGGTGAGCAACAGCAAGACGCGGCAGATCCAGGGAGTAAGTATCACTTTTTTTGTATTTTCCAGGCAAAAATAGTATTTTAAATATGAAATGCTGATTCACACTGCTCGATGTGTAGTGGGGAATCCCTTTTTACTCTGGCCGGGGTGGACACTCAGCTCTGCCCCAAACTGGTAGGAAGGCGCAGGCAGGCGTCTGCTGTCAGCATGGAGTCTGTACCTATCATGAGCATGTCGCAAAGCCTCCTGAACTTGTGCCCAATTGGTACGAAGACCATGGAGACGCTCCTCTAATGCAGGAATACTCTGCGGAACAAACGAGTCAGGCAACATGGAAGGTTGAAAACCATATTTTGCCATAAACGGGGACAATTGGGAAGCAGAATTGAAGGCACTGTTTTGAGCAAACTCTGGCTACGGTAAAAGATCTGACCAGTTGCTATGATGGTCAGAAATATAGCAATGTAGGAATTGCTCCAAGGACTGATTGGCTAGTTCTGCGGCCCCATTAGACTGTAGGTGATACGCAGAAGAGAAAGCAAGCTGAATTCCCAACTGTGCACAAAAGGCTCGCCAGAACCGGGACATAAACCTTGGGTACCTTTCCTGTTGCAGCTGGCGACGACAATGGCGAAAATTAAGGCTCGAGACCTGCGTGGTAAGAAGAAGGAAGAGCTATTGAAACAGTTGGATGACCTCAAGGTTGAACTGTCACAACTCAGAGTTGCTAAGGTGACGGGAGGAGCTGCTTCTAAGCTGTCCAAAATTCGTGTTGTTCGCAAGTCCGTCGCTAGAGTTCTAACTGTGATCAACCAGACACAAAAAGAAAACTTGAGGAAATTTTACAAAGGTAAGAAGTACAAGCCTTTGGATTTGAGGCCAAAGAAGACCAGGGCTCTCAGGCGCAGGCTGAACAAGCATGAGGAGTCTTTGAGGACTAAAAAGCAGCAACGAAAAGAACGACTGTACTCGGAGCGCAAATTTGCTGTCAAGGCATAAGTCTCATGTGTTAATAAAATGTCTTCAGTTGTTAAAAAAAATAAAATAAAAAAAAAAAACCTTGGGTAGCCCATGTAAGCGAAAGATCTCCCGAGCAAACATGGAAGCCAGTTTCTTAGAAGTGGGCAACTTCTTAAGTGGAATACAATGACACATCTTTGCAAACCGGTCAACCATGGGTAACTCCACAATGAAATCCCTAGACAGATGGGTCCAGGGCCTCTCTCCATTGAGTATGGGTTGTAGGAGGCCCCCTGGAAGGTGTCGTGGAGTCTTACTCTGAGCACACACGAAACAGGCAGCTACATCAGCACGTAGACTAGGCCACCAGAGAGATCGCTGTTCCTAATCACTAGGAACAGACAATCTCATTCTACTCCCCTGACAGAACCGGGATCTGTTTGTTTACACTGGCAGATCCCCATTCTGCCTCTCTGTGTAGCGATCATGGGTGGCCAGCGGACATCGAGTCCGCCAGACATGCTGATTGGCTCCCCCACTAGGGAATGGGCACGCACATGTGCCCACAGATCACGTGTACAATGACGGTAAATCACGCAGGAAAGCCAACCTGCCACAATACAACTGCAGCAGCTGGTCAGGAAGTAGTTAAAGGAGATCACTGTCTCTTCTTCAGGGTGAAGCGGAATAACTTGTAAACACTAGTGGAATGTAATAGCTCAGAGCTGTTCATAGCAGCCAGTTACCTACAAGTGCTTTTAAGTAAAGGGTATACACTAAACTTTCTAATTGATTGCTACAGGAAATCGCACTAGTTTACATTTCATATCAGTTTATACAAGTGAGCCTGAAAGTTGCATATTCTTCAGACAAATTAAGTCAGTTCCTTCTGCTTTTAGTGTTTCCAAGAAAGAAATATTTGTCAGGAGCCATTACCTTGCACACCTAAAGAGAAATTCCACTATGCATCAGCTGTATACAAAATTGACACAGAACCCCAAGCCAACAACTTTTTCTAAGAAAGAAACTTATTATTACAACACCTTTTGAATAACTGTTAGGACTTATATGACCATTGCCAAGTAAGTTAGAAAAAAAAACTTTGCTACCATAATGCACTGAAATCTTTATGTGCAATACTGTATATAATAAAAGTATTTATAAGGTATTGTGGCATCCTTTACAGGTTCAAGGCGCTGTGAGTATCATCTTTGGCAATAACCTTACACATTTTCTTTAGTGTTGTTGGTGCAGTGCTTATCATTACAGCACTGGGACTCAATATTTGATTGTAGTGAAGGCAGAAGAGTTCAATTAGAACTTAGTAATTTTATTACATTGGCTTATCCAAACATCTATAGTACAGAAAACGGTAAGTAACTTTTGGCAATAAAGTTTGCGAAAAATCTTTGCAATGTAGAAAGCTGCTTTTCTCTTCTTCTATAAATTGGAGTTTTAAGTCAACACATCATGAAAATCTGGTTATCTTACAAACTTTGCTTCTCTTTTAAAAAAATTCTATACATTTTAGTCGCAGGATGTCTCTTTTGTCATCTTCTTCTTCCAGTAAGCTTGTTAGGTCATAAAAGCAGACATTCCTATGTTTTGGATATCGTCTTTTGTTTCTGTGTAATCATCTTAACATCAAGAGCAAGCAATGACTTCAATGCCCATCGCCTGGCAATCTACTTGTGATGTTTGCTATCTCTGCAGCGCAGCATAATACATTTCTGCCCCTCCAGCAGATAAGGCAATAATTAATTCTGCCGTGGGATAGATTTTCAGGTTCTCTTTTTCATTCTAATCCTACTGTGTCCCCCACAAGAGAGGTTGAAAGCACTTTGGGATCAGCATATGAATCAAGACTTCAGATCTTTAAGAACAAAAGCTCATACCTGGTTCTGCCCATAGTCTTCCATTGCTTCCTCCTGTCTAAATGAATTAAAAAAAAAAAGGATGGATCCTTTGTAGAAGACATCAACGGCAAAATCTCACTTGTGTGTTTTTGACGTGCGCAAAGCTCCGATGTCATATTGCGAAGGGAACTTTGAGATTGAAACAATAACTCTTCATAGGTTATGCTGTTTTAAGTAGCACAAATGCTGCAAATGGTTTGTGGGTTAGACGCTTTGATTTGTTGCCAAGCAATCTAGTTTTAGTTTTTTTTTTTGTTTTTAGCCAGTGTATAGTTTACTCTTTGTTTTTTTTTTTTCTTGTTTTTTTATCAACCATTTTCCCGTCTCTACTTTGGTCATTCACACAGTAAACACACAGATTGTTCAATAGATTGTTTCAATCTCTTTGTATAATTTTTATATTCAAAATGGATCTTGTAATGGTTGCTGCCATTCCTCCCAACTGTTTGAGATGGCAATGAGGGACACCTATCAGCAAAAGTATGCAGGCATAGGACACACCCCTTGCCACACCCCCTTAAAGTAGAATTGTACACAAAAAACAAGATTGATTAAACCCACTAGTGCTGTTTTTACCACTATTATTCCTTTATTTTGGCTTTTGGAATTTACAAATGCAACAATTTAAAAATCAGATGAAAGATTTAGCACTGGGAAACACTTTTTGATAGATAAAAAGTGCATTTTATATACATCTATATAGATCAGACCAAAATCAGGGACAAATGAGGAGGAAAGAGGGACAGAGGGACATTGCTCCAAATCAGGGACAGTCCCTCGAAATCAGGGACAGTTGGGAGCTATGGTTGCTATCTTCATGTAGACTATTTAATTCCTTTACTTAGCAGCCAGACATTGGTTCCATTTGTGGCTCTCATACTACTTAAATGCTTTACCCTGAAGTTTGTGACTCGCATATCCTAAGGCAGACCTTGAATGAAGTAACAACCACATTATCCTACCCCTTAGATGCATGCATTGTAAAGAAAAAATGTTTAAATACTTTTAAAATTTAAAACCAGTGTCTCATGCTCCCTTCGGTGATCTAGCACTTGGTCACATGAAGTGGCTTAGGGTTAACACATTCAGACAGAGCCACCAATTGGCCTTCCTACCAATGGTCATGTGATTAATATTTGCATTTGATGATGTTTGGAGCATCAGCACATTCCTGGAGCAGAAGTTACTGCAGATAAAGGGTAAGTATTTCATGACTTTTTCATTTTATGTTTTTTAAAAGAATATCATGGTCATAGTGTTGGTGGTTTATTTTGAAAATGATAGTCCTGTTTTAAGTCTGCTGTACATGAACAGAAAGTACTGCATAACATTTATGCAGTGGTATCCTTGATATCCTTCAGTAATGACCACAGGAGACCAATATTACTAGTAAAAATGCGGGTCAGATTTTATTGTGCAATATTCTGATCTTTCTTTGACAGCAAGAAACTTTGTGCAATGTGAGTTCATTTAAGGATTTAAATGATATGTTTCTGTCCTTCTAAAAAAAATAATAATAACTTACAGCAGTCAGCAAAGCAGAGCTTTATCCAGTAAATAATGCATATAACATAAAAATATTGTTGTCTTATACCTTTTGTTTGTTGCTTTTCTTTTGTTAGTTACAGTCATGCGCCTGCTATACAGCACTGAATTCCTGGGCTCTGAGGGGTGGGATTGAAGACTGCTGTTGAGATTTGACAACTTCCCCAACCTTACAGATCCCAGGAGCTCTTTTGCTTTATGGGTACTCTTTAGCTGTCACTCTAGCCGGGAAGCATGGCAGCAGCCTGACTAAAGGCAGGCTGTGCATTGTTATGGTGTCATGTACTTCCAAGGAGAATGTATGCATCCAAACTAACCAGAAACAAGAGGTTCCTGATGAGGTGGGCTGACAGGATCACCAGATATTTACTTCTACATCCGCTTTCTATTATGTTTCTGTTCTAAATTAAAAAAAGGAAGATGTAAGGGACAGGAAGCTAGTCCCCAACTTTTAAATCATACATTTTAACAAACATTGTTAACATACATTTTAATATGAAATGACTAGATATAGGATAATAACGTTGTTCTACCATTGTAGCAAGCGGTACAAAGCTGTTATCCCAATTTACATTTTCAGCTGCAAAGAATAATTAAAATTCAACAACTATATATTAATATACTGGCTAATTATGGATACACACATTGTAACTGCATTATTTGCATGACATTTTTTTTTCATAAAAGGCACTTGTTTGGGATTCCTAAAATATACAATCCTTTTATGTATAAGAGAATAATGGCCAGGTTAAGGAAAACCATAACGGCATACATTATGGTAGGGTTTTATTGGCCTTGTAAAATCATTCATACGCTATACCCATACATGTACATGGGGTCGACATGCTTCTTACAGATTTTGTGTTTTTTATCAACAATTGTGGCTCAAAGTTGATGACGCAAAGAACCGTAGCAGACGTATTAATATGTGTATCAGGGGTGTCCCTGAGGCTACCAGGAGCTTAGATCTACAGGAAACAGCATCCTTAATACTCCCATTTCCAGAGAAGGGAGCACAGGTGAGTGTCTTGATCCGTCTGCCTACTGTACACATTACTACTTCAACAGTCATATCACGGCTTTGGAGCTGATCAGTGAATTGCCAGGACTGACCCTCACAGACATCTACTAATGTGTCATGCCCTTATGGCTTTATTGCCTGTGACTGAACCCTGAGGTGTGGTCCTGGTAAAGTCTTGCTGAGCCTGGGTCTGATGTGGCTTTGGGAACTCTTTTGTGGTTATGTTTCTTCTTTGTAGGGACACAGGGGTGGCTTTGTGGCTTCTCCCCTCCCACTTTAGTTAATTTTCAGGCATGCACACTTAAGGGTCTTCTATGAATATTCAAGTGTTATGGCTAGCTCTAGATGTTGTCTTTTCTCTTATAAGTGAACTGTTTTGATATTGTATACCGTTTTCTGATTAGTTTTGTATGCCTCACAGCTCAGGGTGGTGGGGTCGCTCGGGGACATGCAACTTGTTGGCATCTTGCGCTCCCTGGCTTTATTTATATGTTATGGCAAATCAGAACATGAAGGGAGATTTGGCCTGGCTGAGCTGTGTCTTTCCCCAATTGTCCTCTTGGTGCCTGCTCCCCATTGAGTGGGTTAATGCGGACTGGGTCACTAAAACAGGTTGCATGTACTGACACCATCAAACGCTAGTATATCTTGTAGTAGTTGCTCGGCACTAGGCCTTCGGGGGAAAGGAAAAGGGAAAGGGAGTTGGGTATGTCCATTTCTCTGCCCCTTTGCCCCATGGATTCTCTGCCCTCTCAGGTATTCAGGAATGTGAGGGTGTAGTTACCACCTCCCTGGTGTTGATGTCCCCCAGGGATGTCTTTAAGAATTTTGTAAACTCAACCAACCATATGCCAATGATGAGGCACATCATTGCTGGGCATTTGGGATCCTTTCATTTGTTGCTTGTTAAGTTTTCAATTTGATGGGACCAGTGATTCTGGTCCACCTATGAGATTTGTTTGCTTTAGGCCGCAGATTTTTTTTTACCCTTATCTTTTGTCTTTAATCATAGAGCGTATTTAGTTTTTTTGTTTTTTTCGGAAAGACATTTTCTTCTTCACCCCTTTTTAAAAGGCAGGGGTCTTCTGTATGTGTTTTTTCCCCTCCTTTCTCTGCCCTTTTTTCCCCCTATTCTTTCCTTCCTCTCTTCCCATTCAGGCGACTAGTGTCTTACCCTTAATATAGCCAGCATCTCTATACCACTTCAAAAACTGATTCCGCAACATCTGCTCTGAGTGGTTTCATGGAATGTTCTTGGTTTGAATGATCCCGAAAAGAGAACTGGAGCGTTAGGTGATTTATGGAAGGAGAGAGCTCACATAGCATAGCATTCCTCCAGGAGACACACATTAAGCCCCATACACACGGTCGGACAATCCGCGGACCAGGTCTGTCGGACCATGTCCGTCATACTTTGTCCGATGTTGGTTTTGCGTACACACGGTCGGACAAAGTTGTCGGAAAATCCGATCATTCTGAACGTGGTGACGTTTGTTGCCTACGGCGAGACTACGTAGAGGCTAGTAGCCAATAGCTTTGGTCTTGTAATGTGATCTGAGCATGCGTAGCACTTTGTCCGGTCGGACAACCGTACACACGATCGGATTTGGTGTGATCGGACCGTGTTGTCGGCAAATCTTTCCAGCAGGAGATAAGACTTTGTCCGTCGGTCAAACCGACGAACACTGTCCGATGGTGCATACACACGGTCTGATTTTTCAACAACCTTGTCCGATCGGACAGAATCCATGAAAAAGTCCGACCGTGTGTATGGGGCTTTAGGGGTTCTGACCACTCGATAAGGAATTTCTGATTTCCCTCAGCATTTCACAGTACTTTTTCAGATCCAAAATCTAAGGGGGTTAGTATCCTTTTCTCACGTCTAGCCAATTGGGTTTTCAAAGGCCAGCAGACAGATGGAGAAGGCAGGTTCCTCTTCCTTAAGGGCACACTGGAGGGCACCATGTTGACACTGACAAATGTCTATGCTCCCAATGTGGGTCAGATCCTTTTTCTTGAACATTGTTTCTCGGAACTGGCAGCCTTTACTGAGGGGATTCTGATTGTGGGTGGTGATTTTAATGTAGCCCCATATCCACCCAGCGATGTCTCCAACAACATTTCTCATTCTTCATATGCCTTCCTACGGCGGTTTAAATGGAATTGAGGAATTGATAGGCGTATGGCGTTTACAACATAGTAGGAAGTGGAACTATACATGCTACTCAGCCACACATGGCACATATTCCTGAATAGATTACTAACTTCTCTGCCATACCGATCAGTTAGAAACATGTCCTTTGCTACATACTATCAGACCACGCTCTGATAATGCTTGAGATCACGCTGAGAGAGGATACCCCTAGAGTATGGCAATAGAGATTTACTTCAAGATCCCAAAACCAAGGTGTTAGTCAACTTGAAACTGAGGGTTTTTCGCCAAACTTATCTGAATACTCCACTGAATACTCCACTGGCCATTTGGGAAATTCATAAATGCGTCATTAGGTGGATACTGCATTCCCAGGGTCCAAGACTGAAAAAAGAGCAATCAAAACGGATTGCGTAGATCCTGGCTAGGATCTGTCACTTATAATCCCTACATTAACAATCATTGGCTGCCTTAACCCTAGCTGACTTAAAAGTTCTTTGTGTCCAACTCAACTTAATGCTTCTTTATAAAATGAAAGTGAGCATCACTAAGATGTGACATTGCTTTTATGAATGGGAAAATAAACAAGGCAGATTTTTCTAAGGAATGTCGCATCCAGCCCTGGGCCACAGTGTGGAGACTACTGCCCTACACCCTATTACCCCACCCCCCCCCCATTCGCCATTCACCCATTTGCCACTGAACTTATCCCCATGGGAGCTGTTACTGCCAATGCAGCCAGTGCAGCGGTTTGGGGTTTTGAAAGCCCTGCTCTTTTTCCTAGTCTTTCCTTAGGGCTTCTGGAACAGATCAGAGCAATTCTGACCACTTTGACCAATTGGTGACAACTAATCACCCATGGAAGTAAGTGCAGTGGCCAGGAGGGAGACAGCATAGAATGGTAGTTCACCTTTTCATTTTTTTTTTTTTTTAAAGGTGAACTTACACTTTAAGCATTTGGTTTTTATAAAAGACAATGTATTAATTATAGTAGTTACATAACAGATCCAAGTGGGTAATAAAATCAACTTACAAATAAGCTACAAAGAATTATATAAAAAAGATCTTTCAAAGAATTAATACAAATTAATAAATACAGTGCTGAAATGTTCCTCCAAAATGTGTCAATCAAACCTCAATGTGTTAACTTCACGTGAAACAAAGTACATAGCTTTGTGCTAATAAAAAATTAAATAAAAAAATAAAATTATCATCAGTTCAATGATAAATTATCAAAAAAATTCAACCACGTGCAGCCTTTGGGTAAAATTCTCTGCAACCTCAGCTCAACCTCAGTCCCCCAGATGAATTTATAAATACCAAGAAAAAGCTCACACCACTTCACCCCTGCGGAGCTTGATGCTGACATGAGTTCTGGATTGTGTTTGTGTTACTGCTGGAGCTGAGAGAGCAGGGGGTGTAGAAGCCGGTGGCCAGAGGATTGTTCCATCTCTGCGACAATCTCACAGTTCATTAGGCATGTTGTAGTTTTTGTTACCTGCCTGTTGATCATTGATTATATGTGAGTATATTTTAACTGTGTTAAATAAAACTGCGTGGATGGCATCACACTATGCAAGTTGTTTTTCCTGGCATTTATAAATTAATCTGGGGGACTGAGGAGCGGAAGCTGGAGAGATTCTAATTGAAATCATGGGAGCTGTGTTTGCCTAATCTTTCAAAAGATAGGCATGCATTTTTGGCAAGTGCATCTTCTGAATGTGGTGAAGGGTAACACTTTGGGGTGTTTCAAGTATCTGAAGAGTCATATGGTGTGGGAATTTTTGTGGGAAAAAAAAAAATTGGTCTTTGTTGGAACTGATCTTAATTGTGCATATGTTTTTATTGTTTTTTTTTTTAAATATTATCATAAATGTATGTACTTTGTTTCACATAAACGTAACACACTGGGGGGGGGGGGGTTATTTGACACATTCTGGAGGAAAATGTCAGAGCTGTATTTATTGATTTATATTGATTCGGTTTTTATTGCGCTTTATGTCCTTGAGACATAAAATAAGCAGATTCCCTTTGGATAGACATAGCAATACATTTTTTTTTTGTTTAGTAGGTAAAGGTTTTTTTTTTCTTTTTTTAGTAGGTAAAGGTTGGTGCATCAGTCATGTTTTTTTATTGCGGTATGTTTTCTTCAGGATTATTGCTCTATAGTCTTCCTTTGGGGTCACGAGACATGAAGTGAGCTCAAAATCTATTCAGTGAGAACACAAATGGCAACAAGAGCCTAATAAGGGTTCTAATTTTTTTCCTACATTATTCAAAACTCAACCTGAAGAGTATTTTCTAGTTCTACAAGGAATAACAGCTTTGCTCACGGTATGATATGTTCTTGTATGAGTTTAAACTCCGCAAGTGGTTTGAGTGACAAATGCTTTGATTTCCTGCCAAGCAATTGAGTTTTTCTTTCTTTAATATGACCCCTGTATTTCTATTTGACCCGATTCTTTTTGTTTTTCAGTCTTCTGCTCTGTAAGCACATGAATGCACATTCTCAAAGGGGCATAAATCATGTACAGAACCATGTTAGAAAGTCCCATCCTTGCCGGAATTAAGTATGAAGAACATCCCAAATATCCTTTAGGAAAACAACTCGAACATTAGATGTCTATGAATCTTTTATGATCACTTAGCAATCCCCTTTTGTTTTATTTTTTTCCCCTTGAAGTGCTGTATAATTATTCCATTTATTCCCTTTCATATTTTGCTTAATCTTGAATTGTATTTCTCATTACCATTTTGGGAGGGGATAGTGCTTTTTCCTTTGGTATCATTCAATTCCTTTTATGTTTCCCTTGTATAAAATTAATTACATTCTACCTTCAAGCATCACATTTTTTTTTTCCCTCTCTTGGTGTCTCCGTTGCACTAGGCCTGCTTTTAATTAATCTTCTAATACAGGTTTTACAGCCAAATGGGATGATGTTCTAAGCATCAAAGAAACAAAGGCTCTGACAGTGATAAAATGCTAAATATTTAAAACATGTTGATGTAAGCTCGTTTGGATAAGCGAGGGCAGCTGCCTCTTGGACTTCCCTAACTGGTGACCTCCATGTTTTTTTTTTTACTGTGATTGGAATGCCTTTCTCTACTCCAGATAGTTTTACACATGGATAAACAATGGGTGTAAACAGCAAAGCTGCAATGCATTTTGAGCATCTGGAAGATGGAGAGATGCTTAGCAGTGATTAAATTAAATTGGACTTAATCCTTCAGCTATTGAGCAAATTTAACTTGGGGATTTAGCTGCATTTAACAGTTGGTGTTGAAGTTAAAGAATAGATGTAGTAATTGTTTAATGAAGATACACTTTATGGTGCTGAGGATGTAATGCATTTTGTACAGTGTGTATAAACTTGCAGTTCCAGCAAGGAACTGCTAATTTTATATCACTTTTTAGAGGTTCTCAATTGAAGTGTACATTTTTTATTTTTTTACATGTGGTAACCATATGCTGCCATTCTTTTATATGTGGCCCACATATAGATCATGTTTTAAATTGCTGTTAAAGAAAAGGTGGACGGTTATCATATCATCTGTACTCTTAGTTGGTTTTAAAGCCATCCCACGGGATCATTGGTTTTAGGTGCATAAATGTTTGTGTAGAGTTGTGGTCCAACTTTCTGAGCACTGTGTCTTGGTTTAATGCCGCGTACACACGGCCGGACTTTCCGGCAGAAAAAGTCAGACAGAATCTTTTCATCGGATATTCGGATCGTGTGTATGCCTCATTGGACTTTTTTTTCTCAAACTCTGACAGACCTAGAAATAGAACATTAAATATTTCTGACGGAATCAATTCCTATCAAGAAAACTGCTCGTCTGTATGCTGTTCCGACGGACCAAAAAACAACGCATGCTCTGAAGAAAGTACGAGACGGCATCTATTGGCTACTGGCTATTGAACTTCCTTTTTCTAGTTCCATCATACATGTTGTACGTTAACCACATTCTAGACGGTCGGACTTTGGTGTGATCGTGTGTAGGCAAGGGCAGTTTTAGCGGAACCCCTCGGAACTCTGTCGGAAAAACCGTCAGAGTTTATTTCGACAGAAAAAACGGTCGTGTGTACGCGGCATTAGATAATGTTGTAATAATGGTGGCATTTTCAGCATCATAAAATACTAATATTTTAATGTTTATGTAGGGACCCTTACCTATGCAGTCATGTCCCTAGCTAAATTTAGTGTGAGTTATTGCTTGGCTGCAACCAGCCTGAGCTGTTATTATATTGTTGAGGCTCTGCAGGTCTTACCTAAGCCTAGTTCTTAGGCATGAATTACATATCTGATTATTATATTTTATTTGTTTTTTTTTTTTATTATTGTTTTAGTGATATGGCACATATGGGAGCAAATAAATAAGTAAATCAGTGTTGATCCGTTTACCGTCAATATTCTACATGCTTTTATGATGTACTAAAAAACTAAAATAATATGTATACAGTACATCTATCTTATATATATATGTACACTGTAGTACCAAAAATATTGGGACTCCTGCCTTTGCACTCACATGAACTGTTGCTGTCCACAAGGTTTAGGAGTGTGTCTATGGGAATGTTTGGCCATTCTTCCAGAAGCGCAATTTGTGAGGTCAGGCACTGATGTGGACGGGAAGACCTGGCTGCTCTAACTCATCCCAAAGTTGTTTTATCAGGTTGAGGTCAGGACTCCATGTCCATAAAAACATGGATGAGCAAGTTTGGGTGGAGGATCTTGACTGGTCTGCACCGAGTCCTGACCTCAACCCGATAGAACACCTTTGGGATTAATTAGGGCGGAGACTGCGAGCCAGGCTTTCTAGTTCACATCAGTGCCTGACCTCACAAATGCGCTTCTGGACGAATGGCCAAACATTCCCATAGACACACTTCTAAACCTTGTGGACAGCCTTCCCAGAAGAGTTGAAGCTGTTATAGCTGCAAAGGGTGGGCCAACTCAATATTGAACTCTACGGACTAAGACTGGGATACCATTAAATTTCATGTGCGTGTAAAGGCAGGCATCCCAATAGTTTTGGTAATATAATGTATGTATATATATATATATATATATATATATATATATATATAGTTTCTTTAGTGCAGCAAAAGCTTATTTAAAATCGTCAATACTGAAATAAATGTTTGTTACTTTACTTGCTCAGAACATCAATAAAGCAGCCAATACATTTTTATTAAGTTTTGCTATCAGCTCTTAGGACATCTTAAGTTCAATACAGCTTCCATTAATATGTGGGGACCTAGAATCAAGGTATTAACACATACGGTAATCTGCTGTCTGGATCTAAGGATTTTCCTTTCTATTGAACATCATTAGAGGTTGACGATATAAAGCAATTTACCTTAAAATATATTTTTGGATTATAGAAGTAAAAATAAATACAACTAAAAACATGCTGAACAGGTTAGAGGGGGAAGGGTGGGAGGAGGTTTTTCTTGTACATAAGCTTTAAAGGGATATTAAAGGTATATATTGTTTTAAATAACAAACGTGTTATACTGGCTGAGGATACGGGCGAAATAGCAGCCAGTGGTCTTACAAACAGAAAATCACCAGGCAATAACGGTTGTTCAGCAAGTTCAGCAGGCTATTGCAGAGGAACTACAGAGCTCAGAAGAACATGGATGACATAGTTGGTGAAGGTAGGAGATCAGCGACGAGAACAAAAAAGTTTTTGCCTAGAGTTCTGCTTTAAGCCTTTAGAACCACTTTAAGATTTGCACTTTGGCCACCCCTGTAATATATCATGCTGATAGCACATTTCTCAGGAAGTAATCTCCCCAACAGGGACATCAATGACAGAATCTGATGGAATTTCCAAAACTCCCTGATCCTACTCTGTCCTTATACAGATACAGCATTTCCGCTATAGATTTAAAAACTTGTTAAAGCAGTAATAGCACTGAATTATGTTTACTATGTGCAGATGTTTATGCGGTAAAAATGCGTAGTGACCTTATGTGAGGTTCTATTGCACAGGTTTCATTTTCAACTTATGTATATAAAACAAGGCTGTAAATTTGTGAAAAAAATATCAAATTAACACATTATTAGAAAAGGTGTCATAAAAAACTTTTTGCAAGATGTGATAATTACACATACAATAACATTTTAGCTGAAATGGCACAAATTGCTTCTAGAATGAAACAAACATTGATATATGTAGTGTGACATTAAGAGTATTTTTACAGCTAATTAAGCCACTTTTACGTTAACATCGCTGTAACCTCTCTGAGAGATGCAAAATGTCAAAAGACTTGTGCTTTTTATGCATTTCTAATGCAATGAAAGGTAGGGCTGTTCTCATTTGTTGGCATACAATAATAGCTAGGAAGTTTATGAGTAATTCCACCCATTACAAAACTTCTTTTGTAGGTTGAATATAGGGTACTAAAATATACACTGGAGCTTTACTGTATTCTCTATTGATTGACGTTCTCATTATTTGCCTGGAAAAGAAGTAAAGAAAGGGGGTGAGATAGATAGATATGACCCACATAGATATGATATCTGTCTAGTTCCAAGGGTAGCCACAGCACGCTATGTTTGAAGCAAATGCCCAGGTGCTTACCCACAAAGAAATCCATATCAATCCAAAACTGCTTTAGAGGCACTCAACGTTTTGACAAAGCTCAGTCCATCTTTCTCAAGATGGTGTTGCTGTTTTTCATCTTCCTCCTCCTTCCTCCTCTGCAAGACCCTTGAGTACCTCTAAACCAGTATTTGATTTATCTATCTATCTATATATCTATCTATCTATCTATTGTGGGGGTTCACCCAAATGTACCACTTTTCATAAATTTCAGTCCAGTACAACCCCAATTCAAAAAAGTTAGATAAAATCTACATAAAACAGAACGCATTGATTTGCAAATCTCATAAACTTATATTTTATTCGCAATAGAAACTAGAAAACATATCAAATGTTTAAACAGAGAAAATATACCATGTTAGAAAAAAAAAGGTCATTTTGAAATTGATTGCAGCAACACATCTCAAAAAAGTTTGGACAGGGTCATGTTTACCTCAGTATAGCATTCCCTCTCCTCTTGGCAATGCAATGTAAATGCCTGGGAACTGAGGAGACCAGTTTCTGGGGTTTGGGGAGAGGAATGTTGTCTCATTTTTGCCTGATATATGATTCGAACTGCTCAACATTCCTGCGTCTTTGTCATATTTTTAATTTCAAAATTTGCCAAATATTTTCAATTGACAGACCAGTTAAGCACACGGTCTCTTCTACTACAAAGCCACGCTGTTGTCATAAAAGTACTATGTGGTTTAGTATTGTCCTGCTGAAATATGCAAGGCTTCCCTAAAAAAAGTCCCACCTAAGGCAGCTGTATTGATCTTTCCAGTGCACAAGCAAGTTAAAATCATCTGCAGAGAGACGTGTGAAGCCCAACTGCATGGGTTCTACTTCACTGGTGGACTTGGTACCAGGAGGCATGGGAGGTGAGGGGGGGGCAAGGGTGGGACTGCAAAGCCTAGAGCCAAATTAAAGAGGGAGTCCACCTGCACAAAAAATATTAAAAGTCAGCAGCTACAAATACTGCAGCTGCTGACTTTTAATAAATAGACACTTACCTGTTCCAGGTTCCAGCCATGTCGGCAGAAGATGACGAGTGATCACTCATCTCTCGGCTGCCCCGCCGCCATCCCCTGTCTGGGAATCAGGAAGTGAAGCGTTGCGGCTTCACTGCCCGGTTCTCTACTGCGCATGTGCCAGTCGCGCTGCGCATCTTTATTGGTCCCCGTTGTGTCTTGGGAAACACACAGTTCCCAGGACACAACGGGGGGGGGGGATCTGTGGATAGGGATGGGCATCTGCGGATAGGGGCGGGGCAGCTGCGGCTAGCTAGTCCCGGAAGTGGGTGCAGATACATGTTATACAGGTATCTGCACCCCACTCCCCCCTGAAAGGTGGCAATTGTGGCACCGGAGGGGGGGGAATCCGACTTTAGGGTGGAGCTCCGCTTTAACAGGAGGCTTTTGCAAGCACTCCTTAAAGGAAGGTCTCTCTCAGAGTCTGGAGGTAATGAGAATGGCAAACGTGAGCAACTTCTCCAGATCCGTAGGTATGTTTCGGGCTGCTATCTTATCTTTGATGTTATCCGAGAGACCATGAGAAAAAGCAGCCACAAGGGCCTCATTGTTTCAAGTGACCTCTGCTGCCAGTGTACGGAATTCAATGGCGTAATTGGCAACAGATCTCGTACTCTGTTTGATGGACATGAGGCTCTTGGTAGCAGAAGTGGAGCATGTGGGAACGTCAAATACCCTTTTAAAGGAAGCCACAAACTCAGGCTAACTCAGGACAATGGGTTTTTGAATCTCCCATAGAGGGTTTGCCCAGGCTAAGGCTCTATCAGAAAGCAAAGAAATAATGGAGCCTCTTTTGCTTCTGTCAGTGGGGAACGCCTGGGGCAGCATCTCAAAGTATATCCCAACCTGGTTGAGAAACCCTCTTCATTGAACTGGATCACCCCCAAATTGCTGGGGAAGTGGAGTAGAACCAGACATACCTCTTAGAGGTAGTATTTGAGGTGGGTGCCTGCACAGAGACTGGAGCAGCAGCGATGGCCTACACCACAGGTTGTACCAAACAGCCACAGTGGGAGGATCCAGGTAAGCAGTGCAAATCAGGAGCGTCTGTAACGCCATGACAAACTGATCCATGTGGGGGTCCTGCTCATTCAATCTGGAAAAAATATTACCACTAAGTGGCCTGCATCTTCTGAATTCATGGCCTTCGCCTACTGTCAGGAACCATGAATCAGACGGAGAAAAAAAATGCAGTTAAAATCATACCTTTTAATATAATGGTAGACATAGTAAGCATAGTCAAAACACAGCTAGGGTACAGACGCCAAAGCAAGTAGTCAGAACAAGCCAGTAAATCAGGAAGCCAGAGATCAGCGTAGTCAGAAGCAGTAGACAGGATCAGGAACCAGAAGGTACCAGGCAAGTATTTTACAGGAACACAGCAGACAGTCTCCAGATATGTTTGACCAAGGCGAAGGCATGGAAGGACTGAACCAAGCAGTTTAAATAGCCAGAAGGGGCTGGCTGTAGGCTGGACTGACGAGCAGGAAATGCTCATCAGGTGAACCGCTGTGGAACGAAGAGTGCTGGCAATTAACCGACAGCTGAGCAACCTGAGCACTGAGAATGGAGGGCTGAGAGCCCAGCCCAGACAGTCACGTGATGTGATGTAAGGGCATTGCCGGACCCGAAGTGATGTTGGAAGTCCATACATCTTGTTGCATCTGCAGTTGCCAAGCTGTTAGCTACATTTTTAAACATAAGAATAAACGTCATATCTTTTAATTACTACACCATGAGAGGTTAGTTTGCTTCATCCCTTATATGAGTATTGTGTGGAGGACGAAGCCTTAAAGGGACCAAGGAAAGGATATCCATCAACACCTCTAAAAGCACTTGTAACACCAGGAACCTGACCAGGACCAATGACCTATCATCCCCAATATCCATGGGACTGCAGGAGCATCAGCCCTAGTGTTGAAAGTTCTGTGAGCACAAAGGTGTCACAATGAGTGAAGACACACTGAATTTATTGTATGTCAGTCAAGAAGCACATTATGTAGGAATTATTGATCATTTTATCACATCACCACTGGAATATGAACTGTCACTGACCCTAATGGTCATTCGCCTGTATTTGTTTAAGGACTGCACTTTATATGTCATGCTATTACATAGGAATCGTTTCTTTTTTGATGATACGCGATTATTATTGAGTTTACGCTATTTTTATAATTATTTTCTATCTACGGTATCTGTTTATCATTAGTTGCCTAAAAAGTCTTTCTGTCTAATATTGTCTTTTTGTCTGTCTAGGTATAAGGCAAATATTAAAAACTGGGAAAATTCCTGGAAATCAGCAACATATGGCAATTATCTAACTCATACAGTATCTGTCTTTATGCCTATTCATTTTTTATACATCTGGCTTTCTGTTGAATATCTGTCTTATATCTGTCTATCTACATTAGAGAGTGAAGAAAAGTTTGTTCAGATGAACTACCACCCATTTTTCATATTAATTTGACAACATTAATTTTAAATGACATATACAGCAAAACTATTAAACTCGTCTCACTGAATTACATACTTATTAACGTGACGTTTTACTGTCATTTTGTCTTATTAAATGCCGTTGACTTTTTCACAGTGGTATTAGAAATGGGAACCACTTCATACTTTGGCCTCTGACAAGGCCATAGGCGTTTATATTGGTCTGTTTTACGGGACAGCGATCCAGCTTTGAACTAAATAACTGCAGACAATCTTAACAACAATCAAGAGCTTTGCTGTTGTTACCTTGTCAGGCTTACTTATTTTTCACAAGTGGTAAATATTGACACCAATTGACTGATCCTTCAACCTTCCAACCGTGCAGGGAATAGCATCAGTGCGGAAACGCCATTATGGAGCAGTTCTTCAATCCTGAGGGATTAGGGGTCTAAGGTAAAACAAAAGGTATTTCGGAGAATGAGTATTCTGCCAGAGACATTTGATACAATACTTGACCTACTTTTGTCAAAGAAGACCTATTTTCTCACTTTACTTTTTTCACTTTCTTGTTTATTGAATTGCAATAGTTCACAGTGTGAAAAGATTTGTATAGTTTCAGCAAAAATCTTAATAAGTATTTTTTTGATTGTTTGATGAAATAAAAATTCATAAGAGATAATGGCTATTTTGGACAGTAAAAATACATTTAGCATTAAATTTATTGAAAACTATTTTATGTATTTAGTGCTGAACTCCAGGAATCGAAATGGACATGTAAAATGAATGCATGGGGACCTAGATTTTTAACACTACAGCTTATCACTACATTGATGATGTCAATTAATTGCTAACTCTACTTGTGTGTCCTACATAAAATAACAGCTATCCAACAGGGTATTTGAACAGGTTTGATGGAACTTTAATTGATGGGTTGTCTCTAATGCTGCGTTCACACGGTCAGAATTTCTGATGGAAACAGTCCGATGGGAGCTTTTCATCGGATTTTCTGACCGTGTGTATACCCATCGGTCTCTTTCGTCGGCATTTCCGACGGACTTTGGATTGAGAGTCTGTTCTTAATTTTTCCGATGGAAAACCGTTCTAAGCATTAAACTTCCCTTTTATAGTGCCGTCAAACGTGTTGTATGTCATGGTGTTATTGACCGTGTGTAGGCAAGACAGTTTGAGCGAAATTCCATTGGAATTCTGACAGGAAAACCATCAGAGCTTTTTCCGACGAATTCCGATCGCGTGTACGCGGCATTAAAGAAAAAAGACAAAGAGCAACAATGTCGTATCACCCCAACCTTACATGACTAGCTTGGTGGTTGGATAAAAACCCATGTAAGCAAAAACGTTTAAAAACATACATGCATCATAATGAATAGACGATATACCCCATTTGTTTTTTTCTATCCCATCCACAGCATAAATACAAGAAACATGAGGTTTCTACAAAATAAGGCTGTAAACATAGGCCCATTGGATGTATGCCATTTGTATTTGCATGTATTTATACATGCTAATTAGGCTGGTTTCACACTGGGGCGGTGCGGGGGCGGCGACGGTAAAGCAGCGCTATATTTAGCGCTGCTTTACCATAGTTTTACCCGCGGTATGCGGCCGCTAGCGGGGTGGTTTTAACCCCCGCTAGCGGCCGCAAAAGGGTTAAAAACCTCCACAAAGCGCCGCTGCAGCGGCGGTTTGCGGGCGGTATCCCCGCGGTTTCCCATTGATTTCAATGGGAAGGAGCGGTATAGGAGCGGTACACCGCTCCTTCACCGCTCCAAAGATGCTGCTAGCAGGACTTTTGTTGCGGTCCTGCTAGCGCACCGCTCCAGTGTGAAAGCCCGCCGGCTTTCACACTGGAGTGAATGGGGCCGGTTTTTTCAGGCGGTGTACAGGCGCTATTTTTAGCGCTGTACCGCCTGAAAAACCGCCCCAGTGTGAAAGGGGCCTTACAGATCCTATATCCTGTATGTTTGAATGCTATCAGATGAGAAGTGGCATCCAGCAAACAATATAAAGCAAAAACAAAAAAAAACAAGAAAAGAAAAAAACTTTTTATAACATTTGTAACCAATATTAAAAAAGTCTTTACCAATGGCCATATCCTGTTAGGCTCCAGGCTACAGCCAACAAATAGTCACCTGCACTGCACTGTATAGCTGTTATTTTGTGTATGTTTTTCTCTTGGATGTGGTGTTAGTGGATCCATTTTTGGTGCAACTTGGGGCTTAGTATTTAACTTTTAGCCTTGTGTCCTGCTTACCATCATATGTACATGCAGCAAAGCCTGATTGGCTCATTGTGCTGGCCCTCCCTCTCAAAGGCTAAGTATTGCTATACAGCAGATCAAAGAAGCATTACATCAAGTAAATGCAAGTACAATTAGTCATTTATAGTGTGAAGCAGCCTAGCCATGTGCTGGGCTGCATGTCCCTCCAGCTAACCATGTAATGGGGAACATGTGCACTCTTTAACCCATTCTTGCCCAGCATAAGTTGGTACAATTAGGCTCCCCAGGTATTATGGGCATGGGATCCTCTCCTGGGCACCAATATGTGAGCACTTCCGGGAGGCCCCTAGCCTGGCATAACTGAACTGAACAGCCTTTTACTGTTTACTGAACAAATGTATCCTTCAGTTATCCCTTTATTGGTGAAAACATAATATGTTTAAAGCGCTGCTGTGATTGATAATTTTTTTATTTCTTTTTTAAGCGGTTTAAAGTTTTTTAATTACTTGTTTTCTATGTTTAGTGTTTAAAGCGGCTGCTGTATTTTGCATGCTACTCAATTTTATAATAGTATGCTGACTGATTCTATATTTTGGGTTTAAACCCTTAGCGCTGAGGTGGGAGGAAATAGGTTGCAGTGTTCTAAGATTATCTTCCCCTGTGTTTTGGTGAAAACATATGTCTTTAAAGTTTCAAATGATAAGTAAAGCAATCGAGAAATCCAAGACCCCATACTTTTTAGGGGTTTGCCAGGGCCCTGCATCCCATACAAGGAGATGTGAGAAGTCTCAACAGCCAGACACCTTTTCCCCCTGCTATACCCCTAAGATAAGGCTCCCAGAAACTACAGCCTCGAAGAATACATTTTTGCCTCAACGCCATCCCTGTAGCACTGTAGCACTTCCCTTGTTGACTAAGAACAGGTGAACTCCTACCAGACTATTTACACTCTCCTCATCCAGGATTACCCACACTGGCAGGGGCAGAGCTAGCACTACCTCATCATCTACTGTATGTTCATGTTATGTTAAGACAAAACAAAAGTTTCTATGCTGTGTAGTGGCGTTGCACCAATTCCATTACCAGTATCTGTGCCTATACTAAGCATTTGCATGAGTACTTGTACAATACTAAAACCAATACCTTCAAGTCCGCAGATTGTAAGAGTTTGCACATGTGCGGAGCCAGTTTCAATGTGATTTGTAAAAAGGGTGCGATTTTGTTCAGTGTTCAGGTACAAATGTTTAAAGTGTATGACACTGGATATCAAACCTGAACCAGACTAAAAATCGTACCTGACTCTTTTTATAATCACACTGCGTCTGGCCCGCACATATGTGAACCGGCTCCATAGAATAAAAATAGGTATCAGTAATTGTTATCGGCGAGTACTTGGGAAAAAGTATCGGTACTCATACTTGGTGTTACAAAACTGGTATCAGTGCATCCCTACTGTGTAACCTCCTACGCATGTTCCAATGTCCCTGAGCAAGGCTAAAGTGGGATCAGAAGGCAGTGCTCAGAATAAGGAAACACCCTGAAATGCATTTTTAATCTAAAAGATATAAGGTATGTCGGTAGCAGGATAGCCAGGTACACACGAATGCTAGAATGGAAATTTGAGTCTGCTGATTAGGTTTACATGTGGAACTAATCATGCTGACTTTAATGCATCTTACACTAATATTTAAAATATGCAATATATAGTTTATTGGCTGTTGCTCTGATCCTACTGTGAGGTCAGCATCACAGCTGGAGGCTCTGGGGTGACTGGCATCATTGAGGCTCCAAAATGATGATGTTCTCATGATCCATCTCAAGCATCACAATGACAGTTCCCCTAAGCTTCGAGAACTGCTGCCAGCTCATGCAGAATATGCATGAGCTAGAAGTAGCTTAGAAAAGATCATCCATGGGCCTCAACTAGTAATAACAAAAATATTTCAGCATTTTACATTACTGATGACCACTTGTAGCTTTACATCCCTGGTGATGACCACTTGTAGCCCCTTCCAGGCTGAAGGCCACATTCCCCACCAGTTACAAATTACTGTGTTCCTGAAAAATAAGTCTTTTATTTTTGATCATTTTAATACACTTCTCTTCTACATTTCGAAGAATTAATATTCTTTTGCTAATATACAGAATGCGTAAAAGAAAAATCTATTTCTATATTTGCTAAAGAACAGAATTGTTTTGACGTTCAATATTTACTCCATTAACCATTCAACTACCCCCTTGAGACTTTCACCCCGAACTATAACCCTTAAACAGAGAATCCAATTAAACTTTTGGCTAGCCGTAACCCTAATTAAGCATCTGGCAACGTGCATATCTTGCAGCGTGTTTTATTTTGTACGGCAGGGTCTTCAGGCAACATTAAGGTTAATGGAGGCTATTTAATATATAAACCCTTGTGTTTACATTAAGTAGGTCAGTGGAAGTTGACCAGATGTGTCTCATTCATTATTCTCAGCAAAGTTCCACTGTATAATCATCCTCCATGGTTTAATGTCTTTATCTGAATTCTAACAAATGTTGTATCAATTATAAAAAGTTTATGAGGTTAATGTGTTGCTAGCAACTGCTGAACATTAGCACGCATTAAAATGATTAAGTATTATTTTTAAGGCTGCTTTAATTTGAGAGTTGCAATATGCTTAAAATTATGTAGCTATAGTCCAATACAACTGTCATCAGTGTGTCATATTTGCAGCATATGGTCATTTACAATTTCTATTCCTCAGTCTATTGTTAAATGCTCCTTTATTGGGAACTGGCATAGACCTTTCTTAGTATAAATACAAGAAACAAGTTTGAACCAGTATTCATGATTGGATTAATGCACTAAGCAATAGAACTAAGAAGTCAGGATATATACGAAATTCAAAAACCACTGCTTATAGCGATGGAGATTCTCAACAGTGTTTGCCTTGCTTTATTAATCATGCCAGCACAGTGGGCAACAGGAAACTAATTTAATATTAAATTTAAGTGCGACAGCTTATGACTTATATACTTTCCAGTCTTTGGTGACCATCATGATTAGACTGTTCGATGAACAGCTTGTGTTAAGGGCATCAGTTTGATAAGCTTCAAAGATCATTCAGAATATACAATATGGAATCACCACTCTTGGGAAATGTTCATTGAATTGTTTCATTGTGTATAAAATAAATAATTACAGACATGCATCAATACTGTTTTCATTTAACATTCCAACCTTCAGGCTTTAAGAAACAATTAAAAAAGAAAGAAAACTGTAGTCAATTGCAACTTTTTTGCAGATCACTCAATTCTAAAGGAAAATATTATGGAATCTAAAACAAACATCTGCATCATACTACATCTGCTAATTAGTCTGCTTGTACACCTTGGTGAGCTGTTGCATCAACCTGATTGACATGAATCATGGCTCCAACATGAGAGATGTCAGTTGAAATAAAGGAGAGGATGATAAAACTTCTTCAGGAAGGTAAATCATCACTGAATGTTGCAAAAGATGTTGGTTGTTCCCAGTCAGCTGTTTCTAAAATCTGGATCAAGTACAGATCAAATGGGAAGGTTGTTAAAACTTAAAGCAATATGCCTTGAAAACAGAAAATGCACAACAAGGTCAGAAAGGTCAGTAAAGGCCTGTGACCAAACTTTAATGCCGCGTACACACGGTCGGAATTCTCGTTGGAAAAAGCTCTGACGGTTTTCCCGTCGGAATTCCGACAGAATTTTGCTCAAACTGTTTTCCTACGCACGGTCACACCAAATTCCGACAGGCAATAACACCACGGCATACAACACGTTTGACTGCACTATAAAAGGGAAGTTTAATGCTTCTGAGCATGCGTCGAATAGTTTCCGAGCATGCGTCGGAATTTTGCGTGTCAGAATTGCATACACACGATCGGAAAATCCGATAGAAAGGTTTTCCATCGGAAATCCAAAGTTCGTCTGAAATTCCGACAGAAAAAGACCGATGGGCATCCACACGGTCGGAAAATCCGATGAAAAGCTCCCATCGGACTGTTTCCATCGAAAAATTCTGACCGTGTGTACGCGGCATAAGACAGTGCCTAAAGGAAATGGAATTTACATACAGAAAAGCCAAACGAAAACCACCATAAACACCTAAACAGAAAAAAACAAGGTTACAGTTGGCTAAAGAAAAGCAATCATGGACTGTGGATGACTGGAAGAAAGTGATATTCAGTGATGAAACACGAATCTGCATTGGGCAGTGGGATGATGCTGGAATATTTGTTTGGTGCTGTTCCAATGAAATGTATGAAGACAACTGCTTAAAGAAAACAATTCTTTCTTTCTTATTTATTTTACTTTGTAGATTTTAGTTTTCACTGTCCCCGTAATAAAAAAATTTTGATCACTTTAATTCCTATTGCAAGGAATGTAAACATCCCTTGTAATAGAAATAAGGATGACAGGTCCTCTTTATGGAGAGATCTGGGGTCACAAAGACCCCAAATCTCTTTTTTACTTTTAAAAGCAAAAAAAAAAAAAGGTTGATTCTTTGCTATAAAAAAGAAAAAATTGTGAAGTCATGATGTTGCACTGGTCCTACAAGACCATAGAGGCGATCAAATAGTATATGGGAGCATCCGGCCTCACTGTTGGATCATATCTTGGGCGAACTGGCGGAAACAGTAAGCCCAAAAAACACCGGCGAGCTGAAGGGGGGGTCCCTGCTCGGAGCGCTTTCATTAGAAAGCCATCCATAGATATATTGAGCCATAATCCCAGATCTACAGTTCAGGTGAGAGAACCTGTCCACAGGACAACTATTAGTTGTACACTCCACAAATCTGGCCTTTATGGAAGAGTGGCAAGAAGAAAGCCATTGTTGAAAGAAACCCATAAGAAGTCCTGTTTGCAGTTTGCGAGAAGCCATGTGGGGGACACAGCAAACATGTGGAAGGTGCTCTGGTCAGATGAGACCAAAATTTTACTTTTTGGCCTTAAAGCAAAATGCTATGTGTGGAGGAAAACTAACACTGCACATCACCCTGACCACACCAGGGCAGCAGGGACAGCAGGGGCAGCAGGGACATGGAAACTGGTCAGAGTTGATAGGAAAATGAATGGAGGCAAATACAGGGCAAACTTAAAAGAAAACCTGTTAGTCTGCAAAAAGCTTGAGACTGGGGCGGAGGTTCACCTTCCAGCAGGACAACGACCCTAAACATACAGCCAGAGCTACAATGGAATAGTTTAGATCAAAGCACATTCATGTATTGGAATGCCTCAGTCAAAGTCCAGACCTAAATCCAATTGAGAACCTGTGGCAAGACTTAAAAATTGCTGTTCACAGACGCTCCCCATCCAATCTGACAGAGCTTGATCTATTTTGTAAAGAGAAATGGGCAAAAATGTCCCTCTCTAGATGTGCAAAGCTGGTAGAGACATCCCCAAAAAGACTTGCTGTAATTGCAGTAAAAGGTGGTTATTGACTCAGGGAGGCTGAATACAAATGCACGCCACACTTATTACACTTCTATTTATTTGTAAAATAAATATAATATGGAAAGATCAATACTTTACCAAAACTCTAAGAAGTCTGTCAGTTAGAGAAGATTCCATTATGATGAGGCCCCCAGAGGGACCTTTTCCAACCTCCCTACATTTCTCCGTCTTTCAGTGAGGTATCGACAGCTCCCTAGAGATCTCTCTCTAGACTTCCCATGGCTCCTTTTCCCATCAGACCTCTGATCCCCTCAGACCTCTCTGTAGCTACCTTTTTTCTCACCCTAAAAGTGGGTGTGTATCTAATTACTATGCAGCTGATGATGTCATATGACAATGGTGTTTACACATTTCCATGACAATCATAATAAACGCCATTTTGAATAATTACCAATTTCAGTCTCTTAGGGGCAGTGTTGGATCAGAAATTTATTTAAATGTGATTGACATGATTGACATGATTGACTTACTGACCTTGGCTTAGCAAAACATCATTAATTGTCTTAAACTGTGCAACATGTGTCAATTTCCTCCAGCCATCTTGTCTCCTTTAAATATATGGGTATGAGAAAGTTACCCCACATCATTAACTGTGGTCTGTAAATGCCATGAAAGTGAAGTCATTATTCTAACGATAAACATAACAGTTTCATGAACAAACTCTTCATAGGATCTCACATTTGCAACCTTATAATAATAGTATATATGTAGACAGGTTTATAAATGAATAACTAATACATATATACTATAAACATATTATTAAAAAAAACATTATTTAAAATACAATACGATAGGAATTGTGAATAAGCCCTCTGGTTTCTGTGGCTCAATTCTGGAAATACTATTTAGTGTTGCAGACTCATGGTTCTCTTATCTTGTTTATTTAACTAAGACCTCTCAAGATTTATAACCTTGGAATATGGTACCATCCTTACAGACTCTCATTATAAGACAGAAAATAACTTTTGCAACAATACCTATTCATGGGCCATGAACTCCGATTCAACTCCATAGCCAAAATGGCTCCTCTCATGTCCAATATATATGAATATGAAAAATTATACAATATGTGACTTTATATATATATATATATATATATATATATATATATATATATATATATATATATATATTCTTTTAACCCCAAATGTTCTGACAACTTATTAGGCCCACCGGCCTAATCCACTATGGACTTACCTGCTATCATGATCAGTTATTTTGTCTCTAAGTGTGCAATATTCTATAGTTATGATTCATATGTGTTATTTTACATGTGCTAGCCAGACAGAGCACCACTTTGATGAATTTTCTATCTGATTGAACAGTTTGAAAGATTTGTCACATATGAGTTTGTTATCTGATTTTTAAGTGGCTGCTGTTTGATATATATTTATACACATGGTTATTATAATCGTTTGCCGTTATTTTAATATAGAAACCCATAGCGCTGAGATAAGAGGAAGTAAGGACTGCTATAACTTTTCTTCCTTTTTTTGTATTTAGGTTTATTTCTAAGATTGCCCTGAATTTGTCTCCATCCATCTTCCCATCAACTCTGACCAGCTTCCCTGTCCCTGCTGAAGAAAAGCATCCTCACAACATGATGCTGCCACCACCATGTTTCACGGTGGGGATGGTGTGTTCGGGGGGTTTTGTGCAGTGTTAGTTTTCCGCCACACATAGCATTTTGCTCTTAAGCCAAAAAGTTAAATTTTGGTCTCATCTGACCAGAGCACCTTTTTCTACATGTTTGCTGTGTCCCCACATGGCTTCCCACAAACTGCAACTGGGACTTCTTATGGCTTTCTTTCAAAAAAAAAATTTTTTCATGCCACTTTATCATAAAGGCCAGATTTGTGGAGTGCACGACTAATACTTGTCCTGTGGACAGATTCTCCCACCTGAGCTGTGGATCTCTGCAGCTCCTCCAGAGTTACCATGGGCCTCTTGGCTGCTTCTCTGATTAATGCTCTCCTTACCCGGCCTGTCAGTTTAGGTGGACAGTCATGTCTTGGTAGGTTTGCAGTTGTCTTACTCTGTCCATTTTTGTATGATGGATTGAACAGTGCTCTGTGAGATGTTCAAAGCCTGGGATATTTTTTAATAACCTAGCTCTGATTTAAACTTCTCCACAACTTTATCCCTGACCTGTCTGGTGTGTTCCTTGGCCTTCATGATGGTGTTTGTTCTCTAAGGTTCTCTAAAAAACCTCTGAGGGCTTCACGGAACAGCTGTATTTATACTGAGATTAAATTACACATAGGGGGACCCTATTTATAATTGGGTGACTCCTGAAGGCAGTTGGCTCCACTAGATTTTAGTTAGGGGGTATCAGAGTAAAGGGGGCTGAATACAAATGCACGCCACACTTTTCAGATATTTATTTGTAAACAAATTTGAAAACCATTTATCATTTTCCTTCCACTTCACAATTATGTGCCACTTTGTGTTGGTCTATCACGTAAAATCCCAATAAAATACATTTTGTTTTTGGTTGTAACATGACAAAATGTAGAACATTTAAAGGGGTATGAATACTTTTTCAAGGCACTGTAATATGACATTATCAAACCTCTAGATAAAATGTTGAACTGGTCACCCATAGTGTGCCTCTTCTTTTCCATTTAAGCATTTATTGTAGCCTTTTAACGCAAACTTGATTCAAATTGTTTTGGTGCAAAAATAACGATGCACATTTACACACAGCATAGTTTAGATTGATTTCATTTTTAGTTCAGTCAAATGTATTTAAAAACATTTATCTCGATTTCTACAGTGCATGGTGGTTTTACCCCCCTCCCCTCCTTAAAATGCTGCAAGAGTGATATATGGATGTGTATGGCTCATCAATAAACAATAACACTTATTCATGCGTGAAATTCATTTACATGAACTGGGTCATTACCCAGACGTTAAGCTGAAATAAATGCACGCATGATTATGCAAAATGCATTGTGTTTGCATTACACAAAAATGTTTCTTATATTAAGAAAGACATTTGCAGTCTCTGCCAGATCTAAAGAACTTTCTAAATGCTTGCTTAATTCTAAATACCCGCACAAATGGTTGTTTATAATTGACCCTATCTTTAAGAGACAGTCTCTCTAACTGAATTACTATTGGCTGCATATATCTTTCAGAGACATTTGAGGCCAGATCCCATTACCTTATTCACTTCAGATATAGTTAAATTTTTGCAAAGCAGTGCTACTAAAACCCTGTTTTTTCTTCATATATTAGAATACTCAAATAAGGTTTTTGGTAGGTCCATTTTAATAGCTTGTAGGACTAAATGCTGGGAAATGTTTTATTTACTTGTG
The DNA here is from genome assembly GCA_028564925.1 of Lithobates sylvaticus. Lineage (NCBI taxonomy): Eukaryota > Metazoa > Chordata > Amphibia > Anura > Ranidae > Lithobates > Lithobates sylvaticus. The sequence goes on from CM053037.1 coordinate 26,236,052, forward strand.
GTGCATTGCCCTTCCCGTGTGAATTTCTCTTGCTAGTTATAAACTTTTCACAACATTGTCTCTTTTAGACATGTGCAATTCGTTTCATTTTTTTTCGTTTTTTTTCGTTATTTTCATTCGTTCGTTTTCGAACGAATCGTTCGAATCGTACAAATCCGAATAACGAATCACTCGAATAAATTGAATCCGAAAAACAGCGAAAATCCGAAAAAAACTAATTAGAAACAACGAATGTACTAATGAAGAAAATCCGAAAAACGAAAACGAACAAAAAAATTCGTACATTCGTAACTTTTTATTTTGTTGAATTGGTAATTTTCCGTGTCCCTTACAATGGTGCTGCTTAACGTGCTTCGAATGGATTGAAAAAAAAATGTATACATTCGTAACTTTTTTTTCGATTCGTAACTTTTTTTTTTTCGATTCGTAACTTTTTTTTCCGATTTCATAACTTTTTTTTCGATTCGTAATGAATGGATTGAACAAAAAAATTCGTACATTCGTAACTTTTTTTCGATTCGTAACTTTTTTTTTTCGATTCGTAAATTATTAAAATGTAATAATAGCATACACATTACATAAAATTATGAATTATGCTCCGATTACCAACCTACGAATGTTACGAATGTTACGAATGTACGAATAAATACGAATGCGTAACGAAAAACGAATCAGCGAAAAAATAACTCTTAGGAATGTACGAATCGTTACGAATACGAAAACCGACGACTTACGAATGTACAAATCGTTACGAATACGAACACCGACGACTTACGAATGTACGAATCGTTACGAATTAACGGAAACGAAAAAAACGAAGCGAAAAAAAAACGAATTTTTTCCAGAAACGAAAAAAACGAAGCGAAAATAAACAAATTTTTTTGTTGTGCACATGTTTAGTCTCTTTAGTGGCCAACATTTTTTTGGAAGGTATAACTAAAGGCAAAACCTTTTTTTTTTTTTTTTTTTGGATAGAGTGGAAAGTAATTAGAATGCTTGTCAGTTCTTATTGCTGTTTGTGCCCCCTTTAAAGAGAGTCACTATCTCTATTTGTCTTGTTTTCCATTATCATTGAAAGTAAAAGAAAATCCCAAATTTTGTGTTGTCCCTAGAAAAGTAAGAGGAATTGTAGAGGGCCGCCACCAGTTGGAGCGCTCTTGGGGATATGATATGTGTCGTTTTATCGATGACATTTTTTTGATATGGACAGGTACACAGAATGAGTTGCTTACCTTCTTTGAAACCTTAAAATGTAACAACTTCAATCTAAACTTCACCATCAACTTTCATGAACATATATTAAGCTTTTTAGATGTTCTGATTTTCGTCAATCCCGATGGCAGCCTTGGCTCCACCCTATTTCGGAAATCCTCTGCAGGAAACTCTATTTTACATGCTGACAGTTCCCATCCATCACCTTTAGTAATGAGTATTCCCTTTAGTCAGTATTTGAGGATAAGGCAAAATTGCAGCAGAGATGTTGATTTTGAAAAAGAGGCAAAAGCTTTACAACTGAAAGAGGCTACAATAAAAAATGCCTCAAAAAGGCTTACAATCAAGCGAGGAATCAAGACAGGGTGCAGATTATTCATGGCAAAAAAAATGTAAATCCGAGAAGGGGGTAAGAATGATTACCCGCTTCTCGGGACAATATCTAAAAACCTACCCTGAAATACATTTTAGAAGATCTAGGTCACTAAGAGATAGTTTAGTCCATAGCTACCACCAATTCAAAATAGAAAGTCAAAATAAACGCAAGGGAACCTTTCCCTGCAACAAATTCAACTTTTGCAGGTATATCTATCAGATCACACTACCCAACAGTAGACATGTGCGATTTAGTTTTGTACGAATCGAAAATTCATACTAATTTCCGTAAATTCGTACATTCGGGAGGATCCGAAATACGAATTACTATGCTTCCGAATTTTGTACGAAATACGAAATTTTGTTTACGAGTTTCCTATCCAAATTACCTTTTTTAATATGGGAGTGGGAGACTGGTACTGGTAGTCGATGGGAGATTCAGAATCGGACAAAATAAGAATGTTCGTTAATTACGATTATTCGTTATGATGAAGTTAAAAAATCCAGGAAGTCAGCACAAGGATGGTGGGAGCCCCTCATAGTGATTAAATTCATAACGAACATTCGTAATTGTTACGAAAAGTTAACGGACCTAACGAAAATTCGTATTTCATACGATTTCAAATTGAATTTTCGGACACGAATTACGATATACAAATTAAATTTAATACGGAACGGAATGAAACAAAACAAATTTATTGACGGCGCACATGTCTACCCAATGGATATATTTACAAACCACAATTTTTGGCCAATTGCCAACCAGTGGGGGTGGTCTACATCATGATATGCGACTGTGGTGCATATTATGTGGGGGAAACCAAAGAGGCTTTTCTTCCATCGTATCCGCGACCATGTTAGATTCGTCTCCAAATGGAGACACCCATCAGTAGACATATGGATCTTTTTCATGGGTTCGACTTATCCAAAATGCATTTTTTTCGCCTTAGAATACTTACCACTAAATGAGAGAGGAGGTGACAATGACAAGCTGCTTTTACAGCGAGAAGTTCAATGGATTCATAATTTATCAGCTCTCAAACCTCCTGGACTAAATTAGTTATTAGCCGTTTCTATGATCAGGTCTATATTGTATAGCACTCAAATCCCTTCATCTTTTTTTGTGGAAAAAAGTACAAGCGCCCTTTTCTTCCCTTTTTTCCCTTCCCCTTTTCCCTTTCCCTCCCCCCTTTTTTCCCCTCCCCATTCCTCCCCCACTCCCTTTCTCCATTTTATTGGCCTTGTGTACCCATGATCCGTCAAAGAATGTATTATACAATATAAATGTATTGACCAGTGTGCTTCTTTATGTTTTCCATGTTTTTGATGTATTTTACATAGGAAGCGCTGTACTGTTTACCTCAATGCTTAATGTACATGATGGGCTGAGAAGGTATGCTTTGTTTCCAGATGCAGATGAAATTTTACAAGTTTTCACAACACCCAGGTTTGGGGATTAGAAATCATATGGATGCCCCGGGCACTTGTGTGTTTTACCAATCGCCCATGTTCTGCTTGAGCCCTACTTGCGTTATCAGTGCGAGCCTTTCGATCCTCTTGCCTTACCATCTCAGTGACCAGCAGTAAACTCAGATTTCAGTGTCACTGCTTCGGAAATGCTCTGACCCACTATGCTGAGGGGCGGTCGAGAACTTTAGTTTGGCCATCCCCTATGCTGAATTGGGAGCAGGGGATTTTCCATCATGGCGATTTGTGCCTCAGCACGCCTAACGTGTGATGTCACATCTGCCGCAAGGGGCTTGGACATGCGCGATACCGCTAGGAAGATGTCCGCGCCCCGCTGGTGACATCAGATGCCACTGGAACGGGGAGAGGCTAAATCGTGGCGCGCAGCCACCGTGCACTGACGGGGAATTTGTGAGAGAGGGAGCTTCTGTCTCTCCTCTCCCTCTCTACATGAAGTGTCCACTAACGAATCTCAATACCTGTAAGTACTTTCTCAATTCACAGCTACAGATGTTGTATCATTGGATACTCATCTGATATGCTTTTGTTTAGTTCCAGGTTGATTTGGGATCCCTGTCCTTCCCAAGACAGGAATAACTCTTTTCAAAGATACTATACACAGGATGATACATACATACTTTTTTCCTTTCTCTTTTTTTTTTTCGTTTTTCAGGGTTGTGCTGGTTGTTTTTCTGGGAAAACAGGCCCCTGCAACAGGAGTGCTGTAAGCCTGTGTCTGGGACATTTTTGAGTCCCAGTAAGCATCATCTGCTGTTTTTCTTCACTGTATATCCCAGCAGGAAGTCACAATCTCAGTCAGGGAATTAAGGAACTCATTGGTTCTATTTTTGAAAATTTACTTTGATCAAGGTAAATTTTCCTTATTTAGAGATAAATTCAAATCATCCCTTGACCAATATTTGAACAACCATGGATAAATAGTTAAAATCGACATGTTAACCCTATGTATTTGTGTGGATACAGCTGCGCTTCCCCAGTGAAAAGCTGCCGACACAACAATATGACAGATTGTGGGAAAAGTAAAAAATTAAGAAAGTGTGGCGCTAAAAGGATATGTGTCTGGTAGGTAGCTGTAAACGAGAATCAAATCCCTATTACACTGCTATCATCCAGATTTTTAGTGACTGACCACCATACATATAAAAATGGTGAAAACAATGTGAGTATAAGCAGTCCACGTCAGAACTGTCTATAAGATGTGAAAGACATTAGTGTTGCTTATAACTTAACATAAATGTAAGGATGGTGAAAAAAATGTGTATAAACGCTAAGGTATCTAAGTACTCAGAGAGTCAGTAGCATGCAATAATGCAATTACTAATTAACACTGTGAACAGAACCTCAGTTCAAAAAAAAAACATATAGTGATCATACTCTACGTAAATAGACAAAAAGTATCATTCATAGGAGCAAATACAAATTGTGACAGGTGTTTTGTTTAAAAAAACACATATTAGATCAGCTTCGTATATAGATTCAAGAGTCCCAGATGGTAAGACTTGTGGGTGATAGTGTACTGGTATTCCCAAAAATGCTGTATAATGTTCATCAACGTAACATCCTCATGTAATTTGGACAACGTTTTAGAACTCTATAGTATAAGAATGGGATCTGGTACGCTTACCGTCAACGGTGGACCCACTGACCTTTGGTGAGGGGTCGAATCAGGCTTAGGTATGCCGGTAGGAGATGTTTGCAGGGTGGTGAGTCCAGATAGGAGAAGGTAAGACTGGGCCGGCACCACAGTCTATACTCACCACAACTCCGTTCACCGAGTAGGGACCAAGCTTTAGAAGGTTGCACTGGAACGCGGTTATTATAGCCGGGACACCTCAATAGGTCAGGATCATAGGAACAAAAAAAGATAAGGAGGACCTCCTCATAGTGTAAATAAATCCGGTGACGGAATAAATTTATTTAAAAATCTTGTTTTGTCAAGTAAAAATATTCAAGATAAAAACAAAGACAAATCAAGAAATGTATCAAAATAAAGACGCAGTGGTAGTAGGTATAGCGTATCCGCCCTACGCGTTTCGTCTTACAAGACTTCAACAGGGGCATAGGCTAGTACACCACCTCTGCGTTATATATATACCACTATACAAAACATACAAAAACTAACACCTGAGTGCAATAGGAGTAGTCACACTTCCGGTTGTACACTCCCATAGATTGAACAGTCAACGGATTGGTTAGAATTACAAAAACAGGGTGGCAACTTACCGGACTAGGAGGGTCCAATATGACCAAAAACGAGTTGGATTGGACTGTCCGGTAGTCCGTGTGCATATAGACGTAATGGTTGGTTAATTGGACCAGACAAACATGCACACCCCTTCCAAGAGAGTGCCTCAGCGGTCCATTCGTTTGGGCGCGAACAAGCCATGCGGGTTTGAGCGCGAAAAACGAGGGATGTACGTCACTCATGTAAAGGAAACAGAGTCACGTGGAGGTCGGGATGGCTTACGTAACCATCTAAGACCGCACATCGTACATCGCGAACAGCGCGTGCGCATCCCGTGGTGGCGCGCACGTAGTGACGACGATGGCGCACAGCCAATCAGTGATCGCGTTGTAGTTGGAAGCACGCCCGTCCACGTCAACAAGTAGCGTCGACAGACGTGGCGCCCACACAGTCAATGTACGTTGCGTGTAACTCCCATGAGACAAAACGGGTAAACAATGGGGTCACGTGACGGGTACGCGTGATGTGTCCCAGAATGTATTGCAGAATGTATTACGACCGCCACACATCCATAAGACATTCACCAACCATCTGACGATACTTAGCTAAAAGACAAAAAGTCCAACAAATAATAATAATACAAACACATTAAAAAAAGGCGAACTATTGTGAAATATATGCAATCAGGAAAGATACTTTTGGAATTAGAAAAAAACGGAGTCTGACTAGTCCAAATCGCCAAATACTTAACATACATGGGTATAATCAGGTAATTAGCATATACATGTCACTGGCAGTAACCACATATAGTAATAATATCTAGGGAGATGTTTATGAAAATACTCCTCATACTATTAATATGATATAATATTAAATAGACGAGATCATATCAACGTATGATGACGTCAATATTACAAGAGCCATAATGAAAAGTTGATAAAAATTAATAAAAATTATAACTGATTATGATAGGAAAAAACTTCTCAACCAGAATGTTAACTGGTGTTAACCTGCAGTTCACTATTCGTATTTATGCACTGTAAGGTATGTGGGTCAATAATCCAATGATAGGATCACGAAATATTCTTATTGGTGCAAATAAAGAACCCAAAATATATATATAAAAATATATGAATGAAAATAAAAAAGTAAAAATGGTAAAAATAGAAAGGAATAGGGGTAAGGGATGAAGCAAAAATATACATTATGAGCGGTTGATGAATGAATTAATATCCCACTCTACATTCATCCCGTGTGGGGTGTAACACTTGATCTGATGTATCCAAAACGTTTCGAGTTTTGATACACCTCTGATCTTGGATTCGCCTCTCCAGTGGGCTGTGAACTTGTCAATGACTTGGAATTTTGAACCCTCTGGATTCCTATTATGGCAGGACAGATAATGTTTTGGGACACTATGATTTGTACGTCCTGCCCTAATAGCAGCCAGATGTTCGTTTACTCTGATGGCAAAAGTCCTGATAGTGCGACCTATGTATTGTTTTCCACACGGACAAGTGATGAGATACACAATGTATTTAGTGTGGCAAGTTGCGAAACAATTCATTTCATAGGTTTTACCCGTCACACTAGACCTAAAGGAATCGCATTTCCTGCGACATGTGTTGTTAACACACACGTTGCATTTACGGCATGGGTAAAACCCCTTCATATTGTGAAAAAATGTAGGTGGACAAGGGGGATCAATGATGTTAGGGGCAATCTTTGTCCTAAGAGACGTGGCACCTCTATATATCACACCTGCTCTGTCGGGCAGTAAGGGCCCCAATACCTGATCATTTTTGAGAATCTTCCAATGTTTGGCCATGATTTCTTTAATTTGTCTATGTTGGACTGAAAAATTGGTCACAAAAGACCACTTGTGTTTATTTTCTTTATTTTTTGGAGGGTTCTCCACTAGTAAAGTGTCACGATCAATCATAGAGATTTTATGTATTTCGTCCTCTATTTGTGCTGCCACATAACCTCTATCGAGAAATCTCTGTTTAAGAATATCCGCTTGATGGAAAAAGTCAGGGAGAAAAGAGCAGTTGCGCCTAATACGCATAAGTTGGCTACGAGGCACTGACTTTAGCCATGAGGCATGGTGGCAGCTATCGACCGGAATGTATCCATTCCGGTCGGTAGGTTTAAAAAAAGTTTTAGTCGAAATATGACCTTCGCTGGCACTGATTTCCAGGTCAAGGAAATGAATGGTGGAGGTACTCGCCTCGTAGGAAAGCTCAATGCCAATGTTATTATCGTTTAGCACAGACATGAAATCTTTGAGAGAATCCATAGAGCCCTTCCATAGGAGGAGGATGTCGTCGATGTATCTGGACCAAAACACGAGTTGTGGAGGGTCCAGAACATGGACGACATCCTCCTCCCATTTCCCCATAAAAATGTTGGCAAGACTAGGGCCGAACTTAGCGCCCATAGCGACTCCCTTAGTTTGAAGATAATAATGGCCATCGTACCAAAAATAATTATGTTTGGTTGCATAGTGCAACAGGTCCATTATGAATCTCTTTTGTGTAAGAGAGATGGACTTGTTGCGACCAAGAAAAGTGTCAACCGCTTTCAGCCCCAAATCATGAGGGATACATGTATATAAAGAAGTGACGTCAGCAGTGACCATCAAAAGGTCACTGCTGTACGTAACCTCTTGTAACTTTGAAATGGTATCTCTGGTGTCCTTCAAATATGAAGGTAAGGTCTTAACTAGGGGCTGTAGGTAAAAATCGATGTATTTTCCAATCCTGGAGGTGATGGAATCGATGCCACTCACAATTGGCCTACCAGGAGGGTTAATGACATTTTTGTGTACCTTAGGTAATTATGTACTATTTACCATTATGTACTATTTACCTAAGGTACACAAAAATGTCATTAACCCTCCTGGTAGGCCAATTGTGGCATTGTTGGCATTCTGGTTGAGAAGTTTTTTCCTATCATAATCAGTTATAATTTTTATTAATTTTTATCAACTTTTCATTATGGCTCTTGTAATATTGACGTCATCATACGTTGATATGATCTCGTCTATTTAATATTATATCATATTAATAGTATGAGGAGTATTTTCATAAACATCTCCCTAGATATTATTACTATATGTGGTTACTGCCAGTGACATGTATATGCTAATTACCTGATTATACCCATGTATGTTAAGTATTTGGCGATTTGGACTAGTCAGACTCCGGTTTTTTCTAATTCCAAAAGTATCTTTCCTGATTGCATATATTTCACAATAGTTCGCCTTTTTTTAATGTGTTTGTATTATTATTATTTGTTGGACTTTTTGTCTTTTAGCTAAGTATCGTCAGATGGTTGGTGAATGTCTTATGGATGTGTGGCGGTCGTAATACATTCTGCAATACATTCTGGGACACTTCACGCGTACCCGTCACGTGACCCCATTGTTTACCCGTTTTGTCTCTTGGGAGTTACACGCAACGTACATTGACTGTGTGGGCGCCACGTCTGTCGACGCTACTTGTTGACGTGGACGGGCGTGCTTCCAACTACAACGCGATCACTGATTGGCTGTGCGCCATCGTCGTCACTACGTGCGCGCCACCACGGGATGCGCACGCGCTGTTCGCGATGTACGATGTGCGGTCTTAGATGGTTACGTAAGCCATCCCGACCTCCACGTGACTCTGTTTCCTTTACATGAGTGACGTACATCCCTCGTTTTTCGCGCTCAAACCCGCATGGCTTGTTCGCGCCCAAACGAATGGACCGCTGAGGCACTCTCTTGGAAGGGGTGTGCATGTTTGTCTGGTCCAATTAACCAACCATTACGTCTATATGCACACGGACTACCGGACAGTCCAATCCAACTCGTTTTTGGTCATATTGGACCCTCCTAGTCCGGTAAGTTGCCACCCTGTTTTTGTAATTCTAACCAATCCGTTGACTGTTCAATCTATGGGAGTGTACAACCGGAAGTGTGACTACTCCTATTGCACTCAGGTGTTAGTTTTTGTATGTTTTGTATAGTGGTATATATATAACGCAGAGGTGGTGTACTAGCCTATGCCCCTGTTGAAGTCTTGTAAGACGAAACGCGTAGGGGGGATACGCTATACCTACTACCACTGCGTCTTTATTTTGATACATTTCTTGATTTGTCTTTGTTTTTATCTTGAATATTTTTACTTGACAAACAAGATTTTTAAATAAATTTATTCCGTCACCGGATTTATTTACACTATGAGGAGGTCCTCCTTATCTTTTTTTGTTCCTATGATCCTGACCTATTGAGGTGTCCCGGCTATAATAACCGCGTTCCAGTGCAACCTTCTAAAGCTTGGTCCCTACTCGGTGAACGGAGTTGTGGTGAGTATAGACTGTGGTGCCGGCCCAGTCTTACCTTCTCCATCTGGACTCACCACCCTGCAAACATCTCCTACCGGCATACCTAAGCCTGATTCGACCCCTCACCAAAGGTCAGTGGGTCCACCGTTGACGGTAAGCGTACCAGATCCCATTCTTATACTATAGAGTTCTAAAACGTTGTCCAAATTACATGAGGATGTTACGTTGATGAACATTATACAGCATTTTTGGGAATACCAGTACACTATCACCCACAAGTCTTACCATCTGGGACTCTTGAATCTATATACGAAGCTGATCTAATATGTGTTTTTTTAAACAAAACACCTGTCACAATTTGTATTTGCTCCTATGAATGATACTTTTTGTCTATTTACGTAGAGTATGATCACTATATGTTTTTTTTTTTTTGAACTGAGGTTCTGTTCACAGTGTTAATTAGTAATTGCATTATTGCATGCTACTGACTCTCTGAGTACTTAGATACCTTAGCGTTTATACACATTTTTTTCACCATCCTTACATTTATGTTAAGTTATAAGCAACACTAATGTCTTTCACATCTTATAGACAGTTCTGACGTGGACTGCTTATACTCACATTGTTTTCACCATTTTTATATGTATGGTGGTCAGTCACTAAAAATCTGGATGATAGCAGTGTAATAGGGATTTGATTCTCGTTTACAGCTACCTACCAGACACATATCCTTTTAGCGCCACACTTTCTTAATTTTTTAACCCTATGTATTTCAGAATATTGTCCTCTCCCTATGGTCGCAAATCTGCCCCCTGACCTGGACTCCATAAAGAATCGAAATGACTTAATTGATCCAAAGTATCTTTGTGATTTTAAAGCATCTGGTATGCATACATTCTCAGTTCATTATTTGAAGAAATGTTTGTAATTTTGTTTAATGCTATGTTATGTAAAAATTCCTCAGACACAATTGTCACAATATTTTAAAATACCAATATTTACAATTATCTGTTTCTTTTGTAGTATCAATCAATACAGTACTTTCAAAATCTCCTGAGGAAGCTCTTGTGAGCGAAACATGTAGAATAAGAAGTGGCTGTATTGTTGCATGAAAAGCATGTTTGCTAAACATTTATTGTCATTTTAAAAGAAATTTATATTTTAAAAAAAAATTATATTTTTATACATATATAATTGTGTATTGTCTTGGCACCTTAAAAAGTCCCGCCTTTTCTTGCCAGTTGTTCCTATTCATACAATGGGATGTGGTGCCTGATTTTGATTCCTCACTGCCCTTATCAATAACATGGGAGAGAAATCTTCACTCCACTTTCATGCCTGAGCAAAAAAGATGACATAATTTATTTTTCCCAGAAATAAACAGTCCCTAGTCCCTATTAATTCACCTTCTTAATGCTGCCAACATTTGCATCCCTCCTCTCCTAAAGCAGGAAGCTTCTCCATCTCTAAAACAATGGTTTCCCAAAATTAATGACATCTGACATATGGAAGCCCTAACAGCCTCTCTAAAGCACAAAAGAGAGAAATGTTGACACTGTTCTACTGGATAGATTATAACTAAACCCAGGAATATAAATCCATTCTTGTCAATGACTAAACACATTCTTTAATGGGGATCACTAGGGCTCCTCCTTTTCCTCCTTAGGAAATTAAGGTGGCAGCTACAGGTACAAAAAGCTCCCCCCTTCCTACTGAACTTTAAATCAATTGGAAAACACTCTGTGGATCAAAAGTCCATGGAGGAGCAGCTTTGCCAGATTTTAAGTATTATTATAAGGCAGTTATACACTTTCGTGACAAGCAATGGGTTCAATTGGAAATAGGTTCTTCTCCATTAAATCCTAAAGCTGCTCTTTGGCTTTCTATCAAAGATACAGGATCGCGCTCTTTTTGGCCCTGGCTTACCTATACGGTTTTAGAATGTTGGCATCATTATTTAAAAGAATTTTCTTTGTCTTCTATTCCAGGTCCTTTAATAGATAAAACTTCCTTTCCTTTTGGTGTCCATTCACATTCTATTTTAAGCTGGGACAAATCTTATTGGCCTCAGATCAGAAATATGATCTTGGAGGATACATTTATGTCATTTTGAAATTTTCAAACTCTACATGATCAGAAGAAAGGCTTTCGTTTTTTTTATCTGCAACTACATAGTTTTTACTGTTCCTTCATCTTGAAATATGCCATTTATCGACCACTTTCAGATTTTGAGCAGTTATGTACATCTGTGGAGCCACCAACACATATTATATCTAAGATCTACATGTTACTATCTATTCTCAATTCACCAGGTTTACCATTATATACGGCCAAATGGGCGATGGAACTCGGCCGTCCAATACAAGAGAAAGATTGGGATCACATTTTTATTAATACTTCTACATTTTCAATAGCTTGTGATACCCAAGAGCAAAATTTTAAATTGCTATCAAGATGGTATCACACTCCAGTTAATTATAACTAAATCTTTCCATCACATTCAGATTTATGTTGGCGTTGTAATGCTGCTATAGGTAATATTTCTCATCTTTGGTGGGCTTGTCCTTCTATTTATAAACTTTCGGATCAAGTAATCAGTTTATATAATTCAGTTGCGGATGAGTCAGTCTGTAACTCTGTTGATTTAGCTCTTTTTTTACCTAAAACCCAAAACTCTCTCTTTCTTTCTTTCTTTCTTTCTGCAGTTAGACAATTAAATTGATAAAAAGTATACCGCGCTAAATGCAAAAAAAATTACATACAGGTAATAAATGATACACTGGTAACAAATAAAATTAATCAAACAGTCCCCAGTTAAAAGAAGGTGCTCGTGCCAGTGAAACAATATCCAATGCTGTGACTTGAATAATAGATGGATGATTCTGTGCTTCTTAAGTGCTTTAAATAGGGTGCCCCCCTGATAGATGTGCACTCACCCCTGGGAGTGGATCAACTATCGCTAGTTAGGTCAAATGCGCGTGTGGGGCGACCCCTATGGATATCCTCTGGACCGATGATTGGCAGCGGGGAATGTTCCTCATATAAATAGATATAATAGAAAAAGCCTCATTGCGCAGTACCATCGATAAAGAGCTTTTTATTCCAAAAAATATAAGGTATTCAACTCACATGTATGAGTGCCTAATGTCCTGGCACCCGGAGTGAACAGCAGGTATAAGTAAATCCATTAAATCCGCCTGGTTGGTTCATGCAGCTGCTGGCTCAGAAAAGGCTTGATTTCCAGATTGAATGTGTGGGTGTGTCAGGATAAAGTGACTAAGTGTTAAACTCCCTTCTGTGAAAAAGTTTTATCCCTATTGTGGGGTAACCAGTATGGTATTTGTATACTGAAATCATATCCCCTCTCAATCGTCTCTTCTCCAGAGAGAATAAGTTCAGTGCTCGCAACCTTTCCTCATAACTAATATGCTCCAGACCCTTTATTAGCTTTGTTGCCCTTCTTTGTACTCGCTCCATTTCCAGTACATCCTTCCTGAGGACTGGTGCCCAGAACTGCACAGCATACTCTAGGTGCGGCCGGACCAGAGTCTTGTACAGCGGGAGAATTATCATTTTATCTCTGGAATTAATCCCCTTTTTAATGCATGCCAATATTCTGTTTGCTTTGCTAGCAGCAGCTTGGCATTGCATGCCATTGCTGAGCCTATTTTCTGTGGTAAGATGCTTTGGAATGTACACCTGTGTTGCCTTCTCTTTCACTTCTGCTCCAGTGCTATATAGAATATGTCTAAAGTGTATTCTTATCCTGTTGAAGAATATAATTCACAAAAAAAAAATATTTTGTATTTTTAATAAAATGCTCTGCAGCAATTGTTACTTTTGAATGTTCCTAACAAAAAGAAAAATTATTAAAGCCTTCTGGTGTCTCTGACTGCACCGACATAACAATCATTGTCACCGTTTTGCATGGTAAATAAAAATGATCTTCTAGTAAAGTTCATAAATGCAGCTATGAAATGTATAAAGAGAGAAAACAAAAGGAAGGGTTAGTGTACTAGATACAGAAATGTAAAAACATATAGCCAACACTGTAAAAGAAGGGTGGAAAGAATTGTGTGTTTTCCTCTTTCACTGCTAAGTACAGCCTGTTACTGATTTCCACTTTCACCGCTGCCTTATTTCTTATTTTGTTCTTGAGACTTTTTTGTAATCAGCCCCTTTTTTGGTCATGCCAATGTGTCACCTTTTATATGACATGACTGTACAGCATCCAGATAATTAAAGAGGGAGTCTACCTAAAAAAAAATTATTAAAAGCCAGCAGCTACAAATACTTTAATTTAATTAATAAATGGACACTTACCTGTCCCAGAGTCCAGCGATGTCGGCAGCCGAAGCCGAGCAATCGCTCGGTTCTTGGCTGCTGCCACCGCCATTCTCATTGAGGGAATCAGGAAGTGAAGCGTTGCGGCTTCACTTCCCAGTTCCCCAGTGCACATGCGCGAGTCATAAGTCGTCGTAAGTGGTCCCTGCTATCTCCTGGGACCTGTGTGTTTCCCAGGAGACAGAGGGGGGGGGGTGCGGGAAGGGGCGTGACTCCCACGGGAGTCTATTCCCGGAAGTGGGTGCAGATACCTGTATTATACAGGTATCTGCACCCCCTCCCCCCTGAAAGGTGGCAATTGTGGAACCGGAGGGGGGGTTCCGATGAGCGGAAGTTCCACTTTAGGGTGGAGCTCCGCTTTAACTTATTCTCAGCACACCTACCTACAATACCCATTATATGAGGGGCTTATTGTCACTTCATTCTTTCTTCTCTGTTGGATTGACTTCCCAACTTTTGCCCTGGCCAATAAACCTTATTCTTAAAATATCTTCCCTATTTTACCTTGAGTTCCAACTTTCTTTTCTCCCTGTTACCGGTAGTCCTTTTATTCCAGTCTGTTGCCTAATTCTAGCCTTGTTTCTTGCTTCTCGCTGTCTGCTTTCCTTCCTAGCATTGACCTATCCTCTACTAACTGCTACATTTTGCAGTCTAATGCTGTTACAGACATACTTTGATGGATGATGCCATTCAGACTTGTCCCTGTAGATCAGAACTGAGTATTTTATGTACATTGCATACAAGAAAATTTTCTAAGATTGTGGTAAAAATACAGTTTCTTTGAGCTCCTGAATCACATTACACTCACCCTGTATTATTTACATCCTTTTGTCTATTCCCTAAACATTCCGTAACACTTTCTTGTTAGAAAAATCAGTTCTCAAATCTTCACTTTTATATACAAAACACCCCTACAATTTATTTACCAGAGTAAATAGTTATACACATTTGTATAACTCACTTCAGATTTTAACTAGGCACATAAGATCCGAGACAACTTTTGCTTGCATTCCATTGAACTAGGGCTCTAAGAGCCTTATTAAAATCTTCTGGATCCTCTAATGTATTGTAAAGGCTGCAGCAAACCCGGCTCACCTGCCTGCTGCATCTTCCCAATTTCTCATATTGTGATGTACTGTGTGGGGATATATATATATATATATATATATATATATATATATATATAGTATCTCACAAAAGTGAGTACACCCTCACATTTTTGTAAATATTTTATTCTATCTTTTCATGTGACAACACTGAAGAAATGACACTTTGCTACAATGTAAAGTAGTGAGTGTACAGCTTGTATAACAGTGTAAATTTGCTGTCCCCTCAAAATAACTCAACACACAGCCATTAATGTCTAAACCGCTGGTAACAAACGTGAGTACACTAGACATGTGCACAACAAAAAAATTTGTTTATTTTCGTTTTTTTTTGTTTCCGAAAAAAATTCGCTTTTTTTCGTTTTGTTTTTTTCGTTTCCGTTGATTCGTAACGATTCGTACATTCGTAAGTCGTCGGTGTTCGGATTCGTAACGATTCGTACATTCGTAAAGCCCCATACACACGCGCGGACAATCCGTGGACCAGGTCCGTCGGACCATGTCCGTCATACTTTGTCTGATGTTGGTTTTGCGTACACACGATCGGACAAAGTTGTCGGAAAATCCGATCATTCTGAACGTGGTGACGTTTGTTGCCTACGACGGGACTACGTAGAGGCTAGTAGCCAATAGCTTTGGTCTTGTAATGTGATCTGAGCATGCGTAGCACTTTGTCCGGTTGGACAAGCGTACACACGCTCGGATTTGGTGTGATCGGACCGTGTTGACGGCAAAGTTTTCCAGCAGGAGATAAGACTTTGTCCGTCGGCCAAACCGACGAACACTGTCCGATGGTGCATACACACGGTCTGATTTTTCAACAACCTTGTCCGATCGGACAGAATCCATGAAAAAGTCCGACAGTGTGTATGGGGCTTAAGAGTTATTTTTTCGTTGATTCGTTTTTTTCGTTAGTTTAATTTTCGGACGCATTCGTATTTATTCGTACATTCGTAACATTCGTAGATTCGTAACATTCGTAGATTCGTAATCGGAGCATAATTCATAATTTTATGTAATGTGTATGCTATTATTACATTTTAATAATTTACGAATCGAAAAAAAAAAGTTACGAATCGAAAAAAAAAAAGTTACGAATCGAAAAAAAAAAGTTACGAATGTACGAATTTTTTTGTTCAATAGAGACACAGAAAATTACAAATCGAAAAAAAATTCAAAATAAAGTTACGAATCGAAAAAAAAAGTTGCGAATCAAAAAAAGTTATGAATGTACGAATTTTTTTGTTCAATCCATTCGAAGCACGTTTAGCAGCACCATTGTAAGGGACACGGAAAATTACCAATTCAACAAAAAAAAAAAGTTACGAATGTACAATTTTTTTCGTTCGTTTTCGTTTTTCGGATTTTCTTCATTAGTACATTCGTTGTTTCTAATTATTTTTTTTCGGATTTTCGTTGTTTTTCGGATTCGTTCGATTTGAACGATTCGTTAATCGGATTCGTACGATTCGAACGATTCGTTATTCGGATTCGTACGATTCGAACGATTCGTTCATTCAAACGAAAACGAACGAACGAAAATAACGAAAAAAAAAAAAACAAAACGAATTGCACATGTCTAGAGTACACCCCTAAGTGAAAATGTCCAAATTGGGCCCAATTAGCCATTTTTCCTCCCCAGTGTTATGTGACTTGTTAGTGTTACAAGGTCTCAGGTGTGAATGGGGAGCAGATGTGTTAAATTTGGTGTTATCGCTCTCACTCTCTCATACTGGTCTCTGGAAGTTCAACATGGAACCTCATGGCAAAGAACTCTCTGAGGATCTGAAAAAAAAAAAAAGAATTGTTGTTCTACATAAAGATGGCCTAGTCTATAAGAAGATTGCCAAGACCCTGAATCTGAGCTGCAGCACGGTGGCCATACAGTGGTTTAACAGGACAGGTTCCACTCAGAACAGGCCTCACCATGGTTGATAAAAGAAGTTGAGTGCACGTGCTCAGCGTCATATGCAGAGGTGGTCTTTGGGAAATAGATGTATGAGTCCTGCCAGAATTGCTGCAGAGGTTGAAGGGGTCAGCTTGTCAGTGCTCAGACCATACACCGCACACTGCATCAAATTGGTCTGTATGGCTGTCATCCCAGAAGGAAGCCTCTTCTAAAGAGGATGCACAAGAAAGCCTGCAAACAGTTTGCTGAAGACAAGCAGACTAAGGACATGGATTACTGGAATCATGTCCTGTGGTCTGATGAGACCAAGATAAACTTATTTGGTTCAGATGGTGTCAAGCGTGTGTGGCAGCAACCAGGTGAGGAGTACAAAGACAAGTGTCTCTTGCCTACAGTCTAGCATTGTGGTGGGAGTGTCATGGTCTGGGGCTGCATGAGTGCTGCCGGCACTGGGGAGCTACAGCTCATTGAGGGAACCATGAATGCCAACATGTACTGTGACATACTGAAGCAGAGCATGGTCCCTTCCCTTCAGAAACTGGGCCGCAGGTCTGTATTCCAACATGATAACGACCCCAAACACACCTCCAAGATGACCACTGCCTTGCTAAAGAAGCTGAGGGTAAAGGTGATGGACTAGCCAAACATGTCTCCAGACCTAAACTCTATTGAGAATCTGTGGGGCATCCTCAAACTGAAGGTGGAGGAGCGCAAGGCCTCTAACATCCACCAGCTCCCCAATGTCGTCATGGAGGAGTGGAAGAGGACTCCAGTGGCAACCTGTGAAGCTCTGGTGAACTCCATGCCCAAGAGGGTTAAGGCAGTGCTGGAAAATAATGGTGGCACACACAAAATATTGACACTTTAGACCCAATTTGGACATTTTCACTTAGGGGTGTACTCACTTTTGTTGCCAGCGGTTTTAGACATTAATGGCTGTGTGTTGAGTTATTTTGAGGGGACGGCAAATTTACACTGTACAATATCTTCAGTGTTGTCACATGAAAAGATATAAAAAAAATATTTACAAAAATGTGAGGGGTGTACTCACTTTTGTGAGATATTGTGTGTGTTTGTATGTGTGTGTGTGTGTGTGTGTGTGTGTGTGTGTGTGTATATATATATATATATATATATATATATATATATATATATATATATATATATATACTATTATTAATATTATTATTGTTACAGAGTGTTATCAATAAATAAAATGAAACAGCTGAGCATTTTTTACTTTTTTAGTCTGATGAAAAAGAGAACCAGTCATGATTGGGCCAAAGCAAATATCGGAAAATCCAGCCTATATTTATAAATGTATCCCCCTTACTTAGCTTGTGCTCATCACTTAATCTGGGGCGCTGTAAGTTCAAAGGTCACCTAAAGTTTGAAAGTTGGTGTCAATCACCTGACCTTTCACACTTAAAGTGGTGTTCCACCCAAAAATAAAAAATAAATGAATGTGCCTAAAAGAAATAAAAAAAACATTTGGAAAATTTTCTTTTTTTAGTCCCCTCTAAATGGCTGTTGCTACGGGGTCCCGCCTTCAGTGCTTGGGCTCTTGACATCACTTCCCCTGGCAGCTCTGCCCCCTTCCTCTTGTCAATCATGTGGGACACGTGACAGGTCCCAGATGTTCGCGCGGCGCGGCAGTTACACACAGTCACAATTCCGGCGCCGCCGAATGGAGGGGGAGACGAGCGGCGATTCGATCCCCCGCACCACTGGACCCTGGGACAGCTAAGTGTCCGATTATAAAAAGTCAGCAGCTGCAGTATTTGTAGCTGCTGACTTTTAATTTTTTTTTTTATATATTGGGAACACCAGGTGGTCATAGATGGATTGAAATTCAGCTGGTTTAGCAGGGACCGGCTGAATTTTTCAATTCATGTGTGACCACTGTTGTACATAATCGGATTTACTAATTGACTTCTGTTCAAGCTCGATCAGCAGCTGCAGCCAATGTTTGGATGGGGGAATTGAACGGAATCATGTATCACCAGCCTTATTTACTAGAGTAGCAGCGATAAATTACACCTGCTTTGAAACCTTGTATCTTAATACAACAATCCAAATCATGTGGTTAATTTTGAGATGCAATAGGGGTGATTTTTTTGGGTGACAAAATTCTTGCTGCTCAGGTCATGCTCCTCCTGAGAAACCTTGTGACCGCTGCCTTGTCCCAGAGAGTCTCCGTACTACCGTGCTCCAGACTTACCATTCTCCCTAGGCTGATGGCCACCCTGGGAAGAATCAACTCTTTTGAGACATTTCCCAACAATTCGGGTGGCCTAGTCTACGTGCTGATGTAACCGCCTTCATAGCTGCCTGTTCCATGTGTTCTCAGAGTAAGATTCCACGACACCTTCTAGTGGGCCTCCTACAACCCATACCCAATGTAGAGAGACCCTGGACCCACCTGTCTATGGTTTTTATTGTAGAGTTACCCAACTCCCAGGGCAACACATTTATCCTTATGTTGGTTGACCGGTTCTCGAAAATGTCTCATTGTATTCCACTTAAGAAGTTGCCCACTTCTAAGGAACTGGCTTAAATTTTTGCTCGAGAGATCTTTTGCTTACATGGGCTACCGGACAGGGGTAGTCAGTTTGTGTCCTGGTTCTGGCGAGCCTTTTGTGCACAGTTGGGAATTCAGCTTGCTTTCTCCTCTGCATATCACCCGCAGTCTAATGGGGAGCAATTCCTACGTTGCTATATTTCTGACCATCATAACAACTGGTCAGACCTCTTACCATGGGTGGAGTTTGCTCACAATAGCGCATTGAATTCGGCTTCCTAATTGTCTCCTGTTGCGGTTTTATGGCAAACTATGGTTTCCAACCTTCCATGTTGCCTGACTCATTTGTTCCACAGTGTATTCCTGCGTTAGAGGAGCATCTCTGTGGTCTTCATTCCACTTGGGCACAAGTCCAGGAGGCTTTGCGACATGCTAATGATGGGTAAAGACTCCATGCTGACCGCAGACGCCTGCCTGAGCCTTCCTACCATGTTGGGGACAGGTTCTGGCTGTCATCTCGCAACCTCCTGTTCCCTCTCTGAAGTTTGCACCTTGGTTTATTGGGCCTTTCCGTATTCTTCACAGGATAAACCCAGTGGCTTACTCATTAGATCTTCCTTCTAATATGCATATCTCAAATGTATTTCATGTCACCTTATTAAAACCTTTGGTCTGCAACCGCTTTACCAACTTGGTGCCACATCCTCACTCTGTACATGTTGATAAACATGAGGAGTATGAAGTACAGTCCATTGTTGACTCCCGTAGGTTTCCTAGGTGCCGGAGGAATGCTCTTGGGTTTCATCCTCGGATGTACATGCCCCTGTCCTCCTCTGTGATTTCCATAGACGTTTTCCCCTCAAGCCTGGTGGTCCTCCGAGGGGGAGGGGTCATTGAGGAGAGGGTACTGTCAGGGCTTGGCTCAGCCTTTCCTTCTCTGAGATGGCCGCTCAGCTGACCGCTATTTGCCAGCTCCTATCTCTCCAAAGTGACTCACCTGTTGATGATATCCTGCTCGTCAGTCCTGCCTACTTTAGCCGTCCAGCCCAGATGATCTCTGCCTTTGCCTTGGTCAACATCACATTAACTCTCCTGTGTTCCCGTTAATGACTTGCTTGGCTGAAATTCCTTCTGGCTTCAGATTCTGCTTGCTGTTCCACTACGCTGATCCTTGGCTTCCTCACTTTCTGCCTTGTCTAACTATCCGTTCCGGTTACCGAACTTTGGCTATGTTTTGACTATGTTTGTTTTAGGTATTTACTTTTATTATTAAACAAGTGTGATTTAACTGTACTTCTGTCTCGGTCTGATTCATGGTTTCTGAAACACAGTGAATATAACAAGCATGCTTTACTGCATATTCAGACTGATTTTACTGTTGTGGGTTTAGTAACACTTTAAGTAGTGAATACACAGGATAAGGATATCAGCCTAGGAACTTTCAGCTTCCAAAACAAGTCATCAGTAAGGCTCCATTCACACTAGCACATTTTTTGGTGCATTTTGCAGAAATGCAGGGAAATTTTTTTAACATGGGTCCCTATGGAACATGTTCACATCAATGCATTTTTGTTCCTCTGCGTTTTTGGAAAGGGCCGAGGACTTTTTTTCATGCAAAATGCAGCATTTTGCATGTAATAGAAGTCAATGGACCCGCATCCAAAATGCAAGTACCGCGTTTTTGCCGCGATTTGCGTTTTGCGTTTTTTTTTTTACACTGTACATAGCTGGTTGCTAAGCAACCACAGTGTAAAAAAAAAAATACAAAAACGCAAAATGCAAATCGCGGTAAAAACACAGTAAAAACGCGTGTCAAAAAATGCGGCAAGCACCGCAAAAAGCACTGCAAAAACGCTCAAAAGCAAAATGCATAGATGTGAATCGAGCCTAATGGCAGACATATACAGTATCTGTCAAGACTGGTTCATTTCATAGATAAAATAAATAAAAAGTTTATGTATGACTGTAGAGTACCTTTGAATAATAATGATGGTGTCACTAG
Organism: Lithobates sylvaticus; assembly: GCA_028564925.1. Classification (NCBI taxonomy): domain Eukaryota; kingdom Metazoa; phylum Chordata; class Amphibia; order Anura; family Ranidae; genus Lithobates; species Lithobates sylvaticus. Next base: position 26,257,523 of record CM053037.1, read on the forward strand.
TGGGGAAGTGGTTAAAGTACACTTTGAGCAGATAAAGTCAATTTTTAATGACTCACAGAATTACAAGTGCCGAATGTGGAACAGCTTGGCAGCACGGCAGTATCTATTATTTTCATATCTCATTTATTTTATACATGCTGAAATGCAGTTGATGCCGTGTGTTTTAGCCTGGGGAATTTTTAAGGCAGCGTTCTATAAAAGAGCTATTGAGGGGAAAAAAAAAAAAAAAAAAAACAGTGATAGGAGACAGTATTTAATCATATATGCAATTTTTTTATTTTTATTTGCCAACAATTTTTCATAGTGACAAGGCAAATATGTATAGTATTAGACGCAGATCATTTGTAGGCCTAATGTCAACACTCGTTGAGTTTATTGGTTCGGTTTATCAGACAAAACTGTCACAAGTTTCTTATTAATCTGTCTTCCAAAGATCACAATAGCGCAATAAATACTGTGTGTGTTTGATGCGTTAGTGCGGGTATCATATGAAAGAATAATTATGAGGTGTGTCATGACTTAAAATTAAGTTCATTGCTTTCACAACTTGATAAAAAGGGAACATTGGGTGAAAAATGCAGTTGCGAGTAATAAAATACAATTTCCTTTTGTTATATAAAGGAAACTTGTACTGAAAGCAATGGCTAGTTTGCCACTGCTGACCTCTCCTTCTGAAAATGGTTGTCTAGCTATCATGGTAATCCAGTGGATTCCGTGCTTCAGTATGACCTAGTATGAGTATGTATTACTACCCCCTCAGGAGCCACTTGGTAGATTGGGTTCTCTGCTCTTCTACCTTGACTCTGAGATCAACCTCAGCCTCACTGATACATTGAGTTAAGCAACCAAATACTGCACTGCTACTGGGAGAACAAAAAGCAAACATCAGATTGGTTAGTGGTAATGAACCCAATATATTGACCCAGGTTGAGGTAAATGGCAGTATGCACATAAATGAGTAAGTAAACGTTTAGGTCAATCACATTTCATTAGACAATATATCTACTAGGCTATAGCAGCATAGAATGGAGGATTTCAGCAATAAGTCATGGCATTAAAAACAATAACAGCAATGATAACCAATACTGAGATAACTCCTTTGTGAACAGAAGCTATATCCACTTTAGAATGCACTCTTTATGAATTGCAGCAATGAAATGTAATACTCACTAAACAGATACCTCTTACTTTGGGCAATAGGCAAAGTTCTTGTGAATCGGCTTTCCGAGTGAGCAGTCTTTAGCCATAGTTCTTCAGTTGGCTAGTGTTGGGGTCCAATCTTTCCAGTGGTAAGCATAAATACAGTGAAGTCTGCCTGCAGCAAATATTGTGACTACTTAGATGGCCAGTCCCTATGTGCTCAGTCTCTGCTAGCAGCAACAGTTTAATTTTTAGCAGTGCCCTCTCATCAGTCCCAGTGATACAGCAACAGGGGTCCAGCTGTTTAGATGTAGCTCACTTTTAGATATTCCTGGAGGGACTTTGGTCCTCAGCGCATGACCACAGGCTTGTAGCAGGTTAATGTGCACACAGAAGCAGTGATGTGCAGCTCTCCTCAAAGCAAAGAGGAAATCCCCCAGTATGCAGCCTGTGAAAATGGTGCTCTCTCTCTCGCGCTCTCTCTTTCTGCTAATACCAAGTTAGTCCAATATTTGATTAACTGCCATGGTAAAATGGCTTTCTCAAGTCTCTTGAGCCCCTTCTGCTTGCTAGCTCCCCCTGGTGGATGGGGCGAAGTAGTGTTAACTCATTCAGCCAAAGTTCATTGGGAGCACAGAGAGTATGACAGCACTAAATCACTCTCTGTCTCTCACTAAGCACTTGGCTACAAGTGTGCATTCAACCCCAGTGTGTTCTCTGGCGTTAACAGGATTGCTGGGTAGATAACATATAATTGAAAGCCTGACATTCTTCCCTTATGGTCTGAAGGTCTAAGATTTCGGTTGCCTGGGCAACAGCCATGTGACCAGCATAAGAGGGCATCCTAAAGCATCAATTTTTTCTCCATGAAAATTAGTATTTTAGTTCTATCACTCTTTGTATCCATCTCAGCAAGACTCTTATCAGAGCTTTACATTACTATTTGAGTATTCATCAAGTTGAGTACCTCTGGTATTGAGATTTAGACAAAATTGGGTTTCTATATGAGGACAACTTTGGACACGTGTTTAAAAGAAGTTATGCTTCATTTTCTTCTAACCCTTCAGTATAAACCAGTTAGAAAATAACTTTAAAGTTATATTAAAGGCACAATAAATGCTCCTAGCCCCTCCCTTCTGCCGAGTGCCCCCAGAAAAGACAGCTTGCAATGGGGGCACCCAAGCAGGCATGCTCCCGGGCCGCTGATCTCCGTTTCCATTCAGACAGAGCTGTGGCTTGACCCCACCCCCCTCTTTCTCCTCATTGGCTCACTGACTGTGATTGACACAGTTGTCTCAGCCAATGAGGAGGGGGAGTCCCTGGAGAGCTGAGACACTGGTGCACATTGCTGGATCGCGGTGGAGCTCAGGCGAGTATTGGGGGGGCTGGGGGGGGGGTGCAGGAGGTTTTTTACCTTCATGCATAGGATGCATAAAGGTAAAAAACCCTCAGGCTTTACAATGACTTTAAGAAAACACAGAGTGCATTCGATGTTTTTACTCAAGCTAATAATGTAATCAATGGGTCTTGAACATACTTTTTTAAAAGGTATTGATGCCAATTCAGCCTACACTACAAATTTTAAAAAAAGCAAAAAAAAGAAATACCCATGGAGAACGGGATTGTCAAGCTCTGGCAAAGATAACGAACAATGATTAATTACGATATGCTTCAGCGAGCCTCATTACTCCGAAAGGGTTGCTGTTTTGCAAGTTTTTTGTTACTATATCTACCGACCGAAGCTGAAAATTAGTAACGCGATGTCAAGTTGTTCTGCAAACACTCTGGTTTAATTTATATAACAAGTAGAGAGTTTGGCAGAGGTTTGGCAAAGAGCTTTTTAAAGTTATAGTGTAAGATTCAGACAACAATTCTTAAAGGAATCCTACAGTTTTAGTAACCCGAAAACACTGTTGTGCAAATGAGGATATATACCTCCCAGTCAGCTGTTGGTTAACTAGAGTGCCCAGAGCTGATTATCCTTTTTATTGGGGATCTCATTGGTAACCAGAATGGAAAGCTCCTTCAAACAGTTCCTAGAAGACAGCACATCTGATTAGCAGAGATTTAGTCAGCAGAAGATCCTCGGCCCACAAATGAAAGAGCTTTCCACTTTTTTGCTGAGTGAAAAAACACTTTAGAGCACGATTCCTCTCTTTTAAAAAAAAACTTACGTTGTAAGTCAAGGAAAAAATTGGTAATTAAGGATGTAGTTCTGACCCGTTTTGCTTCATTATGACTGAATAGGTTTTTGAACCAATAAGGCAGTTGCAAGTGATTTTGCTGTTTTTCAGTGATGCCAACCTTAAAGCGGAGCTCCAGGACCCTCAAAAAAAAAAAAATTAACAATCAGTAGCTACAAATACTGTAGCTGATGACTTTAATATTAGGACACTTACCTATCCAGGGATCCCGCAATGTCGGCACCCCAGCTGATTTTTCAATCGGCTCTCAGGTGCTGCCGCCTCCATTACTCGTAAGAGAAACTGGCAGTGAAGCCTTGTGGCTTAACAGCCGATTCCCTACTGCACACGCGTGAAGCATGCTGTGCTTTTTGAATAGCACGGCGGCAGTGGAAGGAGGAGGGGGGGCGAATTTCCAGGAGACCTTGCCGCTGCGCTGAAGTGGGAACGAGTACCTGTAAAAAACAGGTACCACCTGCTCCCCCTCCATCCAAAAGGTGCCAATGTGGCAGCGGGGGGGGGGGGGGAGCAAACAAGCATCGCTTCTCCTTTTGGACAGAGCTACACTTTAAAGTAGAACTTTAGAAAGCCATTTCAATTATCTGAAGCCTAGCTCTGTTAGGGCATTAAAGCAGAACTAAACCCTCCTATCATTTTCAGCCAAGAAAACTGCCACCATGGCCTCAATTGGATCTTCAACTGCCATGCTGCTGCACATGTGATCAGTTATGACACCAGCCATTTGATGGTTTGACAGTTGGTGGTTGAGAGCCCTGAAATACAGTATATATTATTTTCTACCGTTACAAAGAATGCTATCAGTTGGTATGAGGAAGAATCCCCTTTTACATTGGTGGTCGGAAGAAGGAAGATTGCCCCTTATACATGGGTGGTCATTAGAAAGAAGACTACCCCCTTGCAATATTGGTCATGGCCTTATGTTGATGATCATTAGAAGGAAACATGCCTCCTTATGTCGTGGTTAGTAGTAAGTAAAATGCTCTCTTATGTTGCTGGTCTGTAGGAGAAAGAACGCCCCCTATGTTGGTGGTCTGTAAGAGAAAGAAGGCCCACTTATACCCAATGACTACCCCCTACCTGCCAGAACTATAAAGCAGTTTTCAAGAGCAGGTCATTCCACTGGGGTCCAGGCCTTCCTGTAGTGTGGCAGAGTAGCAGCACACGTATCTACCATCAAGGGAGCAATTCAGGGAGCTAAGTGAGTATTTCCTCTGATCTGTAAAGTGATCCTGTCCCTGGTGAGTTGATGCTAGCAGACATCTAGTGTGACCTGGCCCTAGCATGCATACACCTACACTAAACACACACACTAAAAAAAAAATACACGGCCATTGATGTGGTACATTGAACATTAACAAAAAAGAAGTCAAATCATTTTCTTATTTTAAATATCCAGCAATAAAAACACAGTTTTACCTTACAGTATAAAAACATAACAAAAATAAAAAGAAACTGATTTATTGTTGTCAATCCCCTTAACATGGTTAGTACCTCGTTAAATATACAGTACATATCTTGTTTCCATAGTCATATCAAAACATCACAAAATTGCAGATAAAGTAAAAACAAAAGAGAGTAACGCATAAAAAAAAATGTCATTGCGTTTCGTGAATACTCATCTTCTGGAGAAGGTGCTACTGACAGGGTGTAAATCGGCTCCAAAAACACTATTTAAAGAAGAAGTAAACCCTAATGGGTTTACTTGCTCTTTGTTTCCTTGCAAAGGTAAAGCATAATGGAGTACTATGCATCACATAGTAGCCCATTATGTGTCACTTACCTGACACTGGAGCCAGCGAAGTCACCGCTGTGCCCATGTGTACGGAGACTCCATCTTCTTTGTGGGTCTCGCTGCTCCGGCGCTGTGATTCGACTGAGCTGCGATGACGTCCCTCCTGTGCATGCGCACGGGAGCCGCCACTCGCAGCATATCGACGTTAGCGGCGCGCTCAGTGCGCCCGCGTGCCGATGTCTACGGCGCATGCGCCGTAGACAGTGGTGCCTGTCTTTTTGCCATTATCTCCTAAACCGTGTAGGTTTAGGAGATATTTCTTGGACCTACAGGTAAGCCTTAATCTAGGCTTACCTGTAGGTCAAAGTGGTTTGTAAGGGTTTACAACCACTTTAAAAATGTAGCATTTTTAAATGGTATCCGTCAGGGTTGTCTACCTCTGGAGCTGTGGGAGAGGAACGTTTAAAACCCACAGGAACTGTTCTGTTCTGTGTATTAACCATAGAACACTGCCCATCAATAGTCTTTTTTTTAAGAGTGGACAATGTTGGTATTGCAAGTCTAGAAGATATTATTTTTCCTTATAGGCTGAAGGCATGACAGGGACAGTAGATGAAGAATAAGGATCACCTTGGCCTCTCATATTGCCAGAAAACATTGTGCCAACAGAAACACCGAAAAGGCTTTTGGTCCAATATGGTGTCCAGCATACCAAACAAAGAGGGCACACTCCAAACACACTAAACATCCTCTATACCAGGGATATGCAATTAGCGGACCTCCAGCTGTTGCAGAACTACAAGTCCCATGAGGCATAGCAAGACTCTGACAACCACAAGCATGACACCCAGAGGCAGAGGCATGATGGGACTTGTAGTTTTGCAACAGCTGGAGGTCCGCTAATTGCATATCCCTGCTCTATACTATCATGCACACATAAGCATGTTTCTGAGGCAAAATGGGGTGAAATGTTGTGCTAAAGTTACTGATGTAATTTGAAATTATGTATATGATTCTGAAGAGAAGAATATACAGTAAGTTCCAGACACAAAACTGTTGCTTAAACCAGATGACAATACACAACACTTTCTTTTCCATTCTCGCTACAGTAACTTATCTTCTCCAGATAACAGCGGGGCCTGTTACAGCCAATATTATCCTAATATAACTTCCTATAGCTGCCATGGTAACAAGCAAACAATATAAGGGGCTGGTTTATACGGCTTACCTTCCAAACCTTCTTTCTCCACATTACAGTGGACTTATTTGGTAGGGCAGAAAATACTGAATAATGATCTGCCAGCTGCAATAAGAACCAATTAGAAATTATAGCTGACCTTATTAAAGTAAACTAAAATCTTGACGGGGTCTTATGAGTTGCTACACATTCCACATGATAGTAGCACCACCTTACTCAATAAGCATCTATACCTGCAATTCAGAGTATCAGGCGTATTTTAAATTTAGCAAGAAATCCTGCATTTGTAAAGGAACCAAGATACATTTAATTGTTTTCCTCTCAAAGTAAACCTAAGCTTTTCTTAAGCTTGTCTACAAACAGCTGGCCAATTCACTGCAAACAGGCATTTCTTCATTAAAAAAAAAAAAAAAAAAGGCTTAGAGAACTTGAACATTTTGCAACTTTCCAGCGCACACATCCTCCCCCCCTCCCTCACCTCTCCAGGTACAACTGCTGCCTCGGATAAAATAGACAGAAGGTGATTACCATTTCCTTCCGTTACTGCAACTACCGCTGCTTCCTGCACCTGTTTTGGCCCAGAGGACCTGCCATTCGGCATCTCATACCTGCCCAGGCATCAGTTCACTAATTTTATCAGCCTGCTGGCAGCTGCTGTGCCAGTGCCGATATGCTGATGTGCTTTAAAAGCCAGTCTCCCAGTTGTGCTCTAGGGAGGTCAGAGGTCAATCTGGCTGTCATGCCCCTGTCTCGCATAAAAGACGTGCCATTGTTGCTGGAGGGCATCAGGGAACAGTGGCAGGTCTCAGTACAGCGTGGCATGTTGTACAGTCACTGTGTGGTGCATCGGTAACATATGCAACTGCTTGGCAAAGTCTGTGTGTCCCTCCTCTCCTGTGTATTCTATAGACAAACAAAATATCTGCTCCCAAAGCTATAACAGAAATGAGCAGATTTATGCATAACATGATATGACATCTGACAGTGGAGAACATCCTCATGCAATTGTAAACAGAGGCCTGGCGCTTAGATCATTTATGTTAACTGCCATTGTTTTAGTAGTCACATGAAAAAGCTTTGCTTTATGCTGCATATATGGACACAGCTAAAACAACAATAAAACGGGCCCGGCATTATCTGGTTGCCTAATCAGAGAAAAGCGAATCACATCTGGCTGCTGAATCAGAGATATTCAGTGAATTGGTGAAATCAGTTATGCTAGGCTGTGGAAAAACAGAGTTTTTAGTTGTTTTGATTCCCATGGAACCACCACCCCCCTCTGTTTAATACCTCAGAAAGCTGCCGTTATGCCAAAACCGGCAATCGTGGATGTAAACATCTAGTTTCAGATAATTGAGACCTCCTAGAACAGGGGTGTCAAACTCAATTTCATTGCAGGCCACATCAGCATTATGGCTGCCCTCAATGGGCCAGTTGTGTCTGAAAGACTATCTATCTACTCGGATACATTGTAAGCTCCATGAGCAGGGCCCTCCTATTCCTTCTGTATTGAACTGTATTGTAATTGTACTGTCCCTGTTTATATTGTAAAGCACTGCGCAAACGGTTAGCACTATATAAATCCTGTAAGCGCTATGTATGAGTGAAGAGTTTAGGGGTGTGCTTTGTACAGAGTTCAGGGTTGAGGAGTTTGCTACATACAAAGTGCTATGCAAGGTGCAATGTTCAGCTCTCTTTCATAGGCTGTCCATATTTCCACCCCTCCTCCTTGGCTCTGATCTCTGCACCGATCTCCCCTATGCCCTACCTCTGTACATATCTCCCTCCACAGCCCCCCCCAAGAAGCTTCCTTGTATCTCACCTACGTGGCCTGGTGCTAGTACCTCTTAGCAGTGCAGGCAGCTTCACCCCTCTATCTCACTGGTAGGGAGATCATTGGTCTGCATCTGTACCCGGCGTGCCCAACCATGAATGCGTGCAGGGTAGGCAGGGATCTTAGAGAGCTGCCAAAAGGAAAGTTGTCCTGGTGATCACAGAAGGCTTCTGCATTTACAATTGACAGTTGTGAGTGTGGAATGGAGGGCAGGAGCTGGAGGTGGCAGAACGAAGTTCTACCACATCCCAGCTGAAGAAAAGCCCTGGGTGTGAGGGTCATATGAATTAGCCTGGTGGTCCAGATTCACCACACGGGCCTTGTGCTTGACCCACGTGTCCTAGAACATCAAAATATACAACTGCTGCTACCAAGCACATACCTAAGGTTTAGTTGATAAAAGTTTGCATCGCAACCAATTTTACTGATAGCTATCAAGGTAACAGCTATACTTTCCAATATAAAACAAATTGAAACACTGAATGTACAGTTAGGTAAGTTGGAAAGCATAAGGTCATCAAACTCAACACCTTCAAAACTCAAGGAGTTTTAGCCTAGGTAAAAAGGGTAAATATAACCCTTGATTATTATTGCTGATTTTACCTGCAGACCATTCAATAGCTGTTAGATGATTTTCTAGGGACATCATTTTAAAAACTGAAGAAAGCATCCTGGATGAAATCCGCCTGATTTCTCATTATGCACATAAATTCTGCATTTGTTGGGAATCTTTCCTTTCTAAGTATGTCACTTTCTACAGTATGTCCTTATTTCTATGCTGTTGTTTATAATTATAACAATGGGAATTGATAATATGGAACCAATTTTACAATTTTACTTTTGAATGCATTTTCTGAGTTTTAAGCCTATAACAGAAAGCTTCATGAAATCCAGAGACCTTTACATTTCTTTGTACCTAGACACTAGATATAATTGTTCTAAATAGCTGTGTTCAAGTCAAACTTTGTCTAAAAAGTGACCTGTTTGCATGTTGAAGTGCTCTTTTTTGAGTGACAGTTTTTTTACAAGAGAAAATACACAGTGTAGCTGTTGGCTTGTGTTTTTACATTTGCCTCCTCCTTGTTGTGCTACTGAGGGGAGAAGGTTTGCTGAAATGAGAAAATTCAACAACATTAAAATTTCCAGAGATGAACTTGCAATGAAGTACGCAGCAAAGCCATTTTTTGTGTGAATATAGAGGTGTTTGGTTAATACATTTTAAGGGCCTTGGGTGTCAATGAGTGATTGCCAGGCAATCAAAAATAAACAAACAGAACAAACCCAGACTAAGCCCCCGTACACACAGTCGGAAATTCTGACAGAAAAGGTCCGATAGGACCATGTTGTCAGAAAATCCGCCCGTGTGTGGTCTCCATCGGACTTTTTCCATCGTAATTTCCGATCCTGCTCTCAAATTTTCCAACAACAAAATCCGATCAGACTTTTTCCGATCGGGTGTAGAGAATTCCGACGGACAAAGTGCCACGCATGCTCAGATCAAATTACGAGACCAAAGCTATTGGCTACTACCCTCAACGTAGTTCCATCGTTTGCAACGAACGTCACCACGTTCGGAATGATCGGATTTTCCGACAACTTTGTCCGACCGTGTGTATGCAACAAAATCCGTCTGAAAAAATCTGACGGATTTTGTGGTCGAAATTTCCGACCGTGTGTACGGGGGCTAACAACTGTGTTTTCTACAGTACCAGTTATGGTATCACAATGCCATGGCTGGCCCTAGTGGGGTTGCCTTTAATGTGATTATTTTACGGGGAAAAAAACAAAATAATCAAAGTCACCACCAAAAGAAAGCTCTATTTGTGTGAGGAAAATGATAACAATTTCATATGGTTACAGTGTAGCATGACCGCACAATTGTCATTTGTGACAGCACTGAAAGCTGAAAAATGGCCTGGGCAGGAAGGGGGGTGTAAGTGCCCTGTATTGAGGTGGTTAATGATTTCCCGATTTGCTTCATTTATATGATTTTCTTTACACATCTTCAATTTACAGATTCTCTACGGTGCTGATGAAATGATATAGTCTTGTTTTGTAGCTTTACTAGCTCCTTGCTGAGAGGCGGAACACCCGCACATTTATGGAGAGCTTCTATCAGTGTGTTACCGTCGTTCCCAGTTCTTGTTTAATCTCCCCAGCTGTGAATTATATCTGTGTTATGAGCTGCTGTTTGTAAAATAATACTTACCCTTCTGCCTGGAGGAACTTCATCAACAGTTAAATTAATAGAAAAGCTTGAAGCTTGGGCCCCCCGCAGCGCAAGTCTGTAGGGTGGTCAGTTCTGAATTTATATGTAGCAGTAGATGGTAATATATGTTGCTTTGTTCTGTGGTTGTGGTATTTATTGCACATAATAAATGCTTAATAAGTACACTCTACTTTCGACCATTAGAGTAATATAATTTCACAGAGAGATAAGCTTGATTGTAAAAGCGTCTAGCATAATAATAAACAATAAACACTAGGTAAAACATTGCTATCTGGAAAATCAAAGTTACTGAAATTGAAAATAAAACATGACTTAGAGTTGTAGATTATATTTAAAAAATGCCTATTGAGTTATGAACAATAGCATGGTTTCTATTTTGGACACATATCTTAGGCAGGATACCCGACTTTTGAAGTTTTCACTGTGAACGTAAAGTATATGTAAACCCAGTTGCTAAAATTTCATATAAGCGTTAACTTGTTAAGGTCAGTCAACGGAGCTGCAAACCTCGACCCCCTTCGTATTGTAGACCAGTGATCACATTAGTAGCCACCAGGGCAGTCAATGGGCCAGGGGTGCAAACTCTCTGGGGGAGATCGGGCCAGGGTCCCACTAAAAGACCGCAGATAGAGCGCCAAATGTCATCATTCTCCAGACGTCGAAGGGCCGGGGGAAAAGCATGCGGCCTGTGGCTTCTGACCTCAGGATCGTCTCTTGCCACGGGCAGGAAGCCATGGTTGAGGCAGCTGTGGGATCATGATATGCGGAGCGCAACGCCAGTTCGGGAAGTCAACAGGCTCTAACCCCAGGGTTTGCAGGAAATGAGGAAGACCTTTCTTGGTGCACAGTAGGACCCACTGGTCGTTTTTTTAACACCTGCCGGATGAATGGAAAGCCCCAACGGTAGGTGAGGCCTGCGGTCTGGATTGCAACCACCAAGGGACAGAGGGCTCTGCGCTAAATGAGGGTGCACCTGGAGAGATCCTGGTAAAAGGACAGATGAGCCCCATCAAAGTCAAAGAATGACTGATTACGCATTTTTTGCATGATTCTCTCTTTGTGTGTATACTTGTGAAGCTTGCAGATAATATCTCTAGGATATTCAGGGTCATCTGATGGAGGTCTAAGCGCCCTGTGGGCCCTATCTATTTTGATTGGGGCCGATGCTGGGAGGTCCAGAATTTCACGGAACACCCCCCACAGCATGGGAATTATATCCTTAGGTGCCTATGGCCTCAGGTAGGCTGCGAATGCAAATGTCCGTCCGCCTGCTGCGATTTTCAAAGTCATCCAACTGGCAGAGGAGGGCCTCAATTTTCTGATTCTGAGCTGAGCACTGATCTTTAATCATTTAGATAGCAGGCAAAGCATCATCAAATTTTTGCACCAGAGTCTCAAGCCTGTGACACATCTCTGTATTATTCGCTTTTAGTTGCTCAATGTCCTGTTTAAAAGCCCGCTCAATCCTACTAGTGAAGCGCTCCAAATCCTCTTTAGTGGGAAGAGACCATAGGTGTTGTCTGATATTCCTGTCCCCAAACAGTTCAGCAATCTCAGAGCCCTGATCTTATGATGTGGTGGAGTGGGGGAAGCAGGGGGATAGAGTCGCTTACCACTCTAGGAAAGGGAATGGGAGACAGTGCAGGCTGAGCCTTGTGGTGCTGCGGTGCTGCTCATTCCGACACCATCTTGGATTTCCCGCTCTGCTACCGATGACTGTCTGGGATTCCAGTGAGCCCCGGCGAGTCTGGAGTGACCTTTGCGGCTGCGAGGATGCCCGCCGACACTGTGGCATAGCCTATGTCAAAATCTGGGGAGAATCACCCCTGTAGCTGCTAATTTAGCTGCGGACCAGACAGAGCTCAAGAGCGGCAAGTCCTCACTCCTCCATAGTCAGACCACGCCCCCCTTTTACTTATTTTTTAACCACTTCAATACTGGAAACTTTTACCCCTTTCCTGCCCCAGCCAATTTTCACCACTGTCGCACTTTGAATGACAATTGCGCGGTCATGCAACACTGTACCCAAATTAAATTTTTTTGTTTTTTTCTAAATAAAAATAAACAACAAAAAAAAATTGTTCTTTATAACATTTGCCCAAAATGCCCAAAATGTATTCTGCTACATTTCTTTGGTGATGATAACCCAAATCAGTGTATATTATTTAGTCTGTAGGAAAGTTATACAGAGTCCACAAACTATGGTATATATCTGAAAATTGATCAATCCTGATGAACTGACATTCTCATTTCTTGTGGCACTAAAATGCTAGGACAGTAGAAATACCCCCAAATGACCCCTTTCTGAAAAGTAGACAATCCAAGGTATTTAGTATACATTTTCACAATTTGATTTTTTTACATACTTTTACCAGTGCAGTACAGCATCATCATATAACTGTTGTGACAGTGATCAGGTGACAGTATGGAAAAAAAGAAAACATTTTATAATTTATTTTTTATTAAAAAAAAATAAAATTTGTACATTTTTTCTTTTTTTTTATAATTCCTTTTTAACACATTGTGACCTGAGCAATATGTTACCATAGTAACATTGTACTGCTCTAGGGAAGTGATTTTTTTATTTTATTTTACATATTTACAATATAATGTTTGCTTATAGCAGTGAATTACATTGCTATAGGCAAGCATTTTACTGAATCAAACTGAATCATTCAGTCTGTTTTGTTGTGATTAACTGTGATTCGTCAAAGCTAATCACATGGTACAGGCTGTGATTGGCCATGTCTGTACCATGTGATCAAATTGACCAATCACAGCTAGCAACATGTTTTAGACAACGAATGGCATAAAAAGGAAGCCATCCATTGTATACAACGGTCATGTGACCTGCTGTGATTCGTCACGGCGGTCACATGGTACCGGAAGCGAGTCAGTACTCTGATCAGTCATCGGCTTTGTCCCGTGGACATGGTCGGTGACAAGTCATGATGGTGCAAGGCCCCACGGCCCTGCGATCAGGGCTTCCTGACAGGACGTCAAGATGGGAAAGCCACCGCCCGGCCGTCATTTGTCTATATGTCGGGCTCTTCATTCTGCACGAATGCACACGGAAGATTGTTGAGGTTTTATCTACAATCTACAATCAAACATTTGGCACTCCATTCATGTGGACCATTTGTTTTGAATTTTCTCACATTGAGGACTGCTATCCAGTTCAGTTCCTGAATATTTTACCCCCTTCATGACCAGGTCTGCTATTCGGCACTGTGCTACTTTAAATGGCAATAGCAATAGCTAGTGATAGCTCCTCTTTACTGAGACCTCTGGAGTCTATTAGACCCCAGATCTTTTCCTCTCCCCTCAAAAGCTTCGGATCATACCAAGCTCGGTATGATCTGATGCTTTTTTCAAACCAGTAATGGTTTGTTTACAAATGGCGTAACCAGAAGTGATAAAATTCTCAGCGCTTCTGGTTTCTTAGACCATAGAGTTGATTGGGGCCATTCTGGTGGGACAAGAGCGCGTGGGAAGGTGGTGGGAGGGGGAGGACCCCCTCCCGCCACTTGTAAAAGCAATCCAGTGGCTATTTATCCTCTATGATTGCTTTTACATGAAAGTGCTCCACCGGCCAAAAAAAAAATAAAAAATACCGGGATGATGCCTGCGACTGAAAGTCGGCAATTGCTGAAAAATCTGAAGTGCAGGTATGAAATTCAATCCCTTTATTTGTATAGTATTTTCTAATCCCTTAGCACAATCTGTCAACTTTCATTGCCAAATTATCTATATTTTGTTGCCGTGATTTTCCAAGCCTATAATTATTTTTGGTAGGAAGCTTTTTTTTTATATAATTGCTATTTATGTTGATATGTTTTTTTCTTTCTCTAAAATAAATGATTCAATGTGAATATTATAAACCCTGTATAAAGGCATTTCAGAAGTGTCTGTAGTTAAGCACATTGGAGCCTCAACCAGCTGTCACTGAAGTGTCTCCCTCGGCTTCAATGGTGCACCTGTTTTAAAATAATGTTTCACGTTTTTTACGGTAATATTTCTTTTTGAAGCTCAGTACCAAAAAAGGTGACATTGTTACTGTACAAAAGGCACCTTGAAACATTGCCATCTTGCCATGAATGGTAACAAATGGGGATGAAAAAATCTGCAAGGGCTTGGTTTGTGGGGGGGGGGGGGGGGGGTTGTCAAATCTTGCTTGAAATCAGTGAAACTAAAACTTCCTCAAAATATCTTTGAAGTCTATGGAGGGCAAACCTTGCCACTAAATTATGGCCAATTTCAAGGCCAATATGCAAATCATTTTCAAAGAGAGCATAAAGAGCTGGGCACTGCCATATGGAAACCTAACAAAGCAGAAAAACTTTTGAAATATCATACAGTGTGGAGAAGGCCCTTTTAATGTGACCTTGGGGGGGGGGGGGGTGTATCGGCCTAGAAAATAGAACAGCCTAAAGTCTAACAGTACAAATACATTTAAAAGGGTTACTTAACTTCTGTTACTGAATGTTCATGATCTCCAATTGGCAATATTTCTTCTTAGAGACCAGGTTCTGTTCTTGTATCATGAGCGGCTTCTTCTGATCTTCAAAGCATGATGATGTGTGTCCTGATGTTACAGCATGATGTTCCAGTCTCTCTCTGTGTCTCTACCCATCCATTTTATACCCCTGTTTGTTGACCAAAGCTAACAACCCACTAACAATCATTCTTTTCAGGTTGAGAGACTCTCCAAACCTGTTTACTGTAGCTGACGAGACAATGGGCTAACTAACCATTGTCTCCTCAAACGAAATCCTGTCATCAATATAACAGTCATTGTTTTTCAGGTTGAGAGACCCTCCAAACCTGTTTACTGTAGCTGACGAGACAATGGACTGTTGCTAGCTACCCATTCTTTACTCAAACCAAATCCTGTCATCAATATAACAGTTTAAAAAAAAATCATATTTTAACTAACGCAACACAGGGGGGGAAACAACACCAATCCTTTAACCACTTGCTTACTGGGCACTTAAACCCCCTTCCTGCCCAGGCAATTTTCAGCTTTCAGCAATATCACTCTTTGAATGACAATTGCGCGGTCATGCAACACTGTACCCAAATGACATTTTTATCATTTTTTTTTCACACAAATAGAGCGTTCTTTTGGTGGTATTTAATCACTAATGTGTTTTGTATTTTTTGCTAACAAACAAAAAAAGACTACAAAATAAAATAAAAAAAAACGGGTAATTTTTCTCCTTCATTGATGTGCGCTGATGAGGCTGAACCAATGGGCACTGATAGGCTGAAATGATGGGTACTGATAATCACTGATTAGGTGGCACTGATGGGCACTGAGGCAGCACTGGTGGGCGCTGATAGGTGGCACTGATGGACACTGGTGGCACTGAGAGGTGGCACTGATGGGTGGAACTGTTGGGTGGCACTAATGGGTGGCACTGAAGGGCACTAATAGGTGACAGTAATATGCACTGATGGCGACTGATAGGCCCTGGTAGGTGACACTGATAGGCAGCACTGATAGGTGGCATTGATGAGGCACTGATGGGCACTGATTGGTAGCACTGGTGGGCACTGCTAGATGACACTGGTAGGTGGCACTGGTGGGCACTAATAGGCACCACTGATATGTACTGATAGGTGGCACTGGTGGGCACTGGCAGGTGGCACTGGTGGGTACTGCTTAGCAGCAGTGGGTATCTGTGTGCAGGACTGATGTCCCTCTGACAGAAGCCGGTATTCGTTTTTCTTTTTTTCTCCTCATGCTATCAGCGTGAAGAAAAAAAACAATTACGGGCTTCTGTTTACATCACGTGATCAGCTGTCATTGGCTGACAGCTAATCATGTGGTAAGGGGCCAGGATCAGCTCCTACTCCGATCTGTGATCAGCCGAGTCTCGTGGACAGGCAGCGCAGACATGTCATTTAACCTCCTCACACCCCCGCGCTATACCCGAAAGATGGCTACAGCGCGGGCCTAAATTGGTGGGAAGGCGTCCGTGTACGTCCTCCCGGAAATTTAGGCCTGCGCTGTAGGCGTCTTTCGGCTATAGCGTAGGCATGAGGAGGTAAAACTGACATGCTTGGGAAATACCTTTAGGCTGTATGTGGTGTACTGCATTTTGGCAATACATATTTTGAACCTTTACATTTAGCTTGGTCTAAATACAGCAACAGCACCCAATCTGATTTATTTCATCTTGAACAAAAAATACTTTTTGAGTTGTTGTCGCTGGGACACCTGATATTTTGATGAAGCAGTAATAGGCCTGAATTGACTGATTGAAGTGGCAGCCGAAGCTCAACGTTATACAAATTGGCCAATTGTACTGTTTAATAGTATACTGTGTGAGCTTCTTTTTTTGCAGTACTACACTGCATTGTTTAAAAAACACAGAAACAGAAAAGGGACAGCAGAAAAAATACCAAATGGTCCATTGAGTCTGATCCATTTTTGTTTTATTTGTACATGCTTTTGTATTTTTATTTTTTTTTGTTACCAATTATTCCAAGTGTAAATCTATGTTTGTCCCAAGCATGTTTGAATCCACTTACTGTTGACTGACTCACTATCTCTGCTGGAAGTCTATTCCAAGCATCAATGATCCTTTTGGTAAAATAATACTTTCTAAGATTAGTTTTGAACTTTCTTCCTGCTAGTTTGAAGTCATGTCCCCGTGTTCTTGATCTTGGCTTCATATTGAAAACACTGCCTTCCTGCACCTTACCCTTGATGTTTCAGTCATATCTCCTCTTTTCCTTCTTTCCACAAGACATACTAAGATCCAGATTTTTTTTTTTTAACCCTCAGACCTTTTACCATTTTAGTTACTAGTCTCTGGACTCGCTCTATCTTATCAATATATTTTTGTAAGTAAGGTCTCCAGAACTGGACACAGTATTCTAAATGAGGTTGTCAGGACCTGGGTCTGAACCTGCGACATCTGCTATGTCTGGATATGGCTCTTCTTGCTGTGTCACCTGAGATGCTAGACAGCTCTGATTGTTTGGATCTTCTTGCCATGTCTCTTGTTTTTGGTGAACCTTGAACTCTTTGCTTCTCCCGTGAACTTTCTGATTTAATCCAGGTCTTTGCACTTCCTATTTGCCAGATTATTGTGCTCTGTCCAGCCAATATCTTGCTCTTGTCACTCCTGTTGCCGTCCATATCTCCGCAACCACTCATTACCAACCTTTGTCTTGTTCCTCAACTACACTTGTTACTAACCTTTGGCTGGTTTATAGACATACATGTGCGCCATCAATAAATTAGTTTTGCTTTATTTCATTCTGTTTCGTATTAGAATTAATTTGTATTTCGTAATTTGTGCCTGAAATTCAATTTGGATTCGTACGAAATACGAATTTTCGTTAGGTTCGTTAACTTTTCGTAACAATTACGAATGTTCGTTATGATGAATTTATCATTATGAGGGGCTCCCACCATCCCTGTGCTGTGCTGACTTCCTGGGTTTTTAACTTCATCATAACGAATAATCGTAATTAACGAACATTCTTATTTTGTCTGATTCTGAATCTCCCATCGACTACCAGTACCAGTCTCCCACTTCCATATCAAAAAGGGCGATTTTCCCAACCTCCCAACCCTCACTCAGCAACAAAGGAAAACCTCTGATTGGTCAACAAAACACCAGTCACGTTTCCGTTGTAACGGAATTTGGACCCGAAATTCGTAAACAAAATTTCGTACAAAATTCGGAAGCATAGCAATTTGTATTTCGGATCCTTCCAAATGTACGGAAATTCGTAGGAATTTTCGATTTGACGAAACGAATCACACATGTCTACTGGTTTACTGACTATATGTCTGCTTGACCCCTACCTGCTGTATCTGCTACTTAACCCTGGCTTGCTCAACTCCTGATGGGGTGATCCTGAGGACCGTGATCTGGTATTAACGTGCAGCAAAACCCACCTCCACCATAAGGAGCTTTGGTATATACCGGTTAGTGCTTAGACTCTGCACCCTGGATGAGCCCGTGTCAGCCGCCTGGGTGACCTGCTTATCCAGATGGTCAGTGGGAGCCTCTCTACTGCTATAGCTAGTGGTCTATGAGCCTGACCCCTGACTCTGACAGAGGTCTAAATATTCTAAATGAGGTCTAACTACAAACTTTGAAAAGAAAATGTCAAGACAAAGTGCACAAAACCACTTCCATACCACATTCCACAAACCCTGTCCCATTTCATACCCTCAATCATTCTTATGCCGCCTACACACGTTTGGAAATTCGGCCAGCAAAAGACAGATGAGAGCTCTTGGTCAGAAAATGCGACCGTGTATATGCTCCATCGCACTTTTGCTGGCCGAATTCCAGCCAGCAAAAGATTGAGAGCATGTTCTCAATTTTTCGGTCGGAAAAAGTTCCGATCGGAAATTCCGATCGTCTGTAGCAATTCTGACGCGCAAAATTCCTACGCATGCTCGGAAACAATTTAACGCATGCTCAGAAGCATTGATCTTAATTTTCTCGGCTAGTCGTAGTGTTGTACGTCACTGCGTTCTTGACAGTCGAAAGTTCCGAGAACTTTTGTGTGACCGTGTGTATGCCAGCCAAGCTTGAGCGGAATTCCATCGCAAAAAACATCCAAGATTTTTCTGATGGATTTTGTGTACGCGGCATTAGACTATAGTTTTCAGATATGTGTTTGGTAGAAATTGCCATGAGGAAGGTATGCAAGCTCTTCGGTTCCAAATGTAGCCACTTGCAAACATTCCTCCTAGGAATGCTTCAAGTTTGAGGACTGATTGCTGGCTGGTAACTTAACATATAATGCCAGGTTTTGAGCAGAGCAATTCCATGATTGTATTACATTTCACATTATGAAGAATACAGCAGGAGGTGTGAGACTCTAGTGTAGAGGAAAAGGCAATGCCAGCAGCATCTGAGAAAAAGCCAGTGGCGTCTCAAAATGAGAAATGGGTTGAAATGAACTCTATAATGGCTGAAGGAAAATAAAAAATTACACACGTATAAAAAAAGCAACAAATAAAATACTTTTATTTTTTTCTATAACAATAATGGTTAATAGATTGCAAAAGATACCACACAGTACAACAGTGGTTTTGCTGCTTTTGTTAACCGGTCATCTTGTTTTCATTGTTCGCTCAGGTCTGTTATTATTTATGTCTGCTGGGATCATTTATACAGCATTTGCGCTTGATGGAAACAGCAGCAGCAGTAGCAGCAGATACATTATAGTGTCTGATCCATTAAATGTCCTCCCTCAAGTCACTATTAAACCACACTACAAAGAGCTGCTATGCTTCAGGGGAGGAAGAGGCCAGTGGTATCGGCTGGTTAGATTGGTTTATGAAACTCAGCTTTGTTTTATTGGGCCCTTGATATAAAAGTATCTAACAGTTGGTTTCCCTGAGAGCTGAGAAGCTTGGAAAATAAGGTGTTAATAATTTGTGGACTTCAAAATTAGGATATACATAATATATGCATATATCCTTTCATATGTTTGCAAGAAACTACATGTATAAATATTCAACACTCTTACCTTGACACTTAGAATGCTTAAAGCAGACACTGCAAGAAAATACAAGGTCTGCTTGTTTTGTAGGCTCTTCCCCATGTAAAATGCTAGGTGAAAGCAAAAAAAACTCTTAAAAATGTCAAGATAAAGGTAAATACATTTTTATTTTACACCGGTGAACCTTCTGGTTGTTTCCTGTAGGTGCTGGTGACATCACTGGACCTCACTGCGGGATCCTAGGAAAGCGCAGCACTGTGCAGGGGAGCATTCCCATGGTATTTTGGATCCTTAAAGTCGACCTAAAGGCAAAGCTTTTTTATTTTTTTCTCTTGGATAAAATATTGGAGAGTGTCGTTTTTTTTTCCGTATGCATAAAAATTCGTATTTCGGATTCAGATTCGTACGAATGTACGAATTTCCGGAAATTTGTACGAATTTTTGTTTCGTACGAAACTAATCGCACATGTCTAATATTTGCTATTGTCTTCCTCATTCTCCCAGCCAGTCAGGAAGCCCCGATTGGCCAGGGAGCCTTGGGACTACCTGGCCAATCATGTCTCAGGGCACACTTCCTGTTCCTGGTCGGCCCGAAGGAGAATGTCTCTCTGTGTGCTCACCGGGAGAATCGGTCAAAGCAGCCATGGCTCTTCCTTTCCCCTGCCGCCCTCCGTCTACCCTGGGAAGGGGGGGGTGATCGCCGCCATCCATTTCCTGCAGGGGGGTTGGTGTTAGTTTGCAGCCTACCTCCAAAATATTGAGCACCAGCCGCCACTGGTGGATTTGCACGTTCATGCCCCCACTCTTCCCTTCTTAAATAATAATAAGCTGCCTTACAGTGTTCTTAGGACTCAAGAGCCAGTTACAAACCAATATGGAGATATTTACCATAGCCTAAAAACATGTGTAAATAAAGTGTTGCGCTAAATTAGGGATGAGCCAAAGACCCCCGGTTCGGTTTGCACCAGAACATACCGAACAGGCAAAAGATTCATAAGAACACACGAACACTGTTAAAGTCTATGGGACACGAACATAAAAAATCAAAAGTGCTAATTTTAACCACTTCAGCCCCGGACCAATTGGCAGCCAAAGGACCAGGCCCCTTTTTGCAATTCGGCACTGCGTCGCTTTAACTAACAATTGCGCGGTCATGCGACGTGGCTCCAAAACAAAATTGGCGTCCTTTTTTTCCCACAAATAGAGCTTTCTTTTGGTGGTATTTGATCGCCCCTGCGGTTTTTATTTTTTGCGCTATAAACAAAAATAGAGCGACAATTTTGAAAAAAAAATGCAATATTTTTTACTTTTTGCTATAATAAATATCCCCCAAAAATATATAAAAAAACATTTTTTTTCCTCCAGTTTAGGCCGATACGTATTCTTCTACATATTTTTGGTAAAAAAAATCGCAATTAGCGATTATTGATTAGTTTGCGCAAAAGTTATAGCGTTTACAAAATAGGGGATAGTTTTATAGCATTTTTATTAATATTTTTTTTTTTATTAGTAATGGCGGCGATCAGCGATTTTTATTGTGACTGCGACATTTTGGCGGACACATCGGACATTTTTGACACATTTTTGGGACATTTGTCATTTATACAGCAGTCACTGCTATTTAAATAGCACTGATTCCTATGTAAATGACAGTTGTAGTTAGGGGGTTAACCACTAGGGGGCGGGGAGGAGTCAGTGTGACGTGTTGTGTTTTTTTTTTTTTTACAGTGGGGGGGCGTGGCTGTACGTCTGACGTCATTGATCGGCGTTCCCGATGACAGGGAACCGCCGATCACTGACAGTCAGAGTAGAAAGCGCGGGGAGAGGTTTGTTTACATAGACCTCTCCCCGTTCTTCAGCTCCGTAACCCGATCGCGGGATACCAGCGGCGATCGGGTCCGCTGGTCCCGCGGCCGTGGTCACGGAGCTCCCGACCGGGTCACGCGCGCGCCCCCCGGGCAGGCAAATTAAAGGGGACGTACAGGTACGTGCTTTTGCCTGCCCGTGCCATTCTGTTGACGTATATCTACAGGAGGCGGTCGGGAAGCGGTTAAAGGCTTATATGCACGTTATTGTCATAAAAAGTGTTTGGGGACCTGGGTCCTGCCCCAGCGGACAAGTATGAATGCAATTTTTTCAACGGCCGTTTTTTCAAGAGCAGTGATTTTTTTTAATGCTTAAAGTGAAACAATAAAAATGAAATATTCCTTTAAAAATTGTGCCTATAGTTAAGCTGTCTCTTGTCTTTTTTACCATTTTGACACTTTTTTTTGTGAAACGGTAGGGGTACAATGTACCCCGTTACCAATTCACATAGAGGAGGAGGTTGGAATCTGGGGTTCCCCTTGTTAAAGTGGGATTCTAGATTCCGATAAGCCCCCCGCCCGCATACCCCCACAACCACCGGGCAAGGGTTGTGGGAAGACAAGGTGCTTTGGGGTCAGACCCCAAAGCACCCTCCCATGTTGAGGGTATGTTGCCTGGTCTCGCCCCTCCCCCTCTTTTTCTGCGGCCTACCAGGTTGCATGCTCGGATAAGGGTTTGGTATGGATTTTGGGGGGACGCCATTTTTATTTTTATTTTGGCACAGGGTTCCCCTTAAAAATCAATACCAGACCTGAAGGGGAGGACCCCTACGCCATTTTTTTGTTACATTTGGCTCAGGGTTCCCCTTAATTTCCATTCCAGACCTGAAGGGCCTGGTATGGATTTTTGGGGGGACCCCCACACAATTTTTTTTTTTACATTTTTGGTTTGGGGTTCCGCTTAACCACTTCAATACAGGGCACTTAAACACCTTCCTGCCCAGACAAATTTTGAGCTTTCAGCACTGTCGCACTTTGAATGACAATTGCGTGGTCATGCTACACTGTACCCAAATGAAATTTTTCTAATTTTTTTCCCACAAATCAAACTTTCTACGGTTTTTATTTTTTGCTAAACAAATAAAAAAAGACTGAAATTTTGAAAAAAAAAATTTTTTTTTTGTTTCAGTTTCAAACCTTTGTAAATAAGTAAGTTTTCTCCTTCACTGATAAGGCGGCACTGATGGGTACCGATGAGGTGGCACTGATGAGGTGGCATTGATGGGCACTGATATGTGGCACTGATAGGCGGCACTGATGGGCACTGATAGGTGGCACTGATGGGCACTGATAGGTGGCACTGATGGGGACACTGATGGGCACGGATGGGCACTGATAGGTGACACAAATTGGCACTGATAGCAGGGACGGATTGGCATGGATAGGTGGCACGGATGGGCATGGATAGGTGGCACGGATGGGCACTGATAGGCGGCATGGATGGGCACTGATAGGTGGCACGGGTGGGCACTGATATGCGGCATTGTATTTTTTTGTTTGGTACTGATGGATGCCAATCAGTGCCAAACAATGCATGCCAATCAGTGATGCCCATTGTGGGCACTGATTGGCATCCATTGTGGGCACTGATTGGCATCCATTGTGGGCACTGTGTGTCATCCCTGATGGTCTAGGGTGGCATACCTGGTGCTGGGCATCCCTGGTGGTCTGGTGGCGTCCCTGGTGGTCCAGTGTGGGCATTCTCGGGGGGGGGGGGCTGCGCTGATAATCGATAAGCACAGACCCCCCCTGTCAGAGGAGCAGCCAATCGGCTCTCCTCTACTTGCGTCTGACAGATACGAGTGAGGCAAAGCCAATCGCCTGCTCTTCCTATTTACACTGTGATCAGCCGTGATTGGACACGGCTGATCACGTGGTAAAGAGTCTCCGTTTCAATTGTTTATGATATGCAGTGCTTCAGAAAACTAAATGTCATTTAGTTTGGGTTACTTGTAAGGGTTTGGGTGAAATAGTGTATCACTAAAGAATACGCTTATCTAAAAAACAAAATCAGCTCACCAAAATAAGAAAAAGAATCAAATGAAGTAATAAATAATGTTCAAACTAGATCATTAATCACTTTACAAATATTATTCTTCAAGCAGTTTCTTACCATCTTTTAGCAATTCTTATTTCTTATTTTTTGCATTTTGTGACATTCTATTGAATCCTCTAAAAGATAGATGCCTATGGACAAATAGATCTCCATACTTGAGAAGTATCATATCCTAATTTAGCAGAGGTTATTGCTCTTCTACAAGAAGTCTTAACCCTGTTATCAGATGGAGTGAACACGGTGTAAACACGGCTCCCACCAGGGATAAAGGTGAAAGGAGCATTGAACACACATCACTTTCTCTACCATTATAAAATAACAATGTGGTCAGCCACATAATATTCCTCTCTTTCCTTGTCTTTCTTCGCCAACTTTGATTTGATACGTTTGGTTTCCTCCCAGGAGTCCTCACTACATGGAAAATGTTCTTCTATCCCGCGTACATCTGACAAGCAGACTGCTCCATCATACATGCATGAAGCACTTTAAGGTAAGACACTCGTCATGTATATTTCAAGGCTAAAATAAATAATATAGTGGCCATGCTACTGACGCATAGAGTGGGTAGATTAACCCTTTCATCGCTGCTGCTGCTGCTGTCCTGGTAGTCCTCAGATTGATGCTGGCATTTTAACCTTTTCACAAACATACATTTTTTGGAAAGAAAAGTGGACATTTACCCTTTAACCACTAGCCGACCACCTCACGCAGATATACTGCGGCAGTTCGGCTCTCCTGAGCGAATCACAGTACAGATACGGCGGCTCGCGCAGGCGCAGTTGCGGGGGCAGGGCTGGTGACACCCTAGGTGAAACCTCATTTTGCCACCCCTGGCTCCACCCATGACTCCACCCCCTTTACCCTGCCCATGTATACCCCACCTTTTTAATGAACTGTCCATCAAATGCAGCCTCTCCAGAGCCCATCAAATGCAGCCTCACCAGCGCCCATCAAATGCAGCCTCACCAGCGCCCATCAATACAGCCTACTAGCGCCCATTAATGCAGCCTCACCAGCGCCCATCCAATGCAACCTCACCAGCGCCCATCAATACAGCCTACTAGCGCCCATCAATGCAGCCTCACCAGCGCCCATCAAATGCAACCTCACCAGCACCCATCAATACAGCCTACTAGTGCCCATCAATTCAGCCTCACCAGCGCCCATCAAATGCAACCTCCCCAGCGCCCATCAAATGCAGCCTACCAGCACCCATCAAATGCAGCCCACCCGCACCCATCAATGCAGCCTCACCAGCGCCCATCAATGCAGCCTCACCAACACCCATCAATACAGCCTACTAGCGCCCATCAAATGTAGCCTCACCAGAACCCATCAATGCAGCCTACCAGTGCCCATCAATGTAGCCCAAAAATGCCCATCAAGAAATGTTTACTTGCTTCCATTCATTTGGGAGTCGGGACACAGACACAATCCTCCTCCGCCGCCGGAACGGAGCGGCGGCTGCCTGCTGATGCTGAGACTTAGTTGCTTTGTGCAGAGAGAAGAGAGTAGGAACACCAGTGGCCGGAAGCCCTAGACAGCAGTGCGCCCTAGGCGGCTGTAGTGGTAGCACCGGCCCTGTGTGGGGAGATGCACGCCGGTGGCATGTTCTCGCTCCCACTGCATGCTGCGTGAGCGTGACTGTGGGTCGCGAACTCGATGTTCACCGGCGACCCGCAATCGCCTAGTAGGGAGGCAGAAAAGGTATCTGCCAGTGTAAACAAGGCCGATCCCCGTTCTGACAGGGGACATGTCAGAGATCTACTGTTCCCAGTGATCGGGAACAGTGATTTCTGTCATGTCCCAGCGAGCCCACCCTCCACTACAGTTAGAACACGCTGAGGGAACACACTTAACCCCTTGATCACACCCTATTGTTATCCCCTTCCCTGCCAATGTCATTTTTACATTGATCAGTGCATTTTTCCCACACGGATCAATGTAATAATATCACTGGTCCCCAAAAAGTGTCATTTGGGATCAGACTTGTCCACCGCAATGTTGCAGTCCCGCAAAAAATTGCAGATCACTGCCATTACTAAAACAATAACACAAAATGAAAGTCCCTAAATCTATCCCATAGTTTGTAAATGCGAAAAGTCGGTTCGGAAAATGTCAAGCACTTTTCTGCAGCAGAGAATGACATTTTCCGAACCGACTTTGGGGCCCCATATCTCGGGGCCACTTGGTGATAGGAACCCCACCTTTGGATATGCTGTAGCGATAGTGGGTTTGCACACCAAATTTGAGGTTCCTAGCACCAAGTGGCCCCGAGAAACGGGGCCCCAAATTTGGTCAACTGTGTCCATCTGCAACAATTTTATTTCGGGACCCTTCGGGTCCAGAGACCCCAAATTTTGGTTGCAGAAAAGTGCTTGACTCAAGTAATAAGCCGAGGGGAGCATTTTCAGCACAAAAAAATGTGCTGAAAAACTCGGCTTATACTCGAGTATATACGGTACGTGATCCTGTGCAGTGCGGCTGCCCTGTAGCAGTAAACATGCTATGGGGTGGTATACAAGTGGTTAAAAACAGAGTGAAATTTTGGTTAAACGTCACAAAATTGCTTTCTTTTTTATAATGTTCATAATGGGAATAACATATTATTTAAGGCCTGATCAGATATGTTTGCTTTTCTGTACTAGAACATAATCATTTTACTGCATGAAATAGAATAGCAAGCCCTTTCGTTGCTACTGTATATAAATTGTTCAAATCAAAACACTACAGCTTAGCATGTCAATAACAAGTAGGATGTTGGGTGCTTTAACAGTTTTTTTCAAAAAATCTTAACAGCAGGCCCTTGTAAAAGAAGTATTATACTTTCCTCTCAATTGGTCTGTGTCTCTTTTTTGTTCAATACATTTTTTTTGAGAAATGCAATACAGGTAACAATGAGTGAATAGCAAAATAACAAGTACTCCTAATAGTAGTTTTTGGTACAAACATAAAAATATGTAAGGACATCCGGCACGGATCATAGATCACCTCATGAATTGCCAGGCGTTCGTATATGCCTATTATATTACAATAAACACTATTCTGTATCACAGTAAAATTGTAAAAAAATGCTAAGAATAGCAAATAACAGAAAATGGAGGAAAAAAATGAGTGGGGAGAAGTGAAAATGAGGGAGTAGGGGATGGGGGTGAAGGGGTAGGGTGAAGGGGTAGGATCCCTGTCTCATCCAGATGCTTACATATACAGTTACCTACTGAGATACATGTTATGCCACATACACGCGATCGGAAATTTGGCCAGCAAAAAAAACTGCTGTCTCCGGTCTACCTTTTGCCAGCGTGTCTCCAAGTTGTTGTTGGGAAGCGGAGGAATGGCATCTTGCCAGCTGGGGAGTTCCGGAGGGGTGATGCTGACATCCATGCAGAACTTTTCCAAGTCTTCCGGAAAGCGGAGGATCGCCATCTTGCCATCTCTGCTTGCAATCAAGGTGGCAAAGAAGCCCCACCGGTAGTTGATGGAGGCTGCACATAACTTTTCAGTTAGGGGTTTCAAGGCCCTGCGGCGTTCCATGGTTTCCCTGGCCAGGTCAGGAAAGAATGACAGGGTCGCGCCATCAAAATCCAGGATGGCCGCTTCTCGCATAATAAATTCCTTCTTCTCATAGTAATGGACCCTGCAGATGACATCTTGCGGTGTGTCTGAGGACAAGCTGCGGGGGCGAAGGGCCCGGTGGACTCTGTCCAGTTTCAGGGGATGATCTGCCGGGTTACCCAGGAGGCTGTTAAAAATGCTGCAGATGGAAGTGGGGAGGTCATCATCTTTAATCGCTTCAGGCAGGCCTCGGATACGAATATTGTTCCGCCTGTTGCGGTTCTCCTGGTCCTCAATCTTATATATGGCCATTGTGTGTGCTATGGTGAGGTTGCCGGTGGTGGACTGAAGGCTCCTCGTGGCTACCGCATGGCAGTCTAAGCATTGCTCGGTCTCCTCCATATGCTCTAGCAATTGTGCCAGGTCCGATCGGACTGCGGACACCTCCTTTTTATGGCTCTTTCAAGGCCTAGCAGCATAGAAGCTAGCTCTGTTTTAATAGGCAGGCCGCTGACCAGTGCTGCAACTTCCGATCGTCTGGAGGGGCTTCCTCCTCCGTTCAAACCTGCAGACGAGGATGGAGACCAGTGTCTAGGTGCGGAGCCAGCACCGGAGCCTGTGCCATGTGGAGAGCGGCCTAGACCGTCAGTGTCTATGAAGTCCTCCGGTTTCGCGCCTAGGAACCATTTAATGGAGCCTGTCGAGGTGTTTTTTTTTTGGCAGGGTCTTCCCCGTTCGATTACCCATGTTTATCGGGCTGGTAGCGCTGTCGGGTGATGAGGTAAAGCTGTTAAAGTAGATGCCAGGGCTGGAGCTCACAGGAGATGCGTCCTCACAGCTCCATGCCGAAACCACATCCCCCTGGTCTGTGTCTCTTATCTTCACTCTGTGTAAGTGTTGCATTCAAGACTTGTGTGAGTATTAGGTGCCTTTGATCCCTGGGACTGTGGTTCCTTCTGCTGACCTCTGCATAGGTATTGTATACTGTAGTGGCGTAGGGACCGAAGGATGGAACCACAGTGCATGACAGGAGACGCATGCATCGGACACTCATGGAAATGTTGCATACTGATGATTTTGATGGAGGTTGTACTTCTTCAATGCACTAAAGATAGGAGACCAGGGCTGCTGGAGAATTAAGTCTTAAACAGATTTTTTTTAAACAGCTCAATGAGCGAATTTGAGAGTTTCTATTTTTTCAAAATGTTGCTAATAGTGATATTAGAAATGTTGCAGCAATATCAATTTAGCAAACAGGCACACCTGTACTAGTACATATCTATGACCTAACCTAGAAAATTAAGACTTTTTGTCATCCCTTTTAAAGTACTTTTTAAATGCTTGTGAAAATTACTAAATTGCAGGCAGCTAACATTTGGCCAAACTATTGATAGTTTCAATGCATTATTGCTTTATCTGTCAAATAATTAACTCATATTTGGGTATCATCTGAATGCTTCCAATAAGGCCATTTGAGGTGGAACAAAAAACCTGGATATATGAAACACACCTCTCTTCTCTAGTTGTATTCATCCAAACTGCTGACGTGTGCTTTTTAAAAATTTTCCTTAGTAGGATTTTCTGGTTGGGTCTTTAACATTTTCTCCATTCCTATCTGATTTATATATTGAGTGCTGTCAGGAATCAGGATGAGAATGATGAACCATGTATAAAAATTCACTCATTTACATCACTGCTCTGCAAGGAATTTCGCAGTCCAGGGAACATGCAAAGACACACAAGTCTGCTAATCTCAAATATTTACCAAAGATGAAAGCCAAAGGAGAAAGACAGGCAGATTCTTTGTATAGAAGTATCTGAATAACTAAGATGGTATCATCTTAAGCCAGTGGGGGGCTTGCAAATAATTACACTGACACAGACTTTTACATTAGCGATCAAGCTGTGCCACAGTCTCCTTTGGTCTATTAATATGACAACCTTCTGATCTCCACCTTCTAAAATGCTGCCCACTCTATCAACTGATATCCAGTGTGTTTGCATGATCGAATCGCTCTTGTAAATCCAGATTGTACATCTTCTATCAAGAATGGTTCCATGGAAACAAATTTGAATTGCTTCTGAGAATTGAAAAAGTATGGCTAATTTTAAACACCTTGACAAATAAATCAGAGAATTCTACCATAATATAACACCTTTTATATGTATACTTAAGCATTGCATCATATCAAACATATATACATATATATATATATATATATATATATATATATATATATATATATATACTCACAAACATTTATAAGTATGTCAAATCTCCTGCAGAGCTCCAGTACTTGGAGCTCTGGTGGACGTACTGGAGCTCTACGGGAGATTTTACATACTTATCAATGTTTGTGAGTATATATATATATATATATATATATATATATATATATATATGTTTGATATGATGCAATGCATATGTATACATAAAAAGAGGGTTATATTATGGTCAAATTCTCTGATTTCAAAGTGGTGATTCATATCCCTAAGGGCCGGTTCACACAGGGGCAACACAACTTCCAGCGCGACTTTGGGAGGCAACTTGGACACGACTTGAGTATGAATCACAGCGCGACTTGAGGCAACTTACAAGGCAACTTGAAGTTGCCTCCAGGACAGGGGACTTTGCCAGTGGCCAATCACATAATCCCACAGCTCTGTGGGAGGGAGGGGTTTGCCTAGAAAAAATGTTTACTTCCTGGAAAGTTGCTTCAGTTAAGACAGGGGATCTGACTTGGAGGCAACTTCCATTGAAATCAATGGGTACAAGTCGCCTAGAAGTCGGATTGAAGTCGTACAGGAACCATTTCTGAAGTCAGAGGGACTTCAGTAGTGTACATTAAGACGGCTCCATTCACTTCCATTGATTTTCTCAACCGCACGACTTGGGGCGACTTGAAGTCGGATCCCAGGTTGCCCTTGTGTGTGAACCGACTCTTAAGAAGATAATCAAAACGTCGTTGGATACAGTACCCAATTCATGTCATTGCTGTAGTACAATCAATCAGCTTATGAGTTTGGGTATCACCACTTCCTATTTCAAAGTTTTGTATACAAAATAGTTTTTAATTGTCCCATGTGGGAATTTTTTATTTGGGTTTCAATAAATCATACTTTTTATTATATATTATTATGTTTGGTTACCTTTAAGAAAGTCCCAATTCAGAGATTATTTACAGGTAAGTATATTTTCGTTCCCTCACAAGCAGTTTTAACCCATGCAGTGCAGACACAGCACCACTGCATGGGAAAACATTTTTTTTTGCCTGTAGATGGACTTTAAAGTGGGGCAATTTATGAATGTTAACATAAAGCCGTGTCTCCAGTCTTACTTGGATGGCTAACTAAAGACTAATAGAAGGATTGGAATGCCAGCCAGTAAATACCATACCTTGTGTACCTGTACTGCTCACAAGGAAAAAAAGGAATTGCTAAAGAGAAGGAAACATGCATCTCTTGAGTTAAGCCTCGTACACACGATTGGATTGTTTCCCAACAAAACCGTGGAGTTTTGTCCAAAGGGCTTTGGCCCAAACTTGTCTTGCATACACACGGGCACACAATTGTTGGCCAACAATTATGAACGCAGTGACGTACTAGATGTACTACGTGTTTTTGCAGCTCTTTAGCGCTACCCTTTGGGCTCCTTCTGCTAATTTTGTGTTAGAAGCTTGGTGAGTGTTGATTCATGCTTTTCTTTTCACGTTTTTCATTTAGCGATTTTCAGTTTGCGCTTTTCAGTTCGTTTCTGAATGGCCGTTCGTCAACCAGACATGTTGTGGAATCGGAGGAGATAACGTGTTATTTATTATTGGCCTTGGAGTTATTGCTTTGACATTTATTTTTTTGGTTGAATAATAATGATTTGATTTGGTATATTTTCTATATTTTTGGATGCATAGAATGCACTTTTTGGTTAAGTTCTATTGGCAGATAGCATGTCTAATTTTATTTGTTTTCTTTTTTTAATGCACAATAAATAAATTGTGTAGAATAATACTTGACTATGTGTTTTATTTCAAATGACAGTTTGGGAGTAGGCAGTTCAATTTTAAAAAAATACAATGTAAAATTGACAAGGAAAAAGAAAAGAAAAAGCATAATAATATTTCTTGACATCACTAGAAAAAAAACGCCTTTGAAAATGTGTTTGCAATAACTCCATCAGTATCGCCAGCAAAACAGCTTCATTATTATCCTATTAAAGAAGAAGAGAATTGTGCACTGCACTTGGAGATTTCATAATTTGCCACGTCACAAATGTTAATTCTTCATTACGAACGCTAGTTTACAAGACTGACCGGTTCTGGCTCGTCCTTGCTTCTGAGCATGCATGTTTGTACGCGCTCGGAAAATCCGACAACACACATTTGTCCGCGGAAAATTTGAAAACCTGCTAGCCAACATTTGTTGGCGGAAAGTCCGACAACAATTGTCCGATGGAGCATACACACGGTCGGATCTACCGCCAACAGCCTGTCATCGAACATTTCCCATTGGAAAGTTCGATTGTGTGTGTACGCAGGTTAAGGCTATCATTTTTGCCAGTTATAGAAAATTATAACTGGTTGCAGCTTGAACTAGAAATGTGATTTTTCTTAACACTGATTGTTGTAATCAGCTTGTAGGACAATTTATATGTATGTTAAAACATTTTTTTTAAAAAGTGGAGTTGCTCTTTAAGACTTAAGTCACATTGCTTCCAAAGTGGAAATTACAGTAAAATGCCACACTACCTGTGATCTAACTTTTGCTTTTGAGCTCGACAAGTTAATAATTGCATTGAAAGTTAAAAGCTAAGCATAGTTACCAGCTCTGGAGCATTTCATATAAAAGTATTCTTTTAACGTGTTTGTTCTGTCTCTGTGAGTCAGGTTCTCCTTTGACCTAACCGTCCTTTAATCTGCTTTTTTGATGACATTTTTCAAATTGTTTCCCTGTAACATTTCTGATTGTTCACGTACACAAGTTACCTTTTCCTCTATTGATTTTACGTCAATGTGAGTATCATCCTCATTAAAATTTATTTAGTTCATCTAATCTAATATGATTATTTTGAGAAGGATGTCTTATGAAATGGAAGATATCTGGTGGATTTTTTAGTTGCTTCAGAGCAGGCATCCTCAAACTACGGCCCTCCAGCTGTTGCACAACTACACATCCCATGAGGCATTGTAAAACTCTGACATTCACAGACATGACTAGGCATGATGGAAATTGTAGTTCCTGAACAACTGGAGGGCCATAGTTTGAAGACCCCTGCTTCAGAGGATACATTATCATAGTTGCCAACATTTAAAAAAACTAAAATTCCAGAGACTGCTTTTTTTGCTGAGAGTCCAGCAAGTCTGTCACGAGAGCCATGTACCTGATGTGAGACCCAAGTAGTGGGGAGGCCTCCCTTGCAACTCGGGTCCTTGAAGCCTCTGGAGAAGGTCAAGTCCAGTTGGGCAACGAAGTATAAAAGGGTTAATCAGAAGAAGCATGGTCGAGATCCAAGCCGGGTCGGTTCCAATCTGGCAGCTACAAAAGGGGCAAAGAAGTAGAATGGTTAAGGTATAAATCCGAGGTCAATGGCAAGCAGCAATCAAGAGTAGTCAAATAGGTTTCCAGGTCACAACAAGTTCAGACAGATCACACACTAGCACAGGAACAAGGGGGGACTGAAGATAATCCAGCAATTTGGCAGTGTCTGGGCTGGGCTTATATAGGGAAGTTTGAGGTCACTTCCTGTGCGCCTCCTGGGAATTTCCCTGCCTTTCTCCATCAGGTTGAGGTCACTTCCTTTGTGCCTCCGGGGCATTTTCCCGCCTTTTTCCATCAGGTTAAGGTAACTTCCTTTGCGCGTCTTGGGCATTTTCCTGCCTTTTTCCATCAAGTCTTCTGCGCAGGTGCAGGTTGGTGCACAGAGCCGTCTTTGGCGCATGCTCAGTTGGCACGGATTTCCTCTTGCGGCAACGCGCCATTGGTGCATGCGTAGTAAGCCCTGGACTCTTACAAAGTCATTATAAATAGAGAATATACCCAAATTAGGGATGGAGCCATGATTTCAAATGGGTGTGATTTTGATTGTAGGTTACAATCTAATTTAAAAATTCTGTAAAGACAGGAAGATTTATTATAAGGACAGAAACACAGCTAGGAAGGTATTGTTCATTAGTTCAATTGTTTGTGTATTTTTTTAGCTAGCAACAACATTTAGTCTTATTTTAAGTGCGGCAACCCAACAGCTCTTCCAGTCATTATTTGATATTGATCTTTCTGTGAAATACTTTGACACCTGTTGTGGCTGCTGATGATGAATTAAACATTTTTTAGTTAAGGCTCTGTTGCCCAGCTTTATACAGTGGAACCTTGGTTAACAAGTAACGCGGTTAACAAGCGGTTTGAAAGACGAGCAACTATTTTTTAAAATCCTGACTCGGTTCACGAGTGTTTTCTTGCAAAATGAGCAGAATTCAAGATAATGAGGTGTGCAGTACCGCATTTGGCCAGAGGTGCAGGAGCGCCGGTGACACTCGGAATGGTTCGGAGCTGTTTGGAAATACTCAGACTCACTTAGAAATACTCTGTTCCTGAGTGTTTCTGAGCCTTTCCGAGGGTTTCCGAGTTCAGCCGAGCTATCCCCGAGTATGTAGTGTGCACAGAACAGGGGTCGACATAGCCTGCACAGTGCACAACTTAGTGAATGCAGTTCAGAGGTCAGGTGTATAACATATACTATATTACCAAAAGTAATTACAAAGTTTAGGAACCTTGCTTTGTGCACCAGCCCAAATCGTTTGGTGGAGGGGGGAATATGGTGTAGGGCTGTTTTTCAGGTGTTGAGTTTGGTCCCTTAGTTACAGTGAAGGGAACTCTTAAGGCGTCAGAATATTAAGACATTTTGGACCATTTCATGCTCCCAATTTTGAGGGAACAGTTTGGGGATGAACCCTTCCTATTCCAACATAACTGCGCATCAGTGTTCAAAGCCAGTCCCATAAAGACATGGATGAGCGAGTTCGGGTGGAGGAACCTCACTGGCCTGTACAGAGTCCTGACCTCAACCCAATAGAACACCTTTGGGATGATTTTGAGTGGAGACTTCCAGCCAGGCCTTCTTGTCCACATCAGTGCCTGACCTCACAAATGCGCTTCTGGAAGAATGGTCAAACATTCCCATAGACACACTCCTAAACCTTGTGGACAGCCTTCCCAGAAGAGTTGAAGCTGTTATAGCTGCAAAGGGTGGGCCAACTCAATATTGAAACATAGGAACTAAGACTGGAATGCCATTAAGGTTCATGTGCATGTTAAAGCAGGTGTTCCAATACATTTGGTAATATAGTGTACCACATATCATATACAGTGCTGGGATCAGGAGTATAATGTACAAGATATAGTGTATGCAGTACAAATGTCAGGAGTATACCATACAGACCCAGAAAAGTCATCACATGACTTCAGCATGTCCAATCATGCTGAGGTGTGGAGCAGCCAATCCTGGGAGAGTTGGAGAAGAAGGAGGAGGGGATCTGAAGTACACAGAATACCTCTCTCATGCTGGTGCATGAGATATGTAAATCACCTGTCACTCACAGCAAGGGGGAAGAACTGACTGATTTCTCTGTGTGTCAGTTTTTATCTCACTGAAAAAAGATAAGAGGATTGCTCTGAGCTGGATTAACTCTTCGTGGCAAGACTGGACAGATGTCCATGCATGATTTGCCCATCTCACAACAATATTTCTAGGAATCATCTGTAGTGTCAAGTATTCATATTTCAGATGGGCGAGACGAATGCACTTTAGAAAGTATGGGTGTCCCTTTTCTGGGTTTTGACTGGATGTTAGAGATCATAGCAGAAGTTCAGTATAAGAAATACACAGGAGAAAATGCATGTTGATAAGGGGAGTGTAGAGGTGGGCGGGGAGTCTACTGACATCACGACTCCACCCACCGAGCTCCGGAGAACAGACCCACCCACAGAATCTGCATTTTTTTCGGGTCTCATAACAGACAGAGGGGAGACATTTGACAGGTCAGGATACATGCAGGAGGCATGTACAGTGGTACCTCGGATTACGAGCATAATCCGTTCCAGGAGTATGCTCGTAATCCAATGTACTCGCATATCAAAGCGAATTTTCCCATTGAAGTCAATGGAAACGAAAATAATTTGTTCCGCATTGACTTCAATGGGATGCAATACCGCATGCGGCCAGAGGCAGGGGGCACCGGAGAGCCTCGGAAACGTCCGAAAAGGCCCGAGCACACTTTGGCTGACCTCGGCAAACCTCGGAAAGACTCCGTTCACGAGCCTTTCCAAGGTTTGCCGAGGTCAGCCGAACTGTCCTCGGGTCTTTCCGTGCATTTCCGAACGCCAGCGATTGGCGCTGTTCGGCTCCGGCGCCCCCTACCTCAGGCCAGAAGCGGTACTGCACACCGCTTTTTGCCTGAATCCTGCTAGTTTTGTGAAACAACACTCGCAAACTGAGTTAGGATGTTTTGCGAAACGCTCGTTAACCGCGTTATTCGCAAACCAAGGTTCCACTGTATATCCTTATAGACAACCACTATGGCAGTAGATTACAAAGGATTAGAGTGGGTTTACATCCACTTTAATGTCTATGGCCAGGTTTAAAATAAAACAGTTCCAACAAATGTGTCTCATGTACTGTAGATGTTTGGCTTGAGCTCTGCGTATATTAGACACTCTTCTTTTCTATGTGGAATCAAGTCACATATAAAACATATGTTGTAAAAATGGTTTGGGTCCTTTGGGAGTTGGTATCTGTTTGGTAGAATTGAGAGTTAATCCAGGCTATTCCATGCAGGCTGACAATCTACGGGAAACATAATCTTTGTAATCCTGAAAAAAT
Organism: Lithobates sylvaticus; assembly: GCA_028564925.1. NCBI lineage: Eukaryota > Metazoa > Chordata > Amphibia > Anura > Ranidae > Lithobates > Lithobates sylvaticus. Next base: position 26,293,689 of record CM053037.1, read on the forward strand.
ATGATTAATACGTGCAGCAGGATGTGCTAGTCACTGGGAAAAGGAAACCTTGAAACCTGCTCATTGCAGCTCGTTAGTCTACATGTCAGTCTCCGAAGGAACAGCGTGACTTAGCAGCAACTGCTGACTGCTGCCATAACTAAGTTTATGGCCAGAGTTTAAATGTTTCAAGTTGGAAAAAAACAGTCTACATTGAAGATGGGGTTCCAAATATTAATATTTGCCATAGTGAATTGTTAGGTCCTCAGTTTTCTTACAATACCTGTAATAAGAAAATAGAGGTTTAAGAGCGACTTCATGAAAGCTGAAAGGAAAATGGTACATTTTAAACACATTCATTTGTTTCTTCAAAATTAATTTCATAATTAGGGGGGTGTCAGGGCTGGGCTTAGCCCTTCCTTCTCTGAGCTGGCCGCTCAGCTGTCGGCTAATTGCCAGCTCCCATCTCTCCACAGTTACTCAGCTGTTGATGATCCTGCTCGTCAGTCCTGCCTACTTAAGCCTTCCAGTCCAGAGGATCTCTGCCTTCGCCTTGGTCAACATCACAGAGACATTCTCCTGCATTCCTGTTTAAAGGCTTGCTTTGCTGACATCCCTTCTGGCTCCAGATCCTGCTTGCTGTTCCACTACATTGACCCCTGACTTCTGTCTTGGCTGACTATCTGTTCAGTTTACTGAACTTTGGCTATGTTTTGACCAAGTTTGTTCTTTTTACTTTTATTATTAAACAAGTGTGATTTAACTGTACTTTTGTCTCGGTCTGATTTCATGGTTTCCACCTACTTTCATGGTTTCCATCCACCTACTTGATTAATGAAAACGATGTTTTAGACCACAACTTCCTATTTCTCATGAAGATAATAAAGGGAATGTAGTAAAAATGCTCACTAGAGCGTGGTCTACTGATAAGGTAAAATCAAAACACTTACTATAGCCATGTCAATTCATAAAATATATACATCTTGTCGACCCAAAAACATTACTTATTCAAATCTCATCACCTTTATTAACCATACCAACCAAACAATAAAAAGAGTTTTGCATATTTGTAAATTTTGTGTTATCTGTTAATATTCCAGCCCTTTTCCATTCTATTTCATGAAAGAATAGAGTTTTTATGATGTCCATTGTCCATACAAGTTGCCAAACAACCACTCTGCAAACGAGCAAGAGATAGTTACAAAGTGTAACCGCAATGAGATATAGGGAATATCATTTTCCACAATACTTAGAATTGCCACTAATATGAATGGAATGTGAATAGAAACTTCTGGATGTGGAATCAACATATCTACATGATCTTTAGTATCCACCAAGGTGCAATTTCCACTATAACATGTTTAGTGCATCCATGTCACACAATTGCATGTCACATTGCTCAAGCAAGATATATATATATATATATATATATATATATATATATATATATATATATGACTTTCTACAGGGTTGTGTCACTGCTTGTTCATACTGTAGATGGTTAGTAACCTCTGGATTTAAGACAGATTTTTTTTTTGAGTTTAAGCCATGATACCCACAATAATACAATATTACAACTGCAGAAGTAACACAACACAATAGGAGTAACACAGCATGGTTCACACATCCTTTCGACATGATCCTATGGGACTTGGAGCAAAAAAAAAACCTAGGCTATAAAAAGATCTGTCTCAAAATATATAGAAGAATTGCCTTGGGAGTTAGATCATTTGACTTCGCAAGCATGTGCAGCGCAAACCACACTTGAATATTTTCCATGCAGCCAAAAAAAAATCACTCACTGCATATGGTAAAACATCTCCACATAATCCAATACATGGTATGAATCATGCCTGGAGGAAAATGTAAAAAAGTCCATGTATAACGAGTACGTGTCTTATTGTTTAAATGGATATGCAAACTGCACATATATGGCAGATTATTCCCAGATCATATAGCGGATATCATATTGACCTGAAATTTGCAGCAGATATGTATTGAATAAATCTTACCTACATCCAGGATTCAAGGCTGCATATATCTGTATAGCGAAAGCATAAGTCCACATTTGAAATAAGGCGAACAATCAAAATATTACTGTTAAATGCCTCTCCAAACTAGACATGTGCACAATAGAAAAATTTGTTTCGTTTCGTTTCTGTTCGTTTCCGTTGATTCGTAACAATTCGTAATTTTGTAAGTCGTCTGTGTTCGTATTTGGACTCGTTCGTATTTTTGTAAGAGTTATTTTTTCATTGATTTGTTTTTCCGTTGGTCTAGTTTTCGTTTATTCGAAATTCGTATTTTCGTTATATTTCGTATTTAGACGCATTCGTATTTTCGGAAGAGCTATATTTTCGTTGATTTAAAAAGATTCGTATTTCCGTTAATCTAATTTTCGTTGATTCGAAATTCGTATTTTCGTAGATTTAGTTACATCCGTACTTTCGTAAGATTGATTTATTCGTACTTTCGTAACATTGTTTTCATAGATTCGTAATCGGAGCATAATTCATAATTTTATGTAATGTGTATGCTATTTACATGTTTAAGAAACAAAGAATTTCTCTCTCACAAGTCAGAACTTAACTCAAAAATCCACCAAAACACAGTGCCACCGACCCAACCACACCCTATCTGGACTCTGGATGGAATATTTCAGAATCAGAACTAACATTCGTTCTTTCGAATTCTCGATCAGCAGAATTTTTGTTATTTCGTATTTTCGTTGTTTTGATTTTCTTTTTCTGAATATTCGTAATTTCGATTTTTTTTGTTCATTTTGATTTTCGTTATTTTTGAATCTTTGTTCGGTATTTTCGTTGTTTCGTTCATTCGTACGATAACGAATGAACGAATCTAACGAATTTGAACAGAAAACAAATTCGTAACTAAACGAATTGCACATGTCTACTCCAAACCTGTGTCACTCAGCATGCGAAAAGACTGGTGCAAAACAACAGAATCAGTTAGTCAGGTTCCAGTAGACTTCAAAAAAATGGTGGCCTTCTGTACACCAAATCCTTGTTCCATAAATGTAATAAGATTAGTAATAGATGGCTTCAGCTCCTGTTCTGCATCTGTAGAGAACTCCTCAGATGCATTTCGCCCTTTTCAGGGTTTAATCGTAGAGGTCTCTACAATTATGCCCCGAAAAAGGTGAAACGTGTCTAAGGAGTTTTCTACAGGTGGAGGACAGGAGCTGAAGCCATCTTTTACCCATCTCATTACATTTATACAGTGTCTGTGTAGACCGCGCCATTATGTTGAAATGCAGTTAGGTGGTACTGTTGGGATAAACACCAGTCAATAGCATCCAGGTTTTTAATGGGATGCCAAAAGCAATAGGCAACTTGCTTACATAATTCCCCCAAAAGGCTTTCTTTAGAGCAGCCGAAAACCTGTGTCCAACAAGCTCTGGTTAAAAACAATTACTGGCGTGAACACAGGAACCAAGCAATGCCCCCAACCAATCATTGCACAAACTTCCGGGTGAGTTTTATTTTTATTTATCTACTGTTTTGAGTAAACTTTTTCATGTGAATTGGTGAATATCCTTTATTGTTTCTAATTTGTCCAGATTTTTTGGGGGATAGAAAGGCAAGCCGCTGTCCAATACTACAGTTTCTTCCGTTGATAAAGAATACAAAGGCAGATTTTATTAATTATCTCTAAATTCTCTAACTATAAAGTATAAAAAATATTCAAATTGTTCCTTTTGGGATAAACAACCTGTGCCCCAATAGATAGGGAATAAGTCAGGGTTGGCTTAGCAGCTATGCCCATTGCACCTAATAATCTTAATTATTCATCCAAAGGTAATGCAGAATTGAAAAAGGTGCCAAATATAGAAGGTGTGATAACATTTTGTGATTTTGTGTCAGATTTTTGCCTCTTGTTGCCCAATAGATGACTGCATTTTTCAAAAGAATCTTTCACCAGTGAGTATTATGCCGCGTACACACGATCAAAATTTTCGTCGGAAAAGCCTTGGATGTTTTTTCCGACGGAATTCCGCGCAAGCTTGTGTTGTATACACATGGTCACAACAAATTCCGACTGTCAAGAACGCGGTGACGTACAACACTACGACGAGCCACGAAAATGAAGTTCAATGCTTCCGAGTATGCGTCGAATTGTTTCTAAGCATGCGTCGGAATTTTGCACGTCGGAATTGCCACAGACGATTTTTTTGAGAACATGCTCTCAACTTTTGCTGGCGGAAATTCGGCCAGCAAAAGTTCGATGGAGCATACACACGGTCGACATTTTCCATGAAAAGCTCTCATCGGTCTTTTGCTGGCCAAAATTCCGACTGTGTGTATGCAGCATTAGGCTCGGCTCACACGGGGGCGGCTTCAAAGTCACCCGACTCTGAAGCCACCCCGCACAGCGCAACTTCAGCATGGCTTGCAAAGGACTTCTTTAATAGAAGTCAATGCAAGCAGTTCCGTAGTCGCCCCCAGGTAGTGCAGAAACCTTTTTCTAAGTCAGAGCGACTTGAGTTGCTCTGATTAGAACGGTTCCATTGCACCGAATGGGGCGTGACTGGTCAGGCAAATAAGTCACTTGACAAGTCGCCCCAGTGGAAACCAACAATCTTTTCTATGCAGTGCTGTTCACTATTGACTGTAAACATGTTATTTTGTGAATAATCTGTGTACTTTCTATTCCTAGTTTGAGTTTAGTGATGCAGATATGTGTATTGGTACTGTCACCTGTCCCCCTGATTTTTTTGATTTTTTTTTTAGAAAAGATTACCAAACTTCCTAACTGTTAATATCTTTCCCCACTTAAATGATTTGCCTTGACTATTTGCAAACTAATCCCTATTAAATTAAATGTATTTATTTATTTTTCATTACATTTTCATTATATTGGTTGCAAATAAACCCATGGAATTTTCACATAAAAACAATAGGGCACATCACCAGAAATTACCATATTTATCGGCGTATAACATGCACCCTAATTTTAGGAGGGAAGTTTTTGTTTTTTAGATAAACAACTTTAAATTAAAATAAGGGCCAGTGCCCATCAACGCAGCCTGTTTAATGCCCATCGGCAGCCTCCTCATCTCTCATCAATGCAACCTGAAAAATGCCCATATGCAGCCTCAATGCAGCCTGAAAAATGCCCATCCATCTGCAGCACATCTCATCAATGCAGTCTGATCAATGCCCATCCATCTTCAGCACATCCCATCAATACAGCATGATCAATGCCCATCTGCAGCACATCTCATCAATGTAGCCTGATCAATGCCCATCTGCAGCACATCTCATCAATGTAGCCTGATCAATGCCCATCCATCTGCAGCACATCTCATCAATGCAGCCTGATCAATGTCCCTTTTTAGCCTCAATGCTCATCTGCAGCCTCACCATCAATGCAGCCTGCAGGAAATCACCGAGCCGTCATCTCCTGTTTACTCGGCTCTCACTCGGCTCTCTCACGCACAGTCCCACCTCCGCCATTGGTATTGGACCATCTCCTGTGATAGACAGAACACTGGACCAATGCCGGTGGCGGAGGCGGGACTGTGTGTGTGATGTGGGAGCTGAGTGAGAGCCGAGTTAGAGCCCAATAAACAGGAGATGACGGCTTGTGAATTCTGGCGGCGATCTCCCCCTCCTTCCCCTCCGAGGCTGTCAGCTTATAACACGCACCCATGATTTGCCCCTTATTTTCAGGTGAAAAAGTGTGTTATATGCCAATAAATACGGTAACTTGCAGATAAAGTTCATTAAAAATGTAATAAATACCTTATTTAAATTCTTTATTTCTTGGACCACTTTTCCTGTTTTCACTGGAGCCTGTCCTTTGGGCTGGGTTAAATCCCAGCATGTCGCATGCCCTGCTCATGCCCCTCCCTCTTCCACGCCCATCATGTAGAGTGGAGTGGAGCTGCTGCAGCATCTTTCTCTGCTGTGCAGGCAGCAAGTCCTGATGCTTAATTGACAGCTCCACTCCCCTCAGCATGGCCTGGGAGAAACGGGTCTAAAAAAAAGCTGAAACAAGGTCACCAGGGCATGTGATACGCTGTGGCTTAGCTCTGCCCCCAACGTGGGCATGATTATGATTACGTCCTACACTAAGTCACGAGTCCTTACCGAGAAGGGGAACCTGATCACTGTGGTGGCAACACTGTAGAGGCTCTATAGGCTCCTAGATGATCGTCACCAAGAAAAAGGAGGTGCTAATGACTGGCATGATCAGTAGGGGATTTCTTATAAAGGAACGTTTCAATAAACAAAGGGCACAGAGATAATACATTTTTTTTTTTTTTTTTTTTTTTAGAAAGGTCTTATTTTTTTTTTTTTATTGGTTTGCTGACACTTTAAACCTCTAAATTTCATGGTTTAAATCCTTAACAGATTGCAGGAAAGAGAAAAGTTTTTCATTATGCGTTTGTAAACTACCAAGGATTTCTGAACTTTAAACATCTATTTCTGATATTCTCTCATGATGATAAACAATCAATAGTGTCAGAATTTGTCTAGAACAATTCTCTAAATTAGTTTACCAAAGTACCTTAAAAAGAACAGAAATATATGCTATTTGTGGATAGATTTTTTTTATGCACAGACCCACTGGACAGCAATTTTCTTTTAGGTATTTTTCAAAATACACTAAGCTCATATAGCTTGTGCAGCTAAAAAAAGCAGGATTTTAAATATCTATCAACTTGTCTTTGATAAAGATCTTTTGCTGGGTTGTTTGGATTTTAGGTTCAATAGAATCCTACAGAGTGCGAGGGTCATAAATATGTAATGTGCAAAGCACAGGGGTCAGGAATACGTAATGCACACAATGCAGGGGTCAGGTTTGTGTAATGCCTCGTTTCCACTGAGCGGAACGGTTCGGTACAGTTTGGAAGGGTTAGAATGGTCCGGCCTATTCAGGTGAGCATTTCCACTGCAAGTTGGACCGCCAGGGGCCATACGGGGTCTAGAAAAAATGCCTTTGACGTGAGCATTGGCGTTTTTTCTGTCCGCCAATCAGTGGAATGTATCGTGTGATGCCAGTAGCTCCGCCCTAACCGTACTATTTTCTATGGCCCCACATCTGAAACAGGACCATGAATAGTGTGGTATGGTTCGGTTGTATGGGCCGCTTTCATAATGGAAACACTCAAAATAGCGTACCGTACCGAACCAAACCGATCCGATCAGTGGAAACAAGGCATACCTCACCATGTGCAGGGGGCAGGAGTATGTAATGCACAGAGTTTAGGGATCAGGAGAAATCCCCCCTTTAAAATCTCTCTGCCTAGCACATCTACAAATTCTCTTCCTTCCCACAGCACAAATGCCCCCCCCCCCCTGAAATCCTCCTTTCCAACACAATCCCCCCTCCAAATCCCTCTGTCAGCACAATCATCTCCTCCTTCCCAACCCAATGTCCGAGCACATATTCTCTCCCTCCCACCCAAAAACCCCCTTCCAGCACAAATCAACTTCTTCCCACCAAAATACCATTTCCCAGCACCAACCACCCTAACCAAAATCACCCCCCCCCCCCCCCCAGCTCAAATCCTCCTTCCCAAATTTCCCCTGCAGTGCAACTTCCCCTCCATCGCTCCTCCTAGCACAAATCATCTTCTCCACAAATTATCTGTCCCAGCACAAATCCTCTCCCCCAGGTACAAATCTTTGTCACCACTCCCCTGCCAGGTCATTGTGTCCCCCAGTATAATTTTAACTACATCCCTAAACTTAGACACAGAGCAGCAGAATACCTGGGAATGTCTTTCTCATGTTGTGTTATGTGACATGATGTGAAATGATGGCTGTTGCACTTTTTTATGTCACATGAAAATTGTGCAGCTGTATATCTAACTCGCTTTTCAGGACAAAATACACCAAAATGAATTGTAGAATACATAAACATAAAATACCTAACTTTTTGGGGACATATAAAAGATGCAGTTGCGTTGAGTTAAAATATACCAAAAATGTTAATACTGAATATTGCATGCGCTTATGAAATGGAGACAAACTGCGGTACCTAAAAATTTTCATAGATGATGCTTTAAAGCCATTGCTTCACTTTGATGTCTGCAATGTAACTTTACATGTGTGACACAAATCAAGTGCAGGCAGGGCTTTTTTTCTTAAAGAATAGGTGCAAGACCTTAACCAAGACCCCCACTGCACCACCTGCCATCAACACCCCCCCCCCATGCCGCAATGGTAGGTGTGGCCAAATTGCAATAACAGTGGGGGGGGGGGTGTCTTAATGGGGTAATGTTAAAAAACAGAAGTATGTTATACACAGAGTGGAGGGTTCACACGTGCGCTAAATACAGAACGTAGAGTTAAGGAGTGTGCTATACAGAGTGCAGAGTTCAGGGCTTAATTTTTTTTTTTTTAACATGTGTGATGGCATGGGCAGGTGACAGGTACTCTTTATAAAGACATTAGGGGCCTATTAGACCCCAGTTTCTCCCCTTCCCTCTACTGCAGCTAATCAAGCAAACATTGTGCTACAATAGCCGAGGAATGGCAACTCTGAAACTGGAAGTGACAAAATTCTTGTCACTTCCAGGTTCAATAGTTACAGAGGAGATCAGGGAATGGATGTTTCTCGATCTCCTCTGTATCTAGCTATTCCAGCAGTTTATCCCCAGGAACAGGAGAGCCTTTGAACCACCATGCCCTTCTCACTGCTTTAAAAGTGATTGGGTGGTTGTAGAGCCTCCCAGGTTACTTTTACTGGACAGCCCAACACTGGCTGTAAAATATGATACTAAGCTCATGGCTACAGACTGAGGATGTGAAGTGGTTAAGAGTGCTTCTGTTCTATGTCCAATAACTTTGGACTTTTGTGTGGTGCTACTAAGAAGTACAGTAAAGGTCTTGGAAAAATGTAACTCTTTATAAAATAGTCTATACTTGGAGAGTGTATATATTGCAACTGGTTCAGGTCTGGAATGGGTGGTGGCCTAAAGAAGAAGGGATGACCAGGGAGGGGAAGGAATGGTACTGCTGGATGCACGCATCTGACAACATGAGCCCTCATGTTATTGGGCCTTGGATCTTTGTTGGGACCCATTGTGAACTAGGCCAATGACTATTGAAAACTGAGAGGCCTCTTGCAATTGTGTAACTCCTGACATGACCCTAAGGCTGAAAATAGTAAGGAACCTGTGAAATGTAGTGAACAATCGGGATGGTTGCTGAGGTCTCAGAACCACCATTACTGAAAACATTTACTGTAAAAAAAAAAAATGTTTGCTGTCTGTGTCCATTTGTACCTGTACTAACTGTCATGGTGAGACACAACAGGAAGTTAGAGGAAATCTCAACAACGTAAGTGGAATTTCCCTCTTAGCCAACTGTTACAAGAGCAAGTGTCCTCAGTAGAAGACTTCTTCTCTCTTCCGGTTTTGGCGACCTCTGTACAATTTTGGCTTCCCATCACTTTCTGTCTCTGTGACAATGGTCACTAGGGCAATTACATTGGGTGATTCTCCCTATCGGAGGAACACACAGCAATAAAAACCTGACAGAGACTCCCACCAAACACACGCCACTCCAAAGAAAAAACATTTGGCTCTTCTTACGCATTAATTAATTGACATTTGAACACTCTGACATTTATCAGCTTGACATTTTATACCATAATTAGGGAACAGATTCGTATAAACAAATTGACATATTGCTTCATCTTGATCCTTCTCCCTGTTTTACAGTTTCACTATGTTGTTTTATAATTTGAAGAATATTAAAGAAAAAGGTCATTATTAATTTGGTAGTCTTGATTAGTCCCTTTAGGAAACAAATATTTGTATTAATAGAGGATATAAAGAAAGTAGAAAGATAGGTGTAGTAAAGTAAAATAAACATGCAGTCAAGACACACTCTCTGAAGCGTCAAAAAGTGGTAGAGAACACAGAACGGTGGCAAGTAATCAATAAAACCTCTAAAAAAGACATTAAAATTCTATGTAACCTTCAGCCTCATCTGTTTGGTGTATATTCATATTTACTGTTTATATCGTGTTTTTAAAGTGGAAGTAAACCCTTCCACATGACTTTGGCCTACAGGTAAGCCTAGATTAAGGCTTACCTGTAGGTCCAATAAATATCTCCTAAACCTACATGGTTTAGGAGATATTTAGCGATGAAAAGGCATCGCTGTCTACGGCGCATGCGCCGTAGACAGCGGCGCGCAGGCGCACTGAGGGCGCACTGCATATGCCGCTCTCACGGCAATATGCCGATCTCGTGCGCATGCGCGGGAGTGACGTCATCGCCGCTCCAGCGAATGATAGCGCTGGAGCGGCGAGACCCGGAAGTCACTCCGGCCCTGCATGGCGGCGAGGAAGATGGAAGATAAGGACGGCTTCGGGGGCTTCGTTTTCAGGTAAGTTTTTCATAATGAGCTAGTATGCTATGCAGGGTGTCTTTTTTTTTTTTTTACAGAGGCTTTACTTCCTCTTTAAGTGATATTAAAGTCTTTTTTTTTTTTTTTAAAATAACAAATATGTTATACTTACCTGCTCTGTGCAGTGGATTTGCACAGAGCAGCCCGGATCCTCCTTCCTTGCAGGCAAACCTGGCTCCTCCCGAGTGCCCCCACAGCATGCAGATTGCTGTCGGGTCACCCGAGACGCTGCTCGGTGTCCATTCAGACACTGAGCCACGGCTCGGTCCCTCACCCTCCCGCTCTTCATTGGCTCGCTGACTTTGATTGACAGCAGCCAGAGTCAATGTTTGAGATGGGACTTAGGTAAGTATTAGGGGGGCTGAGGGGGGCTACTGCAAACTGAAAGTTTTTTTTATCTTAGTGCATAGAATGCAATTAAGATAAAAAACCTTCTGCCTTCAGAAGCACTTTAATGCCTGTCAAGATACCAAGTGTGGATCTCCTGTAAAACAGACATGACCAGATATCACCAAGCTCAACAATGAATGAAAGTATTATGGTTTGTTAAGGAAACAAAACAAATTGCAAGCACAGCAATAAATATAAGCATCCAATATGGCAAAAATTCAAAATCTAGTGAACATAAACAGTGGAAGTGAATAAATTTAAACCAATCCACCTAAACAAACTAAACTAAACTATGTATAGATGGCAGAATAAAAAAGGCAGAGCAGGATCAGGCTGAGGAGCAAGGAATGAGCCAAGAAATAGGGAGAAAGTACACAGGAATGGGAATACAATCACAGGTTACAAGGAGCAAACCACATGGGGTACACAGGCAAAACACTGAGACATTATGTAATAGTAGAGGAGGGATTAAATAGCTTCCCAGGAGCCAGCATCAGATGAAGACTAATAGCTGGGATCTGCTGGCTGCTAGGGGACACCCACTGGTAGATACTGGAACTACACTCTTCAGGTCAGTTAGTTAGAGTGACGTGCCATTTTGTGGCAAAATGCTTACATGTACTAGGATCTGTTTTGAGGTCACAGTGATGATTGTGATAGCCTTCACAACACAGCAGCCATGCCAACATCTGAATAGTGTCCTGCACTGCATTGTGGCTCAAGAAGCCACTGATACCAGTGTCGGCACAACACAGTGAAGTCATCACACAGAAACAACCCAGTTGCAGTGGAAGCTACCTGAGGCATACCACAAGTAGAAAGGCTGCAGTAAGCATTACAGTTTATTCCCAGAGCTGAAACAAGTACATTTTTTGTACCTTATCAATGCAAAAAAAGTCAAACCTCAAAATTCTATGGCACGTAGTGAAAAAGGGGGAAAGGGTGGATTAGGAAGAGAAATAAGACCAGGAATTGATGATCATAACCTAAAGGTAGGGTGGGGTGACTGGAATCTACTGCAGATACAGTATGTATAGGCGTTGCATGGGTAAAGAAAAACTAGAATCTAAATAAATGCTCGTCTGTAGTCCTGTAGTCTATAAAGTCAGAGCTGCTTAACACTGTAAATTGGACCTCTGGCCTAAAACCCTTTTTCTCATTTTTGTTTTCGAATGAGGAAGGTTTACAATGTCTGTAAGGTTTGTATTACTATCTTTGTCTCTATCTGGGAGAGTTCCCCCACCTCCTGGGCCATTAATGCAGAACTCAAGGCAATTTTTTTTCCATTCATTGGGGCTATGCACAGGTTAACTGCTTGTTTTTGTCTAGGTGATTGGACAGCCGAGATATACTCACCTTATCCTCCCAGCGCAAGACCGGTCCCTGCACCCTTGCCCCCCCCCCCAGTCTTGTGCAGTGGACTGTCCCTGACGTCATTGCACCCATAAACCATCTCTGGACATGAAGACGTCAGGAACAGTCCACTGCTGGGACATTTTTCAAAGGATCTGGTGAGTATAGTGTTAACCCCTAGACAAAAAGGTCACAGCCCAACTGCATGGGAAAAAAAACGGGTGCAGCGCAGACCTAATTTGCCGGGATGGCGTCCATAGATGTCCTCCCGCGCTCGAGCCCCTGCAGGGCACATGCGGCGCACTCTGTGATCAGCAAATCTATGACCCCTTACCACGTGATCAGCTGTCAGCCAATGACAGCTGGTCATGTAATGTAAACAGAGCCTGTAATCGGCTATGTTTTCTCCTCACACTGGTAGCGTGAGGAGAAAAAAGAAAGCCGATCCCTGGCACTGTGAGAGGGACATCAGTCCCGATCGTGGAGAGCCTCTGCAGAGGCTTCTGTGCCACCTACCAGTGCCCACCAGCACCACCTACCAGTGCCCGCAGTACCACCAATCAGTGCCCACAGTGATACCTATAAAAGTGACCAAAGTTCCTCATTACCAGTGCTGCCTATCAGGGCCACCTACCAGTGCCCATCAATGCCACCTATCAGTGCCCATCAGTGACCTCTATCAGTGCCACCCATCAGTGCCACCCACCCGTGCTGTCTTATCAGTGCCGTCTTATAAGTGCCCATCAGTGCCGTCTTATGTGTGCCTATCAGTGTCACCTTATCTGTGCCCATCAGTGCAGCCCATCAGTGCCCATCAGTGCAGCCTCATCAGCGAATATCAATGAAGGAGAAAAATTACCGGTTTGCAAAATGTTATAACTAACTACGAAACATGTTTTTTTTTTTTTTCAAAAAGTCTGTCTTTTTTTGTTTGTTTAGCAAAAAATAAAAACACAAGTGGTGTTTAAATACCACCAAAAGAAAGCTCCATTTTTGTGAAAAAAAATTATAAAAATTTAATTTGAGTACAGTGTAGCATGACCACGCAATTTTCATTCAAAGTGTGACAGCACTGAAAGCTAAAAATTCGTCTGGGCAGGAGGGGGATTTAAGTGCCCAGCAAGCAATAATATACACTTATTGTGATTTTTTTTTTTTTTACCAAAAATATGTAAAATAATTCATATTGGCCTAAACTGTGGAAGAATTTTTTTATATATATTTTTTTGGGATATTTATTATAGCAAAAAGTTAAAAATATTGCTTTTTTTTTTTCAAAATTGGCGCTTTTTTTTTTTTTTGTTTATAGCGCCAAAAATAAAAACCGCAGAGGTGATCAAATGCCACCAAAAGACAGCTCTATTTTTGAGGGGAAAAAAACGTCAGTTAAAGCGATGCAGTGCCATATAACAAAAAAGGGCTTGGTCAGGAAGGGGGTAAATCCTTCCGGGGCTGAAGTGGGTAAGATTACTGATTGTCAATGGCTGCCACTGTGTGTTTGGCTCCCCCATTATATGATATACCTGTCTGCATGTGGTGACCTTAACAGTCGCACTGTTCTAATGCCGGCATCATGTCGCCTCCTTTTCTGTCAACTGTGTTCCACAGAGTTGTTAGCCTATGCTGTACTTCAAAACAAACGATCCAATTGTCTGACAATTAGAACTAGCTGAACTGCTTATTGCCAGAACCATTGGGATAATGTGAGTTGAGCCCAGTGTGTGCGTACACATCACATTTTCTCTCCTCTTCAGATGGAAAGCAATTCAAACAAGTAATTTAGTGGTAGAAATAAACTGAATTTAATTTATACGTTCATTAATTGTACAATTAAGCAGGAATACTAATTGACTGTAGAATTATAGTTGAATGGAATGCCGGAGAGGAGTAATTAGTTCCAGCGTTTTTTTTTGCTGCCTTTCGTATGTGCTAATAATTCTTGGTGCCGGCGCCACGGCCAGTTCTTTTTTTCTTTTTGGTTCTTGAATGGATAATTAGTATTTGTACGCTGATGTCACTGCAGCCTGGGGAGAAGTGAGCATAAAGGTGATGCTGGGTAATGTCCTTTGAGAAAAAGAAGCGATAAGTTAATCATTAGGAATGTCTATGGCATTACAGTTGTCTATACAAAACTGGAGATGTAAAAGTGCAGCCTACCTTTTGGGTAAATGCTCAGAAAAAAACAAATACCGGTATATATTTTTTTTTTTACATCTGCCTTTTTGTATGTAAGAAACAGCAAGGAGTTTACAGAAGCAGGTCACAAGATTACAGAGGAAGGTGGGGGTAATAAACTACAGCTAGACCTAAAAAATAAACTGAAGTAATGAGCAGCTAGACGGTGTTCCCTGTACGTACCTTAAATAGGGGTGTAACTGTTGCCACAGCAAGCCACATGACTGCTATGAGGCCCAGAAACACAAGGGGCCCTGCACTGGCTACATCAGGGGTGCCCAACCTTTTGAAGAGCAAGGGCCACTTAAGCTACTTGGTAACCGGTCGCAGGCCACAATGAGCGGAGCGGGCGGATGGCAGGTCCGTGTCTGCCCTGTATATGCAGAGCGGACACGGACACAGCCCACTAATACTCTTTTTTTTCGGATTGGATTGGAGGTAAGACACAAGTCGGTTTACATTTGCTACTCCTTAGAGGTGAATGGAGGGTCCAATTGGGTCAGACTGACCGTGTGAAAGGGGCCCAAGGCTGCTTTCACACAGATGCGCTGCAGTTTACCTGCACTGCTGGTGCAGCTCAGTGTACCTTTGGCTTTCCTGCACTTTGCAGTAGACTTCTATTATATTCTGCAGGTGTGGTGCACGTTCAGAAAGCTCACCAAACTCGCAGGTAATAACAGAAGTCTATGGCTCAGTGCAGGTAACCCGCAGGTGCACTGCTCTGTACCTGCAGATCAGTTTGAAAGCAGCCCAGTAACCACTGCAGAATAGAAATGCCCATATATACCCAGTGATTTTATTAATAAATCTGACCTTTAATAACAGTACTCTATTCCATCTTATCCCAGAGCAGGAGGTCGCGAGCCACATTAGAGGGCTCCACGGGCCACATGTGGCCCCGGGCCACTGGTTGGGCACCCCTGGTCTACATTATTGGTGTTAAACATTTTGACCTTCCTGGACCACATAGGAAGAAGAGAAATTGTCTTTGACCACACATAAAATACACTAACAATAAGAGCCCTTTCACACTCACATCGCCCGGGCGTCAGCGGTGCTTTACCGTAGTTTTAGCGACACTTTTTGCCTGCTAACGGGACACTTTTAACCCCCCACTAGCAGGCGAAAAAAGGTTAAAAGCGCTGGCAAAGCGCTGGCAAAGCACCGCTTCGGCCGTGCTGCAAGCCGACATTTCAATGGGCAGGGGTGATTTAGGAGCAGTGTATACCACAACACAGTTTTCTGAAGACAAGCAGACTAAGGACATGTATTACTGGAACCATGTCCTGTGGTCTGATGAGACCAAGATAAACTTATTTGGTTCGGATGGTGTCAGGCGTGTGTGGCAGCAACCAGGTGAGGAGTACAAAGACAAGTGTGTCCTGCCTACAGTCAAGCATGGTGGTGGGAGTGCCATGGTCTGGGGCTGCATGAGTGATGCCGGCACTGGGGAGCTACAGATCATTGAGGGAACCATGAATGCCAACATGTACTGTGACATACTGAAGCAGAGCATGATCTTCAGCTTTGGCCGCGCTGCCCATTGATTTCAATGGGCAGGGACAGTTTAGGAGCGGTGTTTACACCACTTCTAAAGCACCTCAAAGAAGCTGCTTGAAGGACTTTTTTTTATGTCCTGCCAGCCCTCTGGCTTTCACATTGGAGTGACAGAAGAGGCACTTTACAGGCACTATTTTTAGTGCTATAGCGCCTGTAAAGCGCCTCAGTGTGAAAGGGGTCTAAGGATAGCTGATGAGCAGAAAAAAGTTTGACAGATAACAAGTTATCAATCACTGATATAGATAATGTACATATCTGAGTAAGAAAACTTCATTTTTTTTGTAAAAATTGTTATTATAAAAGTAAGAGGGCAACATAAAACGAGTGCAATATTTGACACTGTTTTTTATAAACTAACGCATCAACATCTGGTTGGATGGATGTAGTAGCAATTCTCAATGAACTTCCAAGCTGGTCATCGAATATGTTGGTTCTAATTTTGCCCTTCGTGGGCTTCATCTTTGATAATAGTTGCTCACAACTATAGGTATTGGCAAAAACTCATGACATGAAGAAAGCATGATTGTGAAGAGTGGGAGATTTTTCTTTTGGAAGATAAAAACCTTTAAAAGTGCAGTAAAGACTTTTTAAAAAAATGTAAAATTTAAATTTGGTTGCATGTGTTCTCAAATTTTTGCCTTCGGAATAAACTATGAAGGTTTTGCGCGCGGTAGACGCCGGTAATGGCATGCAGACTGATGCAGCGGCACATAGGTGCCATTGCATCATTTTGCTCTAGTGCTCATGTGCCGATGTCATCGGCACATTACAGGGGACAGGGGATATCTCCTAAACCGTGCAGGTTTAGGAGATATCCTGGTTAGCTACAGGTAAGCCTTAATATAGGCTTACCTGTAGCATATAGTTAAAAAAAAAAAAGGTTTACAACCACTTTAAGGCAGTGCTGGAAAATAATGGTGGCCACACAAAATATTGACACTTTGGGCCCAATTTGAACATTTTCACTTAGGGGTGTACTCACTTTTGTTGCCAGCGGTTTAGACATTAATGGCTGTGTGTTGAGTTATTTTGAGGGGACAGCAAATTTACACTGTTATACAAGCTGTACACTCACTACTTTACATTGTAGCAAAGTGTCATTTATTCAGTGTTGTCACATGAAAAGATAGAATAAAATATTTACAAAAATGTGAGGGGTGTACTCACTTTTGTGAGATACTGTGTGTGTGTGTGTGTGTGTATATATATAATATATATATATATATATATATATATATATATATATATATATATATATATATATATATATATATATATATAATGTCGCTGTTTTACTGGGTAAGTTCACCTTTTGTAACATGTTACATGTTACACTCATATTCATATTGTTGAGCACTGTGGTAATTAATTAAAGTGTAAATTCACCTTTACAGAAAATCTGTAAGCTGAACTTACACTGGACCCCCTCCCCATCCCCCCAGTCCCGTTGTACCTGAGGCTGGTGATCACCCACTAGAAGACATCGGGTCGCCACTTTACCAGTCCAGGGATTTGAAATCCCCCACATCTTTCTCTCTTCTTCTCCCCTGCTGACACGACGGGTTAGGCGGGTTCTGATCATGTGGACGGCGCCGACCAATTAGAATGCCTCCTATAAGTACCTTTAGGTGGTACGTTTAGGAGATTATGCCGTGAGGATTTCAAATCCCTGGACCGGTGAAGCGGTGACCCGATGTATCCTAGCGGGTGATTGCCGGCCTCGGGCAAAGCGGGACCGGGGGGAAAGAAACAGAAACCACCGCTCCAAGAGGGCTCTCCACAGAGTATGCTGATTTTCCCAATCAAGGAGCCCCAGGTGCTGGCTAGCACAATCACAGTAGTGGACAACAATGGAAAGGACTCTGGACAGCCGCACTCTGGGAAAAATTTAAAAACCTGTGCTTTTATTCACACAAAAAGATCACATCAAAACTAAAACAATCCATGGCAATGAGGGAAGGTACAAGAATAGCTGACGCGTTTCGCACCAAAATTAGTGATTATTCATAGCTAGTTTTTAAGTTTTTCCCGGAGTGCGGACTGCGGCTGTCCAGAGTCCTTTCCATTGGGGACCGGGGGGAGATGGGGAGGGGGTCCAGTATATATTCTGTAAAGGTGAACTTACCCTTTAAGTCTTCCTGTCACAGTGTAACTGCCTAGCTTTATGGGAAGTATTGGCAGACAGATACACAGACAGTCTGCAGGACCGTGGCATTGCACCCAAGATCTGATGATCACGGGTGCAATGCTTCACAGGTCCATTACAAAAAAAAATGCATATTCTTTTACATGCAAAAAAATTTGCATTTGTAAAGGTGAACTTATCCTTTAACATATAATATAAATCAAAACAATAAACATAGGACTCTGGTGAATTTAATTTGACCGGACAGAAAGGTTGACAACCTTATCAATGTTATGGAAAAAGTCATTACAAACCATAGAATTATTTTTGAGTGCAGTCACAAGCAGAGAGTAACAATAAACCAGTGTCTCCGGTCCTCTCAGACTCACCTACGACTTCTCTAAAATGTTATTAGTAATAGGAATCTTGCTGAGATTTGTGTAACGATAATAATGATAAACGAAGCATAATCATAGCGCCGGGCGGCGGCTCGGAGACGTTCCTTTTAATCTTGCACTCCACATCAGGGTAATTTGCAGAAAAGCAAGCCACTTTCTGATTTCTATAAATAAAAATGTACTTTATCCCCTGACATCTCATTTCATCTGCTCTTGTTCCAGGTCACAAAGTTCTTTTTTTATGAGCATAATTTTTGCAGAGAAGTTTAAGTGTAACTGCTAGTTTCTGGCGAGCACAGACACCGTCCATTTATTTATCCTACAGAGTGATGACGGATGTAGTTATGTGGGTCCCTGTGACCTGCGTTTTGTTTTATACAGTGAAGGACAGATCACTTAGGGCAATTGTGGAATCCAATTTTCTGCTATCTCACCGACATAATGAGAGAAACACAGAAACAAATTGATTTGTGGTGTTAAGAATACAGTTTGGAGCGTTACCAAAATAATGAATTGCATTGTGAATGTATACACCATTCCTGTATAATCTATAATGATATTTGTAAATCGTTAAACGACACCTGTGCTGAGAGAAATAAATGTGGTATCATTGATGATCTCTGAAAATGCTAGCTTCCTGGCTGTCTCTGGCTCTAATACTTTAAGATACAGCTACCCTATTGCCCTCCACTGGTGGGCATGACTTAAATAATAGGTTAAGCCCAAAGTCTGTACACACAACATGCATAAGCTCCACCATAAACACACCTCCTGCTTACAAAATGTAAACCTAGAGCTAACACTTTGTCTGACCCTACCTAAATCAAAACTTCATTGGAACAGACTGTATACAGACTTTAGGCTTAACCTCTTATTTAAGTCATGCCCACCAGTGGAGGGCAACCAGAAACTGTGGAGACAATAAACACTCTTTAGAAGCATGTATTATACAACAAAGCACAGTGTGCAAGGGTCAGGAATACTCCAACATGTACATGGGGTATAGAAGACAGGGGTCAGGAGTATGTACAACATAGTGTTTAGAGTGCTAGGGTCAGGAACACAACATGGTGTATAGAATGCATGGGTCAAGAACAGAACATGGAGTATAGGGTAGATGTGTAAGGAAGATTCAGCTTCGTTACGAATATCGACACTCTACGAATAATAACGAATTATCCAAAAACGTATTAACGTTACAACTCTATAGTATGTCTGTGAAGCGGCGCATGTTTCCCGTGCTTAGAATTGTCCCTGCACAAAGTGTAATTTTTACAGGAAAAAAAGCTATTTAAAATCACTCCCGGCTAATGAATTATTGTCGGCTCCCATAAAACAGAGAACAATTCGAATCCAACTACCAAATATTGAATTTCAACTAATACGAAAGAAATGATTATAGCGGATATAACGAATGATTCGAATGAATTTGAGATTCAGTATATCTAATATCGAGAACTGTCCCTGCACAAAGTGTCATTTTTACAGGAAAAAAAGCTATTTAAAATCACTCGCGGCTAATGAATTGTTGGCTCCGTAACACAGAGAACAGTCATTCATTGAAAGTCATTGATAAAAAAAAAAAGCGTGGGGGTCCCCCCAAATTCAATTACCAGGCCCTTCAGGTCTGCTATGGATATTAAGGGGAACTTCAAATTAAAAAAAAAAAATTACGTAGGGGTCCCCCTAAATATCCATACCAGACCCTTCAGGTCTGGGATGGATTTTAAGGGGAACCCCCGGCCAAAAAAAAAAAAAAGGCATGGGGTCCCCCTCAAAATCCATACCGGACCCTTATTCGAGCACGCAACCTGGCAGGCTGCAGGAAAAGAGGGGGGGACGAGAGCGGCCCCCCTCCCTCCTGAACCGTACCAGGCCACATGCCCTCAACATTGGGAGGGTGCTTTGGGGGTCTGTGACCCCTCAAAGCACCTTGTCCCCATGTTGATGAGGACAAGGACCTCTTCCCCACAACCCTGGCCATTGGTTGTGGGGGTCTGCGGGCACGGGGCTTATCGGAATCTGGAAGCCCCCTTTAACAAGGGGACCCCCAGATCCCGCCCCCCTGTGTGAAATGGTAAGGGGGTACAAAAGTACCCCTACCATTTCACCAAAAAAGTGACAAAAATGGTAAAAATGACAGGAGACGGTCTTTGACAATTCCTTTATTAAATTCTTCTTTCTTTTTTTTTTTTTTTGTTTCATAAATTTTTATTGAAAAAGTATAAACAGATCATACAATGCCATGTCAATAGAAAAACGTGAGCAGATTACATTTTATGGTACTTAGGGGTGAGTTACAACAATCTCAAAATGTATTAACAATGAGTTATTAACAAACGTCTGGATAAGTAAAATTCAAAGGCAAATAAATTCTTCCATATAGAAAGTGGTTCACCTATATTTTCTTATAAATATATATATGTATTTTTTTTTCCAGGTGTGGACTTACCACACTGTATCATGGGAATGAGAGGGGGGGAGGGGGGAGGTACAGAGAGGGGGGGGAGGAGAGGAAAGGAAAAAAAAAAAAAAAAAAAAAAAAAAAAGAAGAATGAATATAAATAAATAAATAGATGGATGGGGAGGGGGGGAGGAGGAGATAAAGGAGTATGCATTAACGTGAGACATTATTGTTTCATTATTTTCACGGATAATCATGGGATTTTCCTATCTGGTCAGTATATATCTTTCTTAGTTGATAATATCTTTATATTCTTGCGTGCTTTTAAACTCCAGCCAGTTGTACCATACAGATGTGAAATTAGTTATTTTCTCTTGGGAGATACTGATGAGTTCTTCTATTTTTTCTATACAGTTTATTCTCCTGAACCATTCTTTTTTTGTAGGGACTATATTCGTGCGCCAGTGGCAGGGAATACAGTGTCTTGCTGCATTTATCATGATCATGGATAATGATTTCAAATATCTTTGTTTGGGTAAAGAGTTGTGGTGTAGTAGGTATTGCGCAGGCGAGTACCTCAGGTCTTCTGAAGTGATTGATGATATGGCGTCATGCACCACCCTCCAGAAGTCCTGGATTGCAGAGCAGGACCACCATATATGTATCATCGAGCCTTCCCCATCTTTGCATCTCCAACATCTATCAGATATCTGGGGATAAAATTTGTGAAGAAGCGTGGGGGTTCTATACCACCTTGTGATTATTTTGAATCCACACTCTTGAGTGGCTACGTTTAACGATCCTTTGTGTGCAAAAGTGTGAATTTTTTCCCATTCCTCTTCTGATATGTTTGTTTCAAGGTCTTTTTCCCACGCCTGGCACGACACACTGGAGAACTCCGTATTGTCACCAAATAATGAATAGTATAGGGCCGATATAATATGTCTTTGCGGGGATTTTTTTGTACATAGGGTTTCTAGCGTTGTGGGTAGTCTCGTCCAGTATTGGGCGGTCTCACTTTTTGTCAGGAAGTGTCGGATTTGCATGTAGTTCCACTGAGATATCATATTTGGATCTATTTCCGTTTTAATTTCTTCTCTGGTTACGAGATTACCTCTTTTAAAAAAATGTTTTACTTGTATGTCTTCATGAGGCCAGTCATTGATCAGGTAGTAACGATCTAGACCAGGGGGAAAGTCAGGATTACCTCTGATCGGAGTGAGGGAGCTAAGCCATGGGAAGGGACGAGTATGTTTGAAGGTATTTTGGAAGTTTTCTAAGGTAGGTCCTATGAGTGGGTGTGCTTTGAGAGTCTTAGAGTGGTGCTTTGGGTTTAACCATGGTAGTACTTTAATCTGTTCGGAGAATTGATTTTGTTCAAGAGTTACCCAATCTTTAACAGTCTGATGGATGTTCCAATCCACTATTCTGGCTAGGAGGGCTGCCTGATGATATTTTTTAAGGTCAGGCAGGGCTATGCCCCCTTTATTTTTGGGTAAGTTCAGTTTGGTAAATTTAACTCTAGGCGGTTTACCTCTCCAAATAAAAGTCGAGCATGCTTTGCGGAAGGATGCAAAGAATGATGAGGGTAGGCGGATGGGGATAGTTTGCATAGTATATAAAAATCTAGGTAGTATTGTCATCTTTATTAGGGATGCTCTACCGAACCAGGAGACATTGAGGACGTTCCATCTTTTTAGGTCTTCGTGGGTTTCCTTCAAAATGGGAAGGAAATTAATTTGGAAAAGTTCTTCTAAGTTTGTGGGGATCTCTATTCCTAGGTACGTTATTTTTTGTTTAGCCCATGTAAAGGGGAAATTTTGTTTGCATAGGTCTACAGAGTTTAGGGGTAGAGTGATGTTGAGAGCGTTGGATTTTGCATGGTTGATCTTTAAATTGGAGAGTAGTTGGAAGTGCTCTAGGTCTTGAATTAAGTTGGGCAAGGACACATGGGGTTCCGAGAGGAAGAGGAGCATGTCGTCCGCAAAGGCTGCGACTTTATATGTTTTGTTTTGGATTTCTATTCCCTTAATGTCTGGGTTAGATCTTATTTTGTTTAGTAGGGGTTCTAGTGTGAGTACGAATAATAATGGAGAGAGGGGACAGCCTTGTCTGGTCCCATTTCGGAGGTTGAAGGCGTTCGACAGGTGGCCGTTGACCCGGACTCTAGCTGTTGGGTTAGAGTATAGTGCTCTAATATATGCTCTCATTTGTGGTAAAATACCTACGTGCTTTAGTACTTCATCCATATAGTCCCAGGCCACTCTGTCGAACGCCTTCTCTGCGTCTAGGGATAGGAAAAAACCTAGTTTCTTTTTGGATGTTAGCCAGTGGTTTATATTTAAAGCTTTGATAGTATTGTCTCGTCCCTCTCTGCCTGGGATGAAACCAACTTGGTCAAGTGATATAAGGGAGGTTAGTAGTGGAAGCAGTCTGTTGGCGAGTATTTTTGCGTATATTTTTACGTCGACATTAATTAAAGATATTGGTCTGTAATTCGTAACTTGGGATTTGTCCTTGTTATCTTTGGGTATGACTGTTATATGGGCCTCAAGCAGTTGTTTTGGGGGGTTTTGATCTAGGTGAAGTGATTGGTAGGTTTTCAGAAATCTTGGTTTAAGAATATTTGTGAATGATTTGTAATATTGTAATGGAAGTCCATCTGGACCTGGGGCTTTCCCTAATTTCATGTCCTTCATCGCTTTATCAAACTCTGGGCCTGATATGGGTGCTTCAAGTTCTAGTGCTGTGTTCGCTGGTATATGTGGTGGGCTGTATTTCTGAAGGAAGTTCTGAATTAGATTTACCCTCTTGGTTGAATTAAGGGGGCACTTGAGATTAGATGGAATATTATATAAGTTCTGGTAGTATAATTCGAACTGTTTGGCAATCTCATCATTCGACGAGTGAATTATTCCTTGGCTGTCACTTATGTGGTGTACTGTTGTAGCAGCTTTTTTACTCTGGACTGCTCTCGCTAAAAGTCTCCCGCTTTTGTTTCCCTGTTCATAATAGATTTTGTGTCTCAGTATATATTGTCGTTTGGTTTTCATGTTGAGTTCTTCAGATAGTTGCGTCCTTACTCTAGTCAGCTCGTCAAATGTTGAGATCGCCAGGGTTCGTTTATGTGTTGTCTCTAGGTTGTGAATTTGGTCTAGTAGAGAACTTATTTTGGCTTGGTGGTCTTTTTTAATTTTGGCTAATCTTTTGATGAATTCCCCTCTTATGACGCACTTATGCGCTTCCCATTGCGTAAGTAAAGAGGTCTCGTCATTTTCGTTTTGTGCAAAGTACTCTTTTAGAGTGTTTTGGAAGTGTGATAAGTCTATGGGGTCTTTCAATACTGTGGTGTTGAGTCTCCAGGTCTTAGTAGAGGTATTCTTTTCTGGGAAAGTTAGTGTCATAGTAATTGGGTGATGATCGGAAATGGTCATGGATTCAATAGAAGTCATTACTAGAAGTTTGAGATCTGTCTGAGAAAGGAAGAAATAATCGATTCTGAAATATTTTTGGTGTATTGGTGAAAAATAAGTATAATCTTTAGTTTGTGGGTTCAGAGTTCTCCAGGTGTCGTGCAGTGCGAGTTCTTGTAGTTGGGTTTTTATTTGTTTCAGTGCTCTGTAGGGAAGGCTCGATGTACCGTTTGATGTATCAATGAGGGGATCTAGGGGGGCGTTAAAGTCTCCCCCTAAGATTAGGATACCTGTGGAGAAGGTTGTCAGAAGTTCTTTGATTTTGCGAAAGAACGGTACCTGTTTACAGTTGGGGGCATAGATGTTTGCTATCGTGATAGGATGGGGGCCTATTTTCCCTTTCAGGAAGAGATATCTACCCCCAGGGTCTGCCAGTTTGTCATGAATTTGGAAGGGTGTCTGTTTTGAGAGCAATATTGAGACCCCTTTGGTTTTCCCTTCCGGGTTGGTGGCATGGAACACTGTTGGAAATCTTTTGTCCTGTAATTTGGGAGTTTTATCTGCTTTAAAGTGTGTTTCCTGTATGCATACAATATTTGCTTTTTGCTTATGAAATTCGTTAAGGAGTTTAGTTCTTTTTTCTGGGATGTTAAGCCCTTTTGCGTTTATTGAGATCAATTTTATCGAGGTTTGAACGGTTTGATGCTTGTAGAATGACATCTTGAGTTTATTCCGTAAGGTCACAGGACTGATTGTCTCAGAGATGTTGAGAATATGCTCTGATATTTGGAATAATAATTTGGGTGTATGTATGAGGAAAGATCCTATTGAATATGCAAATATTGTATATCACACAGCAGGTGGGAGAGAACGGGATGCCAAGGAGAAAAAAAAAAAAAAAAATGAAAAAAAAGGGGTGAAGAAAAATAAAATAAAGGTTATATACTAAATAATAAAAAATAGAAAGAAAACAGTGAGAAGTAAGATTGGGGGGGGGGGGAGGGTGGCGGGAGGGAGGGTCGAGGGGTTAGGGGGACTATCCGGAGATAGGTTGGGACCAGCTGGTCCAACCTATTTTAAAGGTCCGGTAAGGTCAAAGAGCAGGCAGGCTGCTCTTTGTGCGGAAACGAGGTCTGATCAGGACCGGATGATATCTTGAACTATTGAGTAAACTACTGTTAGTTGCTTTCTAGTGGGCACTCTGGAGCAGCTAGCTGAATGTTATACTTAATGTTACAGGCTAAATGGGGTATTCTAATTTCTGGGAATCAGGGATGTTGGGCAATAAGTGGGTATACATCTATCGCATTGTGTTTATTGGGTTAATGAGTGTTGGAATTATGTGTGTACATTTTTTAGCGTATCTCTTATTGTAGTTAAGCTAGGCCATAAAGCCTGTGTTGTTAATTTGAGCAGGTATGGTATTCGTAATGATCTCTTCTGTAATTCTGTTTTTTGGCCACAAGATGGGGCTAATGTATTGGGAAGTCCAGATTTTTTATTAACTATTAAATAATGAGGGAGAGCGTATGGGGCAAAGAGCTGTTGAATGTAACCTATTTAGGTCATGCTACATATAACTGTCTGGGCTCTTAAACCACCTTACCGACATTTATTAGCACGTATTGTTAGCACAACCTGTCCATTACCAAAAAAACTGGATTGTTCGTGAGGCAATGTGGCGGTCAGAGAGTATTATGTATTCATAACATGGCCCAGTTGACTAGTGGCATGGGAGCCACATAATCAGTGGAGGTATCGACAAGTTGTGTCACTTCTAGCAAGAGGGACATTTGTTTGAAGCGGGGGGGGGGGGGGGTACTAAATATAATTTGTAGATTATAATTTGGTTCTAGCGTGATATTCACAGAGATCCACCATATTGCCTCATTACCTTAATAAGTTGATCCAAACATAACATTGAGTGTAGACTTTTGCCATGTAGTGGTAAATCCTTCTACTTCTCATCATTTTATAGCTTCATACATAACGTAACTGTAACTGCCATATTATTTTGCTTTATCCTAGATCTAGACTATATAGCATATAGGTCAGGCAGGCAAACAGAAAACATAAACGACCGCAAAAAAGGCGGAAAAAGAAAAACATAAAAAAAGCAAATGTTCAGTTGTGGGTGGAAATATCGAGAGTTCAAGTTGTCAGTCCAGCCCACGTAAGATTAATTCCCCTTAAATTTGTGTACCATACAGATTGATATGACATATGGGGCCTAGGAGTATTTTGAATAGTGTATTCCTCTTTGAAGCTGTGTTGTGAGGTTATACTTTAAGGAAAAACAACTGTATTTTGGTATATAGGTCTCGAGTCATACCTTTCTTGGGTGTATGGAGAAAGATAGTTTCAGACAGATTACTCACGTACGGTCATAACAGGCTCGTGCATATCGATCTGTCATTCGTGTCTTTGGGTTCGTTGTTTCCGCTTTTGATCGTCGGAGTTATGTCAGCGTGCTTGTTGAAGGTGAGTTCGCTGTGATCCATGTGTGTGAGTTTCCTGTAATGAAAAGGGGGGAGGGTGAAAGGGAAAGAGACAGAAAGCTGAGCTGAAATGATCCTCCAGTCTAGGGGGCAGTAAAAGTACGTCGCTGGTTTGCAGAAGGAGATTCTTAGCTTGTCTATCGTTGATCTTGTGTATGCTTGGATGAAGTGTAGGTCTGTAATCATACCCTGCTTGATTGAAGAGGGCATACTGGAACTTCAGGAGGCGGTTTGTGATTAGGTGTCCATCTGGTCATTGCGCTCCATGCGGTCTCTGCGTCGCGGTGGTGAGAAACCAGGGCTTCCTTGGTTTAGGCCTCTCCTGCACTGTTGGGCCGATGGTGATCGTCTGCGTCGATCTCTGTTTCTCTGAGTTCTGGGAGTGTAGTTGTTGGTCACCTCGATCCAGGTTTCATTCAGCATGTAAGAGTTGTACCAGTCCGGGACCTCGATTGGCGGGATATTGAGTGTTTCGAAGAAGGCTCGGAGATCCTCTGGTGTGCGAAGTAGTGCTGTTTGACCCCTCCATGTTGCTGAGAGACAGAATGGGAACTTCCATCTATAGGGTATCCCTCTCGTGCGTAATAGGTCTGTGATCGGGCGTAATGCTCTGCGTTGTTGCAAGGTAATGTTAGAAAGATCTTGGAACAGTTTGATCTCCGTCCCATTAAAGTGCACCCTGCCTTTTTCTCTTGCTTTTTTTAAAATGGCTTCTTTGAGAGGGAAGTTTACCAAGCAACAGATTATGTCTCTGGGTGGGTCTGTGTCTCTTCCTCTCGGCCTAAGTGCACGATGAATTCTCTCAAAGTCTATGGGGGAGTCTGGTGGTCTTTCCAGCAGGTCATTGAAAATTGTCGCCACTGTTTGTTCAAGCGGGTTCTGGTCAGCTAGTTCTGGGACCCCTCTGACCCTAATATTATGGCGTCTTCCTCGGTTATCGAGGTCTTCTAAATGGCGCTGTATTTCCACAATATGGGAGAGATGCATGTCTGAGGTTTTTTGCACCTGTCTGATTGCATCAGCTTGCCTTGCTGTTGTCTGCTCCACTGAACCCAGCCTTGCTGCTACCCCTTGTATATCTGCCTTGAGGTCTGTGATGGCGGCCGACAGGGTTGCCTTAATGTCTAGTGCCACTGCCTGTAAATCTGATAGGCACAGGGTCTGTGATGGTTGCTTAGGGGTAAATTCCCCCCCTGTGTGGCTGTAGGGGCCGATCGCGCCGTCCGGCGCGCCGCTGGAGCCGCCGAGCGGGCCGCATGTTCTAGGCGAGGCCGCGGCTTTTGGGCCTTCACCCAGCGATGTCTGGAACATCGCTGGGATGTTATTTAGATTGTTGGGGTTTACCTCTGGAGGCTCCCTGGGTGTTGTGGAGGGCTTGTCTCCCTTTCCCATGTTCGGATGGCGAGCGATTCAGCCTGTGCTGCAAGTTAGCTGCTCCTATGTGCCAGAGAGCACGGATTAGGCGTCCATCACGGTCCGGAGTTAGGCCACGCCCCTCTTCTTTCATCTTCTTTCTTCTGGTCTTCCTTCTTCCTTTCTTCATCTTTCGGTTTCTTCATCTTCTCCTTCCGGCATCTTCTTCCATCTTCTTCTTCCTCCGATCCGCTTCTTCTTGCTCTGGTCTTCTCGTCCGGCATTTTCTTCCATGGCATCGGCGTCTCTTCTTGGGCCGCTCCTCGCAATGGGAGGCTCCCACTGTGTGAGGCTTCGCTGCGTCTGACAGGTCTTTTATAACGGAGGGCGGGGCCACCTGGTGCCCCCGCCCCCCTCTGACGCACGGGGACGTCATGGGGTTGTAAAAGACCTGTCAGACGCAGCCTCACACAGCGGGAGTCTCCCATTGCGCAGAGCGACCCAAGAAGAGACGCCGACGCCATGGAAGAAGATGCCGGACGAGAAGAGCAGAGCAAGAAGAAGCGGATCGGAGGAAGAAGAAGATGGAAGAAGATGCCGGAAGGAGAAGATGAAGAAACCGAAGGTTGAAGAAAGGAAGACCAGAAGAAAGAAGATTTTAATAAAGGAATTGTCAAAGACCGTCTCCTGTCCTTTTTACCATTTTTGTCACTGTTTTGGTGAAATGGTAGGGGTACTTTTGTACCCCCTTACCATTTCACACAGGGGGGACTGGGGTCTGGGGGTCCCCTTGTTAAAGGGGGCTTCCAGATTCCGATAAGCCCCCCGCCCGCAGACCCCCACAACCAATGGCCAGGGTTATGGGGATGAGGCCCTTGTCCTCATCAACATGGGGACAAGGTGCTTTGGGGGGACCCCAAAGCACCCTCCCAATGTTGAGGGCATGTGGCCTGGTACGGTTCAGGAGGGGGGGCCCTCTCGCCCCCCCTCTTTTCCTGCAGCCTGCCAGGTTGCGTGCTCGGATAAAGGGTCTGGTATGGATTTTGAGGGGGACCCCACGCCATTTTTTTTTTGGCCGGGGTTCCCCTTAAAATCCATCCCAGACCTGAAGGGTCTGGTATGGATATTTAGGGGGGACCCCACATCATTTTTTTTAAAATTTGAAGTGGGGTTCCCCTTAATATCCATAGCAGACCTGGTTATTGAATTTGGGGGGACCCCACGCTTTTTTTTTTTTTTTTTATCAATGACTTTCAATGAATGACTGTTCTCTGTGTTACGGAGCCGAGAATTCATTAGCCGCGAGTGATTTTAAATAGCTTTTTTTCCTGCAAAAATGACACTTTGTCATTTGAATCATTCGTTATATCCGCTATAATAATTTCTTTCGTATTAGTTGAAATTTGATATTTGGTAGTTGGATTCGAATAATTTGGACCCGAAATTCGTAAACGGAATTTTTCCTGCAAAAATGACACTTTGTCATTCGAATCATTCGAATCATTTGTTATATCCGCTATAATAATTTATTTCGTATTAGTTGAAATTCGATATTTGGTAGTTGGATTACAATAATTCGGAGCCAAAATTCGTAAACGGAATTTCGTATTCCGCACAGAATTCGTATTAGAAAAAAAATTGTACTACGGATTCGTACGAATGAACGGATTTCAAAAAATTCCTACGAATTTCGAATTTGTACGAAACTAATCGCACATGTCTAACACACACATATAGTACTGTATATACATGTATGGGCTGTAGCCCCAGATCTTTTGTAGACCTAGCAATGCCCCTGCTCATGATATTGTATATATATTAGGGGAAAACACCATCTAGTTGCCAAACAGGGAATTGTACTAACTACCCCTTATATTCCCCCCCAAAACCCGGCACGTCCCTGTACGCCAACTTTGGGAAAGTGTCAACAATGCCCAACCTATAATCATACAGTGCAACATTACTTAAACTACTGAGGTAGAGTTACAGTCATAACAACAAAACTTTCAATGGTGAATACCATGGCGGAAGCATTTTAACAACAAGTTAAAACCATAATTTATATTAAATGAAATGATAATAAAATAAGGTTATTACACTGCAGCATCTGTATACAGGCTTTTTTGTCCAGATTCTTTCAAAGAATAGACAGTATTATGTCCTCTGTCTCAGGATGCAGCAGCAAAACCTTGTACTTGTAAATGTGCTGTCATAACTTTTTTCCTGTAGGTTGTATTAATATGGTGGTGAGACAGTATTTGGTCACTCACTTAGAAACCAAGGGATTTCTAAATAGTCCCACACAGCCCTCCATAAAGTGTCTGGCTTTCCTCCTCAATTAAATAAAAAAATATCCTCTGTGACATAATGGAACTCCCACCCAATCGAATTGGATGTGGTGGGCCGTGTAATGCTGCAACTGGGATAAAGGGGTTAGCTGACGGTTGTACCCTTTCCCTACTGAGGTTTACGAATTAGGGGCACAACATACTCCTGTAAGTTCTAGCCCTAACTCGTCTGCAGAGCAAGTTGGGAAAACAGTAGTCGGAGCCCAGGAACATTGAGCCAGTCAGGAAGAATGAGACCATCCCTGTGGAACATATACAGTCCCCAGCTCAACAGATGGTACACCAACTGCAGACAAAGATTCCAAGTGTAGAACTGCCAACCCCTTGGCTGCCTCTTCTCCCTAATTAGCTACAGTGACAGGTAAGTCCTCCTCTTCCTAAACAGGCGAGCACTCCAAAGTAGATGATACAACCTGTTCCACGCGGGGTTTCTCAGACATAGGCTTAACAGGCTCCAGGGGCTCATTAGCAGATGTAGCCACACCTACTGGGGGATAACCCCAATTTTCTCTGTGGGTCAGCTTCTCTAAGGTTAGAGAGGCAGTCTTGGTATCCACTGCCTCCCGCTGAACTTAATCATCAGTGGATGAAAAGGATGGAAGTCTCCAGTACCATAACTGGATAGGGTTTGCGTAGTGTGGCATCCAAGAAAAAGGACTGTGGCTTTAATTGTCCATACAGGCCCACAGACCCCTGGGGAAACAGGTGATTTTAATTCAGAGGTAGATGGTAAACTAGGGTGGCCCTGTGTCTCGTCCTGTTCTATCTGCATCTGTTATAAGAAGCACTGACAACGGAGTCATTGTACCCATGGCATGGCCATCTAAACCACTTTCTGACATTCAGGGCAGATTGGTAGTAGCATCTCCAGGCTTCCCTCTTTGCAAATATGTCCTCTGGGTCTAAAGCATACTCCGGTGTCCAACAGTGATCTTCCTCACCTACCATGGAAAGTTGCTGTTAATGACATCATCATGACTAGTAGTATTCACCTCTTCTGCATAGCTCAAATACAACCCAACTTTCTCCATAATAAATAATACACTGGGTTTCTGCTCCACCCACTATCCGCCTACCTTTTAGATGTTGTCAAAACATTCTTGAAAGTTACTGAATGTTCCAGGACTTAACAGCACTTCCTTGTGACCTATCCTGACAACTACCCCAAATTGTAGACTGGGCCAAACCAACATGAGCATATGTTCAATTCCCAGGTACCACTAACAGGCCTCATGACCTTACTCTGCATTCACCCTGCATTCTTCTACATAAAACCAGGTACGAGTTCCTTGGGTAGGTCCTTACTGGTAAGAAGAGGTGAGTCCAATCAATTTTCAAAGCTTTACCTGGTACTTCCTTTGGCTCCTTTTTTAATTACAGGTATTTATATAGTACCTACAATTTATGCAGTGCTTTATTGTACATTCACATCAGTCTCTGCCCTCAAGGAGCTTACAATATAAGGTCCCTAACTCACATTTATACATACTAGGGCCATTTTAGAAAGGAGCCAATTAACCTACCAGCATATCATTGGAGTTTGGGAGAAAACCTATGCAGGCACATGGAGAACATGCAAATACCATACAGGTAGTGTCGTGGTTGGGATGAGGCACAGGGAGAACATGAAAATGCCAGACAGGTAGTGCCGTGGTTGGAATTCAAAGCAATGACCCTAGTGTTGCCAGGGAGAAGTGTTAACCACTTAGCCACTGTGCTGGCTAGACTCCTTTCACTGAATGGAGTGGTGAGGGAGGGAAGGAACAGTAAGTGCTTGCTGGGAGGTGGTGGAGGATTAAAGCAAATCTGTGACTTTCCCTTAGATGGTGGTTGTAAACTCTAAAGCCCCATACACACGGTCGGATTTTCGCATGGATTCTGTCCTATCGGACAATGTTGTCGAAAAATCCGACCGTGTGTAGGCACCATCGGACAGTTTCCATCGGATTGTCTGACGGACAAAGTCCTATCTCCTGCTGGATAGATTTTTTGACAACAAAGTCCGATCACACCAAATCCGATCGTGTGTAGCGAATTCGGACGGACAAAGTGCTACGCATGCTCAGATCACATTACAAGACCAAAGCTATTGGCTACTAGCCTCTACGTAGTCCCGTCGTAGGCAACAAACGTCACCACGTTCAGAATGATCGGATTTTCCGACAACTTTGTCCGACCGTGTGTACGCAAAACCAACATCGGACAAAGTATGACGGACATGATCCTACGGACCTGGTCCTCGGATAATCCGCACGTGTGTATGGGGCTTTACACACTGTATAACCAGTGAAGTGACTGGCTTCATGTGAAATGTAGAGATTACATAAATCCTCCTACATAAGTTATACCCGTCTTTCTGCAATCATCTCTTCTCTACATTCATTTAAAGTGCTGAATTTTCTTAAGCTTGTCTGAGAGTTTAGAAAAGGGGCGGAGAGCTGAAATTACACATTACAGAGCTCATTGAGGAGAGCTCTGAGAGCTGATTGGAGGGAAGAGACACAACCCCCCTCCACGCAGCACACAGGAACAGAGCTGAGACTGTCAATCTGCTGTCACCATTTTTCTCTTGGTGTCAGGAAAACATGTCAGACGTGAGTCTTGCTGATGGCAGAGAAATGAGGCAGCAGACAGAAATGGCACTTAGTGCTCTTAATTGAGACAAGTGCACACTATGGAGGGATATGCTTTGTTCATATTTCATATCTGAGATTTAAAACCACTTTAAGTAAAATTCTAGTATTACTGAAAACTGTAGGATTAGTTTGTCACTGAAAATGTCCTCACATTTGAAACACTTTAAAATATTATACATTACAGTTCAGTCGTTTTGGTCCTTTTGTATTGCTTCAGAACAACACGAAAGAAGCTAGAAATCTTCTTAAAAATACCTATTAGGATATTTTTCCCAGTCATGTCAAATGCAGAGAAATTGCTCCATTAGGCCTCCCAGGCAGCTCTGGCTGTAATGAGCCATTGAGCCTCCATACTTTTCCTCTTTTCGGCTCCATGCTTTCATATTGACTGCGGGAGAATGGGAAGCAGGAAATCAATAGCTGTCAGCTGCTTAAGTCTTAGGATATTTGTTGTGGAAGTGAATAGTCATGTTTGTGTCGATGCAGACATTGCCCGGGGCTCGCACTGACCTGATTAAACGCTGCTTAGTATAGTGATATTGATAAGTGACAAGCCAGTGCAAGGTTCTGTGTTTGCTAAGATTAATATGAACAGGACGGCCCAACAGACCTGATGGAATGTCAGCTGATGTTGGGTCATTTAAATCTGATGCAGAGGGACATTAAATGTTCAGCTGGGATAAGCCTAAGAACTTGTGACACAATGGAATATAGTCAGTTGCTTAATGCACTTCATACTGTTCAGGGAGTAATGCACTTTGATTTTATTGAAGTTTTTATTGAGAGGAAAGCACAACAATGTGTAAGACGTGAGTCTTTGAAATTCTTTCCAGGAAGCAGCTTTGTAGCAATGCACTAACCTGGAAAATGTAGGCTACCTATAGCAGAGTTTTAATTGGGCTGGGAATAAATCATTATGTCTTTGGACACATTGCAATCTCCTTAGACCCCCCCCCCCCCCCCCAGGGGCAACAGACCTCAGTGGAAAAGCAGACCGGCACCCACACTTAAGCCTCGTACACACGATCGGATTGTTCGCCAACAAAAACGTGGAATTTTGTCCGAAGGGTGTTGGCCCAAACTTCTTGCATACACACGGCCACACAATTGTTGGCCAACAATTACGAACGTAGTGATGTACTACGTTGTTTTTCAGCTCTTTTTAGCGCCACCCTTTGGGCTGCTCCTGCTAATTTCGTGTTAGTAGAAGTTTGGTGAGTGTTGATTTGCGCTTTTGTTTTCGCGCTTTTCATTTAACGCTTTTCAGTTCACATTTTTCATTTCGTGCTTTTCAGTTTGTTTCTGAAGGGCCGTTCGTCAACCAAACATGTTGTGGAATCAGAGGAGATAACGTGTTATTTATTATTGGCCTTGGAGTTATTGCTTTGACATAATTCTTTTGGTTGAATAATGATTTGATTTGGTATATTTTCTATATTTTTGGATGCATAGAATGCACTTTTTGGTTAATTTCTATTGGCAGATAGCATGTCTAATTTTATTTGTTTTCTTTTTTTAATGCACAATTCAAAAATTGTGGAGAATAATACTTGGCTATGTGTTTTACTTCAAATGACAGTTTGGAAGGAGGCAGTTGCATTTTAAAAAATACAATGTAAAATTAACAAGGGACACCAACATAGTTGTATTTTTGATTTGAAAAACTACGGGATAATGGTGTTGTGGTAACTTGCCCAAAAAAAAAAAAAAAGCATAGTAATATATATATATATATATATATATACACACACACACACACACATTTTATTAATGACAATGGGCATCAAACGCATTAACATGAAATATTCCTGACAATGGGCATCAAACGCATAAACATGAAATATTTCTGACCATGCACAGTGGCCGTGCCGTGTAAGCGGGAGTTATTTGTAATCCGGCAGTGCTGGGCACTTATAGTCACCCTAGGCTAGTGGCCGGCAGGACCCACAGGTCAGTGGCCAGCAGGACCCACAGGTCAGTGGCCAGCAGGACCCACAAGCTGCGGATCTGTGGGTCCTGCTAGCCACTGACCTGTGGGCCCTGATGGCCACTGACCTGTGGGTCCTGCTGGCCACTGACCTGTGGGCCCTGATGGCCACTGACCTGTGGGCCCTGATGGCCACTGACCTGTGGGTCCTGCTGGCCACTGACCTGTGGGTCCTGCTGGGAGCCGACCATGGCATGTGGGTCGGAGGTCCTGCTGGCCTCAGTGGCCAGCAGGACCCACAGGTCAGTGCCCAGCTCCCAGCAGGACCCACAAGCTGCAGACCTGTGGGTCCTGCTTGGCACTGACCTGTGGGTCCTGCTGGCCACTGACATGTGGGTCATGGTCGGAGGTCCTGCTGTCCTCAGTGGCACGTAGGCCATGAGCAACTCCCAGCAGGAATCACAGGCCATGAAGGGCAAGGCAGATGAGGTGTATGGGGGGAATCAAATGATCGATCCTCTGGGGGTGTCAGGGTCTCTCAGCTACCTTGCTCGGCAGACTCAGAGCTCAGCAGGACACAGGTCCTCTCTTCCAAGTTCCACCTTCTCCATCCTTGCACTGCTGCTTCCTCCAGTCGTGGGGGTCGGTCAGTAATGTTGCTCCTGGGGGGCCGGTCTTCACGCCACGTGGTGTCCTGGCAGGCCAGGCAATATCCCACGCGTCGAAGTGAGTTGTAGGTAGCACGTAGGCTCAGGCTGGCTGCTCTCCTCTGACTCCCCCCCGCGAGCTTGAGCACGCAGCCACCACGGCTGTGGACTACAACTCCCATAATCAACAGCGGCTGCTGGCGGCTTTCGTGCGACGGCAACGTCACTTGGGCTAGCCCCACTTACTGGCTCACACAGTCACAGTGAGTCATTCAAGACAGACAGGCAGTTGCGGCGCCGGCCAGACGGCCATTATTCATTTATTACAGACAGTGCTTAATTGGGGGGGCACATGAGTGGGCACACTGTAAAATTGGGGGGGTTGTGGCCCCCTCAGGCCCCACCCTGGTGACGCCCATGTGAATGCCCAAACCTGCTAAAACTTTCTTAGTTCACTGCCTTTTAGAGCCCCTTTTATACAGTGATTGGCTGTTAAATGATATGTGGATATATATATATTATTATCAGCTTATGGTTTTACAGGGGCTAGTACTCTGGGCTATGAACCAGGTGCCTTGTGGCAAACTTACTATGATAACCCAGACAATAAGCCATGTTTCTTATTTTGAAGTTTTAGGTGTTATAGCTCAGAGTTGATAGATAATTTTTCACATAATAAACAACCAATGACATTAATAAAGTGCAATATTTAAATATCTTGTTTTAACAACTACATGTAAATTGAATAAAAAGCAATGCATGTGTTGTATTTATCCTGGAGGGGAAATCACAGTACACATTTGCTGGTAATCACACATGTAGATTACTGTACATACCTGACCTGAGAAAAATGTTTTCCATAGCTGATGCTACCTATGATTTCACATGGAAAATATTGACAAAACACATGGCAATGTTTTTTTCTCATCCTTTCAACCCTTTAAAATGTGGCCACCAATGTAGAATAACACTACCATTGTTACTGTGCTTTTCTGGCCATGTTATCCTTTCTTTCATTTCAATATCATTTAATTGTAGAAAGCAACCCGGGGTGCCACATACTCCGACACATTTTTATTCTTTTATTCTATTTCTATGCATTGTTCACACTAATGTACTGTAAGATGTACAGTAGATATGGTAGTTATTAGTAGGTGTTCATTGGTACATTTCATTTCAAAGGTGCCTCCATGTTAGAAAGGTTGAGAAAAGGGTATTAGTATGAACAACAAAAATATATATCAATATAAACAAGATCCCTACAATCCAGGCAGATGGGATGCTTACTAAAAGAAAGCTCTATTTGTGTGAACAAAATGATAAAAAGTTGGTTTGTCAAAGTGCGACAGCGCTGAAAGCTGAAAATTGGCCTGGGCAGGAAGGGGGTAAAAGTGCCCGGTATTGAAGGGGTTAATGAACAAAACAAATATGCATTTGGTGTTCTAAAAAGATTTATAGAGAACAGTAAAAAAAGTTTTTTGATATTAATAATTAGAGACAGACTCCTACTGTAGAGAGCATATATCAACAGAGTCCCCACCCCATGGGCATCCACAAGTAGGGGCAAGGGGGGGCAAGCGCTCCCCCCCCGGCAGGGCCGGTGCTACCTATAGGCAAGTACGCATATCAGTCGGGGGCACCGCGCTGCATGTCCCAGGGCTGGTAGTCACATACACAACATGGAGTATCACAGAGTGATGTGGCCAGAGGCAGGAAATAAAAAGCTCTCCCACAGCTTGCCTGTTACCTTTCACCTGCTGCCTTAAGCAGATAGTGTCTGATAATGCTCAGCCCGATCAGATCACTGATGATTTCTCTCCCCTCCTCTCCTCCTCGGCTCGGACTGCCAGCTGTGTGTGCTCTGCCTGCACATGTGTGAAAGGCCTAGCGCTCCCTTCTAGACAGGGACCCTGAGAACACCCACTGCATGGGGCCCCAGCCTCATCTGAGCTGCTTGGCATATGCAGCTGTTGTTGAAGCCTTGTATCTGCCATTTCTAATGTCATCTGAAGCTTCCAATATAGAAATTGATTGGAGGGGAGTTCTCCATACTAATGACTGTGTGTGTAATATATCTGGGTGTAATCTGTGTGTATGGGGGTGTAATGTATCTGGGTGTAATCTGTGTGTATAGGGGTGTAATGTATCTGGGTGTAATCTGTTTGTATACGGGGGATGTATCTGGGTGTAATATATGTGTATGGGGGTGTAATATATCTGGGTGTAATCTGTGTGTATGGGGGTGTAATATATCTGGGTGTAATCTGTGTGTATGGGGGTGTAATCTATGTGTATGGGGGTGTAATCTATGTGTATGGGGGTGTAATTTACCAGGCTGTATTGGGGTGTAATGTATCTTTGTGCATGGGGTGTAATTTATCTTTTAGTATGGAGGTGTAATCTGTGTGTATGGGGGTGTAATGTATCTGTGTGTATGGGGTTGTAATGTATCTGTGTATGGGGTTGTAATGTATCTGTGTATGGGGGTGTAATGTATATGGGTGTATTGGGATGTAATGTATCTTTGTGCATGGGGTGTAATTTATCTTTTAGTATGGAGGTGTAATCTGTGTGTATGGGGTTGTAATGTATCTGTGTATGGGGTTGTAATGTATCTGTGTATGGGGTTGTAATGTATCTGTGTATGGGGGTGTAATGTATATGGGTGTATTGGGATGTAATGTATCTTTGTGTATGGAGGTGTAATGTATCTGGATGTAATATATGTGTATGGGGGTGTAATATATCTGGGTGTAATCTGTGTGTATGGGGGTGTAATATATCTGGGTGTAATCTGTGTGTATGGGGGTGTAATATATCTGGGTGTAATCTGTGTGTATGGGGGGTGTAATATATCTGGGTGTAATCTGTGTGTATGGGGTTGTAATATATCTGGGTGTAATCTGTGTGTATGGGGTTGTAATATATCTGGGTGTAATCTGTGTGTATGGGGGTGTAATATATCTGGGTGTAATCTGTGTGTATGGGGGTGTAATATATCTGGGTGTAATCTGTGTGTATGGGGGTGTAATATATCTGGGTGTAATCTGTGTGTATGGGGTTGTAATATATCTGGGTGTAATCTGTGTGTATGGGGGTGTAATATATCTGGGTGTAATCTGTGTGTATGGGGGTGTAATATATCTGGGTGTAATCTGTGTGTATGGGGGTGTAATATATCTGGGTGTATTCTGTGTGTATGGGGGTGTAATCTATGTGTATGGGGGTGTAATTTACCAGGGTGTATTGGGATGTAATGTATCTTTGTGTATGGAAGTGTAATGTATCTGGGTGTAATCTGGGTGTATGGGGGTGTAATGTATCTGTGTGTGTGGGGGTGTAATGTATCTGGGTGTATGGGGTGTAATGTATCTGGGTGTAATGTATCTGGGTGTAATCTGTGTGTATGGGGGTGTAATGTATCTGGGTGTAATGTATCTGGGTGTAATGTATTTGGGTGTGTGGGGGTGTATTGGGGTGTTATGTATCTGGGTGTAATGTATCTGTGTGTATGGGGGTGTAATGTATCTGGGTGTATGGGGGTGTAATGTATCTGGGTGTAATGGGGTGTATGGGGGTGTAATGTATCTGGGTGTATCTGTACTATGTCCGCAGTCTCTGACCGTGATAATGACATTGTCGAAAAGGGGGGGGGGGCA
Source organism: Lithobates sylvaticus (assembly GCA_028564925.1). Classification (NCBI taxonomy): domain Eukaryota; kingdom Metazoa; phylum Chordata; class Amphibia; order Anura; family Ranidae; genus Lithobates; species Lithobates sylvaticus. The sequence continues at coordinate 26,332,945 of CM053037.1, forward strand.
TGGGTGACCTTAAAATTAGGCCCCCCGCCTCAACAAAAATTCTGCAGAAGCCTATGCCCCTCCCTGCAGATGCCAAAGAACAGGGAGAAATCATGTGATCACACAAGAGCACAGCAGGAAAGAGGTACTTAGAGGATTAGACAATAAAACATAATACAGTGGTATGATATATATGATTTATGTGAAACTCCCTACAATAAAGAAAAAAAAAAAACTGCGTTCCTGTATTTACCACATACAATCCAGCACTAGAAGGAATAATAAAGAGAATGGAAGAGCAGCAACCCATCATAACAGAAGATTAAATGCTGAAATAAATCTATAAACAACCCCCAATGCTGGCATTCAGGCAGCCATCTAACCTCACACCTAATTTAATCAGCATTCAACTTCCTTCTGATTACAGGGATGCAAGCAAGGGAACAGCACCTGGCAACACCTGCAAACTGTGCAACACATTAATCCATTAAAAAGTAAAACACACACAAATGGAACCTTCAATATAACAGGATCATACAGATGCATTTCTGGTGTACCTCATTCAATGCAGCAAATGGAACCAGGGATGTTCGTGAAACAACAGAAATTGAAAAAATAATGAACCTACATAGACACAGCATAAATGAACACAAGAAAAATGATTACTGCACACCCGTGGGACATCATTTTTCACAACCATATCATTTGATGACACCTTTGAACTACAATTGATAATTTTGTTTGACAAAATAGACGATGGACAGAATGTTGACCTACACTTTCTAAATCAATATCCAAGAGTTTTTTTTGACTATTCTCATTCATCCTCACCCTAACCTTCTTATTCCTTAGCCCATTCTTCTTTTTTTTACGTTTTGTCAAAGATTATTGTTCTTAACTAGGGATGGGCCGAACACCCCCCTGTTTGGTTCGCAGCAGAACATGCAAACAGGCAAAAAATTTGTTTGAACACGCTAATACCGTTAAAGTTAAAGTTACACGAACATGAAAAATCTAAAGTGCTAATTTTAAAGACTTATATGCAAGATATTGTCTTAAAAAGTGTTTAGGGACTGGGTCCTGCCCCAGGGGACATGTATCAAGGCAAAAAAAGTTTTAAAAACTGACGTTTTTTCAGGAGTTTTTTTAGTGAAATAGAAGGGGTACATACCCCCTTACCATTTCACACAGGGGAGGCTGGGATCTGGGGGTCCCCTTGTTAAAGAGGGCTTCCAGATGGCTTCCATATTCCAATAAGCCCCTGCCCGCAGACCCCCACAACCACCAGGCAAGGGTTGTGGGGATGAGGCCCTTCTCCCCATCAACATGGGGACATGGTGTTTTGGGGGGCTACCCCAAAGCACCCTCCCAATGTTGAGGGCATGTGGCCTGGTACAGTTCAGGAGGGGGGGCGCTCTCTCATCCCCCCTCTTTTCCTGCGGCCTGCCAGGTTGCATGCTTGGATAAGGGTCTGTTATGGATTTTTGGGGGGACCCCAAGCCATTTTTTTTTTTTGCTCGGGGTTCCCCTTAAAATCCATACCAGACCTGAAGGGTCTGGTATGAATTTTGAGGGGGACCCCCACGGCATTTTTTTTTATTTGACGCGGGTCCCCCTTAATATCCATATCTGACATGAAGGGCCTGGCATGGAATTTGGGGGGACCCCCACGCATTTTTTTAAAAAAAATTTGGTTCAGGGTTCCCCTGTGGGGAACAGCATGCCATTTTTATCAATGAACTTTTATGTGTATTGCCGGGACCAACAATTCACCCCCAGGTACGAAATTGAAAGGAATATTACACTTTTATTGTTTCACTTTAAGCATTATTAAAATCACTGCTTCCGAAAAAACTGTAGTTTTTAAAACTTTTTTTTGCATTGATACATGTCCCCTGGGGCAGGACCCGGGTCCCCAAACACTTTTTATGACAATACCATGCATATAAGCCTTTAAAATTAGCACTTTTGATTTCTCCCACAGACTTTTAAAGTGTGTTCCGTGGCTTTCGAATTTGCCGCGAACATCCCAAATTGTTCGCTGTTCAGCGAACAGGCGAACATCGGGACCATCCCTATTCTTAACCAGTTCAACTCTTTGGGCGTACTATGTACGTCCAAAGAGTGAACCTTTGATTATCCTGTGCGGGTTTTGTAGAGCTTCAAAGTGAAAGTGATGTGGCAGCTCCATAGCTGACAACCACTTTCATACAGCCAGCCACGTGGTGCCCCTCCCCCCCGCCGGTGACCCACCCTCCTTCGGTGGTTCCCGAGCTGTCCCCTGCTTTTTGATGCCCTGGAACGCCAGCGGGGGGAGAGAGACTGCAGTGAGACCGAGGCAAAAAGGATTCCTCAAATCTCACATGCAAACAATAAAACTGGAAGTGATGTCATGCCCGGTTTCATATGCACACTTTCCTGGCCAGTACAGCCAGGAGAAACATCTAACCAAACTGATCTGTGCTTTTTTAGGTGGTGTGAAGGGCAGGGGAGACGTTGGGGTCTATTAGACCCCTAATGTCTCCAAAAAGAATACCTGTCACCTGCCCAATGCTATCACATAGGGGTTTATTAAACTCTTGTGATAGCAATTACATAAAAAAAAAAAAACGTAAACATTTTAAAGAAAATGACAATAAAATATATAAAATTTTTTTTTTTTTTACCAAAATCACCGTTGCCCCGCACACCTGTGTACACCACGGTCACACCACACATGTGACATATTGGTGCGAACGTCAGATTGAGAGCAATAATTTTAGCACAAGAGCTCCTAGTTAACTCTAAACTGATGAGCTAAAATGGCTTTTAAAGCATCACCTATGGTGACTTTTGGGCACCATAGTTTTTTTTAACAATATCACCTGTGCATGCAATTTTAAAACATGGAGTGTTAGGTATCTATTTACTGGATACAACCTCATCTTTTATATTTTAACGTAAAATGGGTATTATATAGTGTGGTTTTGCACTAAAATTTATTTTATTATACTTTTTCCAGAAAATTTGCGTTTAATAAAAAGTTGCGCAAAAATCACGTCAAACAAAAATTTGCAACCATCACCTTTTTATTCCACAGGGCCTTTGCTTTCAGAAAATATATAAATTTCTGGGGGTTTATATTATTTTATTGCCAAAAAGTAGGATTTTTACATCAAAGAAAAAAATTGTTCTGGAGCCAAACTAGTTAACATTTTGCTAAACGTGGCCATTTCTCTGGATTTTGCTGGTCTGGATGTGAGAAGTCCTTGGATTCCCCCGCTCATGCTAAACAGCCTGGCTAGACAAATCTCTTGTTTCCAGCTATTGTAGTCTGACTGCCGCCACCCGCATCTGTCAAAATACCTAAAGAGTGACTGATATAAAGCTGTATACACACTATACAACCTTTGTTGTTAGATTTCCTTTAGATTTACCTTCAACTAGTGCAAGGGCCTGCCTGATTGCATACATAATGAAAGTGTTTATGGTTGACCTCCTATTATATGGTTTTGGTAAATCTAAAGGAAAAAAATTAAAGAAAATTGTATAGTGTAACCTAACTTTTGGATTTACTTTTTTTTTTCCGCTTGGCTTCTTGAATTTCTTAATTGAGGTTTGTCAAGCCAGGTGGCGTCAGCGGCGCCACCCATGGCTCAAATACTGAAATTGTTCAAAATTCAAACTGTGTATGGCCAGCTTAAAGTTTTGTGTATCAGTACTGCTTGGACCGTGAAGAATATTCCAAAAGCTTGTTCGAAAACTTTAACTGTGCAAATTAAAAAAGTATTGCAGACATTATTTTACTGTGTTGTCCATGACTTAAAAACGATTGGAATTAAAGCATCGGCATCATAGCTGGGCAACCCAAATTTTCGAAAGCAAGGGTAAACAATGGCAGTTTTCTCTCATAGCAATTGTCCTTTATAATTGTGAATGCCAGAGCACTAGACCCTTGGAGATTAAGTAGGCATTTTGTTCTGTAGCCTTTTCCCTAAACAGTTCAGGCTAAACCAGACAATGGGCAAACAGGGACTACGCTTGATGCATGTTCTCAGTATGGTTACGGCTTTCACAGCAGAAAGGGCTACCTAGCTCTGCCAACAATAGCATGCCTTTGGAAAGTTGCAGTTTCGTAAACCATAGGTTTCCCAGCAACATGGATATTTCTGACAGGCTTTATTTTTTATGTAGACCCTTCTCTATTTATATTTCTGAGAAACAGTATAGTAAAACATAAAGAACGAGTACAAAAAAGGTTTATTGTATATTCCAAAGCAGAATCTCCGGAGAAATTGGGCAATCCTCCGGAGATCCACCCCTTAACCGCTTCAGCACCGGGCCATTTTTCACCCTTCCTTACCAGAGCACTTTTTGCGATTCGGCACTGCGTCACTTTAACTGACAATTGCGCGGTCGTGCGATGTTACACCCAAACAAAATTGACGTCCTTTTTTTCCCACAAAGAGAGCTTTCTTTTGGTGGTATTTGATCGCCCCTGCGGTTTTTATTTTTTGCGCTATAAACAAAAGAAGAGCGACAATTTTGGAAAAAAAGCACAATATCTTTTTTACTTTTTGCTATAATAAATATCCCATTTTTTTTTTAAAAAACAATTTTTTACCTCAGTTTAGGCCGATACGTATTCTTCTACATATTTTTAGTAAAAAAAATTGCAATAAGCGTATATTGATCGGTTTGCGCAAAAGTTATAGCGTCTACAAAATAGGGGATAGATTTATTGCAATTTTTTTTTTTTTTTTTACTACTAATGGCGGCGATCTGCGTTTTTTTTTTCGTGACTGCGACATTGCGGCGGACACTTCGGACACCTTTGACACATTTTTGGGACCATTCACATTTACACAGTGATCGTTGCTATAAAATTGCATTGATTACTGTGTAAATGTGACTGGCAGGGAAGGGGTTAACACTAGGGGGCGGGGAGGGGTTAATGTTTTCCCTAAATGTGTTATTCTAACTGTGGGGGGAGGGGACTCAAGGGGAGGAGACCGATCATGTGTTCCTCCGTGCTGGGATCACATGATCGGTCTCCTGCTCGCTGACAGGACGTAGAGCTGTGTGTTTACACACACAGCTCCACGGTCCCGCACGGTCCCGTTGTTTTAACGGGCACCCGCACCGGGTCCCGAGCGACGCCGCGGGCGCGCGGGAATGGGAGGACGTCATATGACGCCCACCCAGGATGGTAGATCCACCTTGTGGGCGTCATATGACTATGGGCGGGTATTGAAGGGGTTAATATTTAATTTTAAATTTAATTAATTAATAATTTTTTTTGTAGGTGCACAGGGATAATACGATTGGAAATTTATAGGAGAGACATGGGGGTGTCGCATTAAGGGTTGTCTGATATTTTGCATTGGTTCTGAGCATGCGTGTTTGTACTTTGGACTAAAGTCCGATGGACTTGTGTACACACTATAGGATTTTGCACCATAGGACTTTTGTTGCCGGAAAGTTTGTCTGTTTGCACAGCGAACAGACAATGAAAAAACTAAAAAGTTTGTCCGATGGAGCGTACACACGGTTGGATTTTTCCTTAAAACAGGTAATTTGCATGTTTGTTGTCAAAAAGTCTGATCGTGTGTATGGGCCTTAAGAATCATAGGCCTATAGGAGATGCAATATTGTATGATTTATATACTTCAGGAATGTTGTGCGTTATGTAAATCCTCCCCCCTTTTTTAAAAAAAATTTTGTGTGTGATATATATGGTCATATTTTTGTACATATTTTTGTACGTTGAGATTCTAAAAAAATTGATTTCTAAAAAAAAATGATAAAGAGTTGAAAAAACAAAACAAAAAACAAAAGCAGAATAAAATATTTTTCAACACCATACAGTGCCATAAATAATAAATACTTTGGAATAAAAATGATATTGGACACATCTTGTATTAGGTATATATCGAGAATTCACAGTTAATGTGCATCTTGTCAAAAGAATCTAAATGATGATCATTAGCAGGAGTTATTTTAAATGTAAACCAATCAGCCCAGGTATTTTTTTGAAGGGTTGTGGTTTCCTTTGAGTATACCAGTAAAGCTCAAAAAGCCCTATTGTATAAGGTTTATTAATAAATAGAAGAAATCAGTGTCTGCACATGCTTACAAGTCACACCTTGTAAGCGGAAAACATCAGCAAATTGAGAAACAGACACACAGCTAAACGTGCACATTACTTAAACTAGAGAGAAAAACAAGTGGATTGTTTAAATTAGTATGTTCTGCATGATGCTTAAAGAGCCACATTTGGAGGCGATTGAGAGTATTATAATACACCCACAGCCACTCAGGCAAGATAATGAGATTATACAGAGAATGACCACTTCACATGTAATGAGAGGCATCCTCGGCAAACACGCCTCCTAAACTTACAAGCAGGGGGTGTCCGGGCTCTTCTGTTAATAAGCAGAGTGAAAATGGCAATAGCTCTTTATTATTTTCCTCATTAAAGGGCTGGTTTGTAAAGACGGGACAAAGGCTAATCCTACTTGTTAAAGTGTGAGCTTGGACATCATGTAAATGGCGAAACAGGTTGAAAGTTTCAAGTCCTCTTTTTAATTGCAGATGTAACAAACCGTAAACCCATCTGCGGATGGTGCAAAAAGACTGTGTTGGCTTGCCATTTCTCTGCTTTTTAACAAATCCGGCAATGCCTACTGTGTCATTATAGCTAGCAATCTGATCATTTTACAAAATAGTGGCAGCAATGGTAGCTCCAATATTTGTACTTCAAACGTTCCTTCAGTGCCAGTCCACACCATGGAAATGCAGTCTGAATGCTTTTCTGCATGCATGTTTTTGTTGCGTATTTAATGCAATCCAGTGCATTTTTTATTTGTCACCACCTGGGGGATGATGGGTCTGTGACATCACAAGGGGACATCACTCACCCGATGACCAGAGGAAGAAGAAGACCAGAGGAAGAAGAAGACCAGAGGAAGAAGTAGACCAGAGGAAGAAGTAGACCTGAGGAAGAAGAAGACCAGAGGCAGAAGAAGACCAGAGGCAGAAGAAGACCAGAGGAAGAAGACGATCTGAGGAAGAAGAAGACCAGAGGCAGAAGAAGACCAGAGGCAGAAGAAGACCAGAGGCAGAAGAAGACCAGAGGAAGAAGAAGATCTGAGGCAGAAGAAGACCAGAGGCAGAAGAATACCAGAGGCAGAAGAATACCAGAGGCAGAAGAAGACCAGAGGCAGAAGAAGACCAGAGGCAGAAGAAGACCAGAGGCAGAAGAAGACCAGAGGCAGAAGAAGACCAGAGGCAGAAGAAGACCTGAGGAAGAAGACCAGAGGAAGAACAAGACTGGAGGAAAAAGCGGAGGAAGAAGAAGACCGGAGAAGGAAAGCGGAGGAAGAAGAAGACCGGAGGAAGAAGAAGACCAGAGGAGAATACATTTTTAATAAAGGTCAAAAACCGTCTCTTTGTTTTTTGCAACACTACACTACTTTTTTGGGGTAAATGCGTAGGGTATAATGTACCCCATACTCATTCACATGGGGGGGAATATGCTTCCTTGCTTCCAGATTACAATAAGCCCCAACGCCTGCATACCCCAACAACCACAGCCCAGGGTTGTGGGGATGAGGCCCCCCATGTTGGAGGCATGTGGCCTGGTATGGTTCAGGAGGGGGTGCTCACTCTACCCCCCCCCCTTTCCTGGCCTGCATGCTTGGATAAGGGTCTGGTATGGATTTTGGGGGGGACCCCACACCATTTTATTTTATTTTGCCGTGGGGGTTTTCCCTCAAAATCCACACCAGTCCAAAGCGTCTGCTATGGCTTTGGGGGGGGGGGGATCACACCGTTTTTTTCTTTAATTTTTTAAGCCTCCAAACCTTTTTTTATATTCTTTTATATATTGTGTCACAGGCAAAAAAATTATAAAAATAATTCACTATCCTAATGTCCTTCTAGGCTTTAAATATGTCTTATAGTACATTATTCCCTCGTATTTTTCTTCTCAGTCTTTCCGTGATGTTTACTTTAGAGACAAAAGCAGAAAGCATAATGCCCTTACAGACGTTTTCAAGTAGATAAAAAGGTTTTTATTTAATGTGTTCCTATTAACATTGCTTATCAATACATGCAGTTAATAGGACTCACACGTGAAAAAGCCTAACAAAACTGTATATTCTGTTCAGCAAACGTTCATCTTCAGCAGTAAAGAAATTGTTGACCCTTAAAGTGTTTGTTAAGGCATCTATACAAGTCAATGCCATCCCCTCTATTAGAGGCTGGCATAGCACACTGTGTATGTTTTATTTAAAAACAAGCGCTGTAAATACTGTATATCAGCTGTCTTCAGGCCGGTCAAGTGACTCGCGGCCGCTTTCCAGCTCCGGTGGGTGTCTTCTGCAGAGGAGACGAGCGACCAGTGGCGTACTAAGTGGGGGGTGGGGGGTGGGGGGACAGGCCGCCCTGGTGCCAAACACTGGGGGGTGTCAGGTCAGCACCTTCCCCCTCCGCGACTGAAGAGGAGACAGCGGCACCGCACGGTGACAGACCACACAGGGAGAGCCCAAGGCAGTGGCTTTGCTGTGCATAGACCCGCCCTTCAGACCCATAATGTACCTCAGAACACACATGGAGAGCCCGAGGCAGGGCCTTTGCAGGGGGGGTGCGAGCCACACCCGAGTGACATCCGTTGGCAGAGTGACCCGGGACCCGGCGCAACGATCCCCTTCTCTCCGTGGTCGCGGCTCTGATAATTCTCGGCAGCGGCTGTCACAGCCGAGCAGAGTGAAGCCGCCTCCCCTCCTCCTGCATGCACAGCACTGTGTAGACATAAAGGAGGCGGGGGAGTGGGCTTTGCTCGGATGTGATAGCCGCTGCCGAGAATGATCAGAGCCGCGACCACGGAGAGGAGGGGATCGTTGCGTCGTGTCCCGGGTCACTGTCGGGTGTCACTGTCGGGTGTCAACTGGATCGGAGTTCCGTGTGATGACTTTGGTCCAGTTACTGCAGCTTGCTTCTATGTCAGCTGGGCCAGACGCTCTGGACCGCTCCGCTGGATGGACTCGGTTCTCCGATGCTCTGATGAATGTCTCTAGACCTTGGTCTCTCAGGCTCCGTCAGGTCACTTTACAAGCGAGCAGGTTCTCACTCCGTCGTGGCTGTAGGCCGCTATCTCCAGGAAAACCTCCTCGCCGATCTGAACAGGCAGGCAACGTGAGCCCAAGAGACCCAAGATGGCCGCTCGGGTTCCTTTTATCTCCTACCCAGCATCCACTGCATAAGAGAGTGTTCATGGGTAGGTCACACAGACTCCTGGGTAACAAGGTCAACCTCTGAATAAAAACACAGTCACTTCCTGTTCAAGTCTTTAGGTTGTTCAGAGATAATAATACACAAGTGCGTTACCTATTTTTGGTCACTAGATGGCTCTGGATACGGAACCACAGTAATGTCCATGGACCTTACATTAAAGTATACATAACCACATCAATAGGCAAGGATGTCAGCGCTACATAAAGAGTCAGAGAAAAAATATTTCTAAATGGCTAATTTCTTAAGAATATCCAAAGTTGACTCTGTAATTTAGAGGCAGTTTTAGAACATGAACTTGTTTCAGCTAAACATCCATCTTGGAAGCCTGATGACTTGTGAGAGTTAAAGAAAAAAGATTTGTAAGTTAAATAACTTACACAAAATGTAATAACTATCATCTTTGTTCTTTTACTGAAGCCGACCAGTGTTTTTTTCCCTCAAGATCTCCATGTATTTCAATAAAGAGTAACAAGGGATTCAGCATGTCAATGCAGTGACAGTCTGATATCCAATTATTGCAATTGGTAAAACACTTTGTAATGATTACTCCCATGAGATTGCTGCCACAAAATCCCTGTCACTGTGTTAGTAATTGCACACAAGTAGGAAACATGTAACGAGGGCCGTTAGACAATTTATCTGGTTGCTATGGTAAATGCGCACTTAAGATTGGTTATAAGGCCCAGGCATTTGGGTCTACCAGCTTGTAGGTCATCATCCAAGGAGAAAAGTCATTTAATAATGAGGACTTGCTCAGTTCTGATTGTTGTTTGAGACCGAGCACGACTGTTATTTAATAAAGTGAAAATGAAATAAGAATTTTGCTGGAACCTTTTCAGACATGTCAAAGATTCCACCCTTCACAATGAGTAGATAAATACGGATTTCATATACAAATAGCCACAAAACAGACGGATGCAGACAACTCACTGAGGAGATAGACAATGTTTTTCAAATGTGCCTTACGTATTCTAACCACATAGGCATTGATTTTTTTTATTTGATTTTTGTTACCATAAAAAGTTTGGATTCAATCTGGGTTTTTTTGATTGGCCATAAATACATTTTTTTGTATTTACTAATGAAACAATACAGAGAAATATATTTTATGCTGTTGAAAATCCTGTAATATTGACATTAAATCACCCACAGATTAAATCTGAAATGAAAGGATCAAATCTACAAGGATACCGCAGTAAAGATATTGACTTTTCTTTTAATAATCGGGTATTATTCCACATTCCAATATTGGCTAGATCCTAGGATTGGGGGTTTGTCAGATCAAACAAAGGCTAAATTACCTGTTGTTGTTCCAATGGGACTCCATTAGTGAGTTCTCACCACTGGAGTACCCTGCTCTATACCATCTACTATATATTCTAGGGCAGGCCATAGATGATGCAATTTTCTTTACTGCAATCACAGGTCGCAGGAAAGAATAGTTCTTGACTCCCCCATCAACACAGTCAGTAGTGATGGGGAAATCCCTCCCACGGGGGAACAGGGAGCCACCCCTGCCAGAAGAACACAGTGATTTATGCTAGAAGCTATAGCTGCATGTAAAAATCTGACATGTTGGTTGTACCCAAGTTGATCGATGGATTAACTTGGGCAACTCTGACATCGATCAACTTGGGTACAATCAGCCTGGCCATAGATGGTTCGAATCTGGGCCAGTCCCCGCTGAACCGGCCTAGATTCAAACCATCTATGACTGGCTTAAAGCGGAAGTAAACCCTTTGATTTAAATAGTTAAAAAAAAATGGCATGCCGGAAATGCTACCTGTCACATTGACTATGCTTTCAACCAAACTGTCAAACCATGCAATGGCTGGTGTCATAACTGATCACATGTGCAGCATCATGGCAGTTGAAGATTGAACAGAGGCCAAGATGGCAGCTTCCTTGGCTGAAAACAATAGGAGAGTTTACTTCCACTTTAACTGCTCCTGCTGCAGTGGAATAAGTCTCAATCCCCCTTTAGTATTTTCCGTATTGTAAAATATCCAATAACCACTTGCCGCCAAATCACGTACATGTATGTCATTTTGGGGAAGTTGTTGTAGCGGGGTGATGCCTGCAGCTAAAGGCATCAACCTGGTACAGTTTTTTTAGAGTGGACGGTTGGCTTTCATAATAAATAGCCGCTCGGCCATTATCAGAAGCAGCGGGAGGGTACGTCGCCCCCCCCTCCCGCCACCTTCCGCCGCTCCGTCCCCAGGTCTCCTGTCCCACCGGGCTGGCCAGAGACCTGAACAAAGCCGGAATCGGCTTCGATCAGGTCTTTGATGTAGTAACCCGGAAGCAACGTCACAACCCCAGATACCTCCAAAAAGAGTACCTGTCACTGCCTATTACTGTCACAAGGCGCCCATGTCTAATCACTGTCACAAATGGTGTGGTGAAAGGAAGCTTCTTCTTCTTTTAAGGCATAGAAGATTTGGCACTGAATTAAGCACTTGGAGCTTATCATCTTTATGGACTTTATTTGAACACTTCTTTTCACTATAAATGAAATTGTTTTGTTTTGTATGATTTTTTGGATTATATGTTATCAGTTTTTTTATGATAAGTAGTCACTATCACATGGTGTTATTTATTATATGTCATTTTGGTTTAGTTTATGTAGTTAGTCACCCTTCACATGGTGCTATTTCGATTATTTCACTCATATTGTGATATTAGCGCCGCTATTTTTTCATTTAAATATGTTTTACATAGTTTGTAGTATAAGTCATAGTCGGGAAGTCCTGTGCTACCCTGTAGCTTCGAGCGGGTGAGTAGTTTGTAATTTTTTTACTTTTTCTATAAAGCGCCTCCGTCCCCGCGCCAAAGAAAACACATACATTAGCCCGAAAATGTAAACAGTGTTCAAATCACACATGTGAGGTATCACCACGATCGTTAGAGCGAGAGTAATAATTCTAGTAAAATACCTCCTCTGTAACTCCTAACAAGTAACCGTAAATCTTTTTTAAATGGTTGCCTATGGAGATTTTTAAGTGCCGTAGTTTGTTGCCATTCCACAAGTACATGCAATTTTAAAGAGTTATGCTGCGTACACACGGTTGGAAATCTTGTCGGAAAAAGCTCTAATGGTTTTCCCGTCGGAATTCCAATGGAATTTTGCTCAAACTGTCTTGCCTACACACGGTCACACCAAATTCCGACGGTCAATAACACCGCGACATACAACGCGTTTGGCACTATAAAAGGGAAGTTGAATGCTTCCGAGCATGCTTTGAATTGTTTCCGAGCATGCGTCTGAATTTTGCGTGTCGGAATTGCATACACACGATCGGAAAATCCGATAGAAAGGTTTTCCGTCGGAAAAATTGAGAACAGGTTCTCAATCCAAAGTCCGTCAGAAATTCCGACAGAAAAAGACCGATGGGCATACACACGGTCAGAAAAGCCGATGAAAAGCTCCCATCGGACTTTTTCCATCGGAAATTCCGACCGTGTGTACGCAGCATTACATGTTAGGTTTCTATTTACTCGGTGTAACACCATCTTTCACAATATAGAAACGAATTGGGCTAACTTTACTGTTTAATACAAATCGCAATCAGTGGAAAGGCGCTAAACCTATATTAAACAGTGCTCACCTAATAATATAAACAGGTAAAATATTAGATGAATGACAAATATCACACGTGAAAAAGAATCACAGTGATCAACATAAATAAAAATAAATAAAACCAATCAAGTGAAACAAAGTCTATACAAGTGCAAAATGTTGAATGATAATAATAAAGTTAAGTGCAACAAATGATGTAAAAGAAAATAAAAAAACACAATAAAAAGTGACCGTGTCGAAAAATCCAAAACCAGTGAAACTGTATTAGTAAATGCAGTCCAATATAAATCCGAGGAAGTGAATAAAATCTACCAATGAGTGCAATGACCGCTCACCTTAACCACTTCCCGACCGCCCACTGCATATATACGTCAGCAGAATGGCACGGCCAGGCAAAACCACGTACAGGTACGTGGCCCTTTAATTGCCTGGCCGTGGGTCGCGCACGCGCCTCCAGCGGCACGCTCGCGACCGGGTCGGGAGCTCCGTGACCCGGCCACGGGACCAGCGGACCCGATCGCCGCTGGTGTCCCGCGATCGGGTCACAGAGCTGAAGAACGGGCAGAGGTTCGTTTACACAGACCTCTCCCCGTTCTTCAGCTCTGTGACCCGATTCCTACTCTGCCTGTCATTGATCAGCTGTTCCCTGTCATCAGGAAAGCCGATCAATGGCGTCAGACGTCAGCCCCGCCAAAAAACACACACACGTCACAGCCCATAACCCCTCCCCTCCCCCTAGTGGTTAACTCTTTCACTGCATGTGTCATTTATACAGGAATCAATGCATTTAAATAGCATTGATTGCTGTATAAATGACAATGGTCCCAAAAATGTGTCAAAAATGTCCGATGTGTCCGTCATAATGTCGCAGTCACAATAAAAAATCGCTGATCGCCGCCATTACTAGTAAAAAAAAAATATTAATAAAAATGCTATAAAACTATCCACTATTTTGTAAACGCTATAACTTTTGCGCAAACTAATCAATAGTCACTAATTGTGATTTTTTATTTAACAAAAATATGTAGAAGAATACGTATCAGCCTAAACTGAGGAAAAAAAATGTTTTTTATATATTTTTTGGGGGATATTTATTATAGCAAAAAAGCAAAAAATATTGCATTTTTTTCAAAATTGTCGCTCTATTTTTGTTTATAGCGCAAAAAATAAAAACCGTAGGGGCGATCAAATACCACCAAAAGAAATCTCTATTTGTGGGGGAAAAAAGGACGCCAATTTTGTTTGGGAGCCACGTCACACGACCGTGCAATTGTCAGTAAAAGCGACGCAGTGCCGAATCGCAAAAAGGGGCCTGGTCCTTTGGCTGCAAATTGGTCCGGGGCTGAAGTGGTTAATATGGAGAATATCAGACAATGGATCAACCACTGATCAGCATACAAACTCCATCAGGTGATCGGTCCGCCCGCACACAGGCAATAAACACTCCTCATGGTGTAGTACCAAAAGGTAAATTTATTGTAAAACAATGTAGTAACTTACAGTTATTCGGACATCCAGCCTTTCGAAAAAAAAATGTGTTTTGAGGAGGCATAAGGATAATCTCTCCTCTATAATCCTTGCTGATGAAAGAATTCTTATCCTTGTCAGACATATGAGCTTGTCTGTAAAGACCGCTGGATAGGATTTAAAAAAAAAACCTTGTTCAACTTATCGGGGCATGTACTGTGAAATTTCATGTTGGGATGATGTAGAGATCAGCTGCTAAGGTAGACATTTGAAAGTTGTGATCCCCATTTTAAAAATTATTTTTGACAAAAAAGGCAAAGAGCTTTTTCCTAGCTCTTTACTATTTGCAGAGCCGTGGTTCTGTCATAATGGAGGGTATGGGATATCGTATACTTGACAGGACTGCAGAGGCTATCATTACATTGTAACGTAACATTTCTCACTAGTAAATTGCTCATCTGACATCCTATGAACAAGCACTTTTTAATAATGTATAGATGAAGCATGTGTTAAAGCTGAACTGCAGCCTCACCTTCAGTCTTGCACAGTTGCACAAGCTCTTCTCCTCTATTAAAATAGCTTGCTCTGATTTTAGTGCACACTGTGAGCTTTTCATAGATCATAGGCCAACTCTATCTGACTTTCTGCAGCTAACTTTTGGGCTGGAGGACCTCTAACATCATGTAGCCCATTTCTCCTTAGCAGGGCTGTTTTTAAGGCAGGGCAAAAGGAGCAGCTGCCCTGGGCCCTGTCATTGTTGTGGGGCCCAAACCAGCTGCCTCATACTTGCCAACTATCCTGGTTTAAATTCCCTTGTCCCTTGAGATTTTAGTCCTGTGCTGTGTCCCAATATCTCTGTGTGAAGTGCTGCTACTAATGATGCCCAGCTCCGCCCTATTGTGACTTGCCTGCAGACCCTGTGTTTACATGTAAATTACCGGCATTCATATGTAAATAGCAGCGGCCGGCAGCATTGATATGTACGTCATGCCCCCCTGAGGTCATATCCACAGTAATCTCTAACAACCAATCAACAAGCAGAAATCATGAGCTGTAACCTCTAGCAACTAATCAATGAGCCATAGTGTGTTCTGTAACCCCTAGCAACCAGTCAGTGAGCGGTAATGATACACTGTAACTTCTGGCAACCAATCACAATATGATCTGATTCAGTAAACTGATTTTGAGACTAGCTGCTATTTATTGTATGTCTCAGATCAGGTGGAGAGCAAAACTGCATGGGGGGGGGGGGGGCAAGAAAAGTTTTGCCCAGGGTCCAATCAATATTAAAGATGGCTCTGCTCCTTAGTTTGTAGTGGCAGCTGGTGGTATATTGTTCAAACTAGCAGTGGCTGGCCAAAGACCAGAGCACTTTTTGCGATTCGGCACTGCATCACTTTAACTGACAATTGCGCGGTCGTGTGACGTGGCTCCCAAACAAAACTGACGTCCTTTTTTTCCCCACAAATAGAGCTTTCTTTTGGTGGTATTTGATCACCTCTGCGTTTTTTATTTTTTTTGCGCTATAAACAAAAAAAAGAGTGACATATTTGACAAAAACAAATTATTTTTTACTTTTTGCTAATAAAGAAATTTGTGTTCATTAACAGCCAAATTTGAAAGGAAATTACCTATAATTGAATAGTTAGTTACTATTTCAGATTTTCTAATCTTTGGGTTTTCTGATTTTCGAATTTCCAAATTTCTGGATTTTCGAATTTCCGAATGTACGAATTTGCAAATGTACGAATTTATGACTTTACTAATTGTAATCATAACGAATGACCCGAAAAAAAAAAAAAAAAAAAGAGAAGAATGAAACGAAAACGAAAATTAACACATTTTTTGGCAGTGCACACGTCTACTGTACAGGCCTGCTATCCCGCCTCTTAAAAGGGACGTCCAGGTATGCCCATTTTCAAACCGTTGCCATTGTGCCGATGTATATCGGCATGCAGCGTTCGGCAAGTGGTTAAAATAGTTGACTACTGTTTTCATAATTGATTATAATGAATTATGCCTATTAGTTGTTTCATCCCTAAATACGATACAGTCATATGGACAGTTTAACCACTTCCCGCCCGGTCAATAGCATATTGACGTCCGGGAAGTGGTTTCGTTATCCTGACTGGGCGTCATATGACGTCCTTCAGGATAACAGCCGCCGCGCGCCCGCGGGGGGGCGCGCATCGCGGCGATCGGTGGATCGATGTGTCAATCTGACACACCGCTACACTGATCTCGGTAAAGAGCCTCCGGCGGAGGCTCTTTACCACGTGATCAGCCGTGTCCAATCACGGATGATCACGATGTACACAGGAAGAGCCGTTGATCGTCTTTTCCTCACTCGCGTCTGACAGACGCGAGTAGAGGGGAGCCGATCGGTAGCTCTCCTGACAGGGGGGGTCTGCGCTGATTGTTTATCAGCGCAGCCCCCCCTCAGATGCCCACACTAGACCACTAGGGAAGCCCCCAGGACCACCAGGGAAGCCCCCAGCATGTGGATGGCCAGGTACATGCCCCATGGCCATCCACATGTTAAAAAAAATTCAAAAAATATGCCAATCAGTGCCCACAGATGGGCACTGATTGGCACATCATATTTAATTAAAAAAAAAGGAAAAAAAAGGGACGCCCAGCAATGCCACCCATAAGTGTCATCAGTGCCACTCATCAGCGTCCATCAGTGCCACCTATCAGTGCCCATCCGTGCCCACCCATGCCCACCTATCAGTGCCCATCCATGCCACCTATCAGTGCCCATGCATGCCACCTATCAGTGCCCATCCATGCCACCTATCAGTGCCACCTATGTGTGCGCATCAGTGCCACCCATAAGTACCCGTCAGTGCCACCTATGAGTGTCCATCAGTGCCACCTGAGTGCCCATCAGTGCCGCATACCAGTGCCACCTATCAATGCCCATCAGTGCCACCTATCAGTGCCCATCAGTGTCGCCTATCAGTGCCCATCATCAGTGCCACCTCATCGGTGCCCCCTAATTGGTGCCACCTCATCGGTGCCCATCAGTGCCGCCTTATCAGTGCCCATTAGTGCCGCCTTATCAGTGCCCGTCATTGAAGAAGAAAACGCACTTATTTACAAAAAAAATTAACAGTGACAAAGAAAAACTTCAAATACCACCAAAAGAAAGCTCTATTTGTTGGAACAAAATGATAAAAAATTTGTTTGGGTACAGTGTAGCATGACCGCGCAATTGTCATTCAAATTGCGACATCGCTGAAAGCTGAAAATTGGCTTGGGCGGGAAGGTGTCTAAGTGTCTGGTATTGAAGTGGTTAAACAAAAGAATGTAGAAAATGGGGACTGATAGCTTTATTGGCAATAAATTACTGATATAGAGCCATTGATAAATGTAGTCTCCGTGCATACAGAAACAACAACAAATGATTCCTACTAACAATTCTGTTAACACCTTTTGCTAAAGAAGTCTCAAGTAACTGTCTTTAAGGTGTATCCTAGCATCATAAAATGTACAAGTTAAACTTGGGGGAAAAAAAAAAAATCAAAGCTTCTCATGTTAATGTGTTATCACACCTTAGCAGCAAAAGAACAGGGCTCTACACCTAATTTAAAACGTGCGTATGATCGTTTATATCATCTTATAAAACATTTAGAGATTTCTTCTTTGATGATGACATCTTCTTAAAAGTTACCTTTTCAGCCCAGCAGAATTGATTAGATATTTTTTTTGTTTAATAGCTGATTTATCTTAGCAGCCTCCTGCGAGCAATCCTTTGCTCTTCCCCACTGTGTTTGTATATTTAGTCCAATTTGCGAATTGCAGGCACGATGTAAATTCAAGTTTGTCAGGTGGCAAATTGTGTGTGTGGGAGGTTAAGATAACTCACAAACTTGTACTGTAATACTAGTGTATTGTAAAATGTTTTTTTTTTTTAATAAGCTGCAGCTGCTGTGTGCGTTCTGGAAACATGGCTTATTAACCACTTTTTTTTTTACCCCCTTCCTGACCAGGCCATTTTTTGGGATACGGCACTGCGCCGCTTTAACTGACAATTGCGCCGTCATACGACGTTGTACCCAAATAAAATTGATGTCCTTTTTTTCCCACAAATAGAGCTTTCTTTTGGTGGTATTTGATCACCTCTGCGGTTTTTATTTTTTGCGCTGTAAACAAAAAAAGAGCGACGATTAAAAAAATAAATTATATATATATATATATATATATATATATATATATATATATATATATATATATATATATATATATAAAACTTTTTTTTTTTCTTATTACTTTTATTTTTTATATACTACTTCATGCTATAATACATATTCAAAAAAAAAAAAAAAAAAAAATATATATATATATATATATATATATATATATATATATATATATTATTTTTTTTTTATTTTTTCTTATTACTTTTATTTTTTATATATTACTTCCTGCTATAATACATATTCAAAAAAAAAAAGTAAAAAAACGAATTTCTTTCTTTCTCAGTTTAGGCAAATATATATTCTGCTACATATTTTTGGTAAAAAAAAATCCCAAAAGGCGTATATTGATTGGTTTTCACAAAAGTTATAGCGTCTACAAAATAGGGGATAGATTTAGGGACTTTTATTTAGTTTTATTGTTTTTAATGGTAATAGTCAGCGATTTTTTTTTTAGCGGGACTGCGACATTGCGGCAGACAAATCTGACCCTAAGCCTAGGTTCACACTGATAGTGGGTTCTCCCTTACATCAGAGTCTGCAGAGTCCCCCCTTACAGTGAATGGGACCTCTACGAGTTCAGATGTAAAAGGGGAACTCTGTGGACTCCGATGTAAATGGGGACTCTTGTTATTAACTTCATATGATTAGAAATGTTATTTAATGGCAAAATATATGTATTAAACAAAATTGCTGTGCGCTGCTTAAGTGTTCGGGTTTGACTTGAAGAAAAGGTGGCAACCCTACTCTTTTCCTCCCTGACAGATCAGCGGTGTGCTTTGTTTATATCGGCACACCGCTGCTGCGTCTCTCCTGTGAACGATCGGTGGGTTGCAGCCACCGTACCCTCTGATTGGCTCCTGCTGTGTCCAATCACAGCAATAGCTGCTCGCTGGCGGCGCGTGAGTGCACAAAATCACGTACAAGTACAGCTGTTCTCTATCCCCACCTTCTGGCCATGTTCCCAATGCAGCTAGAGATTTTGCATAGCAGTAGTGTCAGCTCTGCAAATGCTCAACTTTCAGTGAGTTTATATGTTGAGCATTTTCTTCCTATCACATCTGAGCAGCCCATGTGACTATAGAGTCACACATATGGGCGTATACACAGTTGTAGATGACAGCCCACTCCCTCCTTCCTTCTCCATGCCCACTAACCAGCTTAAACAGAATGGTAGTGGGATATTACATGTAGATTGATGGAGGCTTCACCTCCCTCTCATTCTAAAACATAGGCTGGAGGGGCTTGACACAGCCTGTGAATGGCAGAAATCTGCCCACACCATGTTATTGCCAAAAATAATACAATTTGATTTCAAATATATATTTGTATGACAATGTAAAACAGTTTATTGATAATAATTATTTATTTTTACTCTGTATGTCTGTAGGCTGTTTTTTTATTTTAAACTTGTGACCAGTAGAAGTGGATTAGAAGCTCTTCCTGGTTATGTTTGCCTGCAGACAGGCTGGGAAAGATCTGGGTCATGTGACAACTGTATTTCGATTAGGAAAAATATTATTTGATTCTTTATTTTTTTATTATTAAAATAATTAGTGCCATCATCCATATACAGAAAGAGAAGGGACAACGTAAATGAAACATTGTGTGTTTTTATTATCACTTTAAGGATAGAAAGTTTTTTCATTGTCATTATTCATCGTAAGCAATATAATAGACAGATCGTTGATCAAAAACACTTTAATATTATATGTGTTCAATTATTTCCCTACTGGAGCAAAGTTGATCATGCTTTGCTGTTGTTTTTTTTTTCCTTCCTCTGGATCAACTGGGGGTATAGGATTGTATAAAAAATGTTTTTCCCTTTTTATTGGTTGAACTCGATGGACTCTTTTTTTTCAACCAGACAACTAACTACATGTAACTACACTATATTACCAAAAGTATTGTGACACCTGCCTTTATTATTTTAAAATATAAATTTAGTGGCATCCCAGTCTGTAGGGTTCAATACTGAGTTGTCCCACCCTTTGCAGCTATAACAGCTTCAACTCTTCTGGGAAGGCTGTCCACAAGGTTTAGGAGTGTTTCTATGGGAATGTTTGACCATTCTTCCAGAAGTGCATTTGTGAGGTCAGGCACGGATGCGCAGTCTCCGCTCTATTTTATCCCAAAGGTGTTCTATGAGGTTGTCATGTCTTTATGGACCTTGCTTTGTGCACTGGTGCGCAGTCATGTTGGAACAGGAAGGGGCCATCCCCAAACTGTTCCCACAAAGTTGGGATCATGAAATTGTCCAAAATGTCTTGGTATGCTGACGCCTTAAGAATTCCCTTCACTGGAACTAAGGGGCCAAGCCCAACTCCTGAAAAACAACCCTTCACCATAATCCCCCCTCCACTAAATGATTTGGATCAGTGCACAAAGCAAGGTCCATAAAGACACGCATGGGCGAGTTTGGGGTGGAGAAAACTGAACTGGCCTGACCTCAACCCGATAGAGCACCTTTGGGATGAATTAAAGCAGAGTCTGCAAGCCAGGCCTTCTCGTTCAACATCAGTGCCTGACCTCACAAGAAGAATAGTCAAACATTTTCATAGACTGTTGTGGAAATTTGTATTAATGTATGTTGTCAGATGTCCCCCAGTGTCAGTTTTGCTATAATACACTCATGTGAGGGTATTCGCACATACAGACGTTGGTGGAAGACCATTGGCTGCGGAAACCTTCCCGTGGACACGGCAGATCTGTTTACTCTGTTAAGGATGTTTGTTTATGCCTCACCAAGGGACTGACCACTCCATGGTGACCGCATCTAAACTCCTAAGTAAGCAGATCTGCGTACATGGGAACCATAGCCTAACCATACAAAAGTATGGCCCACTGAGCCATGATAGAGTATGGCTTGCATAATTGGTAGCAGTGGGAATGTGCACACAATCGTGTTCAGAACCATGTGCTTGCCGCATGGCTCTGCCCATGACCACATGTCATTACTGTATTTCTATTTGAGTATATACATGTGTGTGATTGGTTCTTTTGAATGAATACAAGTGTCTGATTGGCTGATTCTGAAGCCACCACCTTCCTTTGTTATTCATGTTTATAGTATAAATAAAAGGAGCTGGCTACTCTCTCAAGGATTCTTATAAGCTCAAGGTGATACCAGCATCTGTGTCTGTGTTACTTGGAGACATACAAGCGCGCTTTCCCGGAATTATACAAGAGAGCTGTTTTTGTGCTTTTAAGCGCAAAGAAATGATGTGCTTATAGGGAGAAGCTTAAAATTTCCCTGACAATACCCACTCCTAAACCTTGTGGACAGCCTTCCCAGAAGAGTTGAAGCTGTTATAGCTGCAAAGAGTGGGCCAACTCAATATTGAACCCTACGGATTAAGGGATGCCATTAACTAGGGGTGCAACGCATCGTCGCCGATCCGTGATCCGAACGGGTCACCCTGTTCGGATCGGCACACCCCGAGATCCGCGGCCTCGGCCTTAACAAAGGCCGCGGCTTCGGCCTTGCTCCGGAGCGGCGGCCATCTTGGTACACCCGGCGGCTATTTACAATGTGATCGCTCCGTCAAATGACGGAGCGATCACTTGTAAACAAACTCTGCATTACCCTGCCAATACCCTGCATTACCCTGCCAATACCCTGCCAATACTCTGCGATACCCTGCCAATACTCTGCGATACCCAGCCAATACTCTGCGATACCCAGCCATACTCTGCGATACCCAGCCATACTTTGCGATACTTAGACAATATTATAATGGGGGAGATTGTGGATATTACAGTGGGGACTATATGGTGGTGGAATTTTCACGGGCTTTTGCAAATTCAATTATTATTTGCTGATCCGAAAAATTATCCGAGCCGTCACTCTGATCCGAGGAACGATCCGATCCGTGAGTTTTTTGATCCGTTGCACCCCAACCATTAACGTTCATGTGCGTGTAAAGGCAGGTGTCCCAAGAGTTTTGACAATATAATGTATGTAACTACTTATTACTAGTGGGGGGCCTGGAGGTATTCAAATCACGCAGCCTCAGCTAGTGCAAAACGGCACCCAAACGCAAACATTCAGCATGGTAACTACACTGAAAAAGTCTATGCATACCCAAAGTCTCTCACTTCTCTGCAGTCTCCACTGATTATGGATATTTAAAGACACTATTTCTATATATATAATGAATTTCATTTGAGATCATTATCACCTAGGATTTTTGTGATCAGCCTAATTTGCAGTGAATTAACTAAATGGTAAATACATTACACATTTATCAGCCTCCGCACATATATCTTGAATATTTCTCATAACATTCCTGGTGACACTTAAGTAGAAACGCCCGCATTGTCACCTCTCTATAACATACACATCCATGACAAGCGAAAAGAGACATTCTCTCAGTTTATAGCTTCAATGCTTTCATAAAAATGGCTCCGCTGACAGAAGCTGCACAATAATACGCCTAAAATGCAACAGCAGAAGTAAAGCTTCTGAATTCAGAAGTAAAGGCTGAATGTAATCATAAAATTCTTTAGACCACATATGGATGGCTGCAGTTTCTGTGCCTTTTTGTAGACATGTGTCTATATTGTATCATTTGTAAAAATAATTTTGCTGGATCCTTTCTGGGCACTCGTTAATTTTGATCACATAGTGAATTTTATGGAAAGATTTTGGGAATGCTTCCAAAACAATTAAAAATGTGCTTGTGATGCAGCGAAAGGCATGCTATTACACAACATAAAACATGTACTGAGTTTTTAAGAAACAATTATGTTTATATGCATTTACATTATATACATGGATTTACGTTATTTATTTACATGGTCTTAGATTAGCCGTACACTTATGATTTGGTGCTGAGTCAGCAGTCCATCCAATAGGAGGACTGGTCTGTTTTGGTGTTGAGAGCTTTCAGTCATTGGAAGTACTTGCCATTGCAGAGAACGATGATTATTATTATTACAGGATTTATATAGCGCCAACAGTTTACACAGCGCTTTATAATATAAAAGGGAGACAATACAGTTATAATACAATAAAATAAAAGAGGATTAAGAGGGCCCTGCTCAGAAGAGCTTACAATCTAATAGGGTGGGGCAGGAGGTACAAAAGATTGTAACTGTGGGGAATGAGCTGATGGAAGTGGTAAAAGATTAGTTGGAGACGTAATTGGCTTCCCTGAAGATATGAGTTTTCAGGGATCGCCTGAAGGTAGCTAGAGTAGAAGATAGCCGGACAGGTTGAGGTAGCGAGTTCCAGAGGATGGGAGAGGCTCTGGAGAAATCCTGGAGACGAGCATGGGAGGAGGAAACGAGAGAGCTTGACAGTAGGAGGTCTTGAGAAGAGCGGAGAGGGCGGTTTGGGATATGTTTGGAGACAAGATTGGTGATGTAGCTCGGGGCAGAGTTGTGGATGGCTTTGTAAGTTGTGGTTAGTATTTTGAATTTAATTCGCTGGGTGATCGGGAGCCAGTGTAGGGATTGGAGGAGAGGGTTGGCAGACACTGAGCGGTTGGTAAGGTGGATAAGTCTGGCAGCAGCATTCATGATAGACTGAAGAGGGGATAGCCTATGGAGAGGCAGGCCAATGAGAAGGGAGTTGCAATAGTCAAGGCGAGAGATACCAAGGGAGTGAATGAGGAGCTTGGTGGTTTCATTTGTTAAAAAGGGGCGAATTTTAGAGATGTTACTGAGGTGAAGTCTACAAACTTTTGACAACGATTGGACTTGAGGCTGAAATAAGTCCGAGTCTAGGATTGCACCGAGTACCCTGGCGTGAGGGGAGGGACTGATGGTTGCATTGTTGATTTTGATGGAAAAGTCATGGAGGAGGGCACGGGCAGGGGAGAATATTAATAGCTCCGTTTTGGAGAGATTTAATTTAAGGAAGTGGTGCGACATCCATGCTGAGATGTCAGTTAGTAAGTTAGTAATGCGAGATGAGTGCACGATTGCACAGCTTCGATCTCCGTGTTATGGGCCAGGTTGGGAAGGAAAAGTTTAAAGTGGAACTCAACCCATCGATTTCATGGCTTCCAAAAACAATTATATTCCTGGCACGCCGGGAATTCCAACTGTCACATATGCTTGTGCACTGTCAGGTCACCTGAAGCCAGGTGACAGACGCACACCGATGGGATTAGGAGCGCACCGTTAAGGTTATGAACCCTTCAGCTGACTGCTGTGGATGGAGCTCTGGGTGGTTCAGGAAAGAAGCTCCACCTTAACACTGACACGGACCAAACAGGGAGCTGGAGTGTAAGATTCCCCAGGATGGCAGAAAAAGGAGCCAGCAGGTTTTCACTTTCTGATGACGCACGCAAATGCATAAACAAGAGGCTTGATACACAAACTGACAGGAGCCCCTCAGTCCACCAGGGCCGTTGGAACGCACGCCGCTAGTCACACAGCAGTGCGGGACTGATTCTACAGACCCTCAAGCTGCCTTTGTGCTGTTTTTATTACATTGGACATATGCAAGTGCAGGTTTCTTTTAAATAAGACTATATTACTCTATACCTGCCTTCTGTGGCTCTTTGTGGTAGAGCCAATTTTGTGATGGGAGAATGACATGGGTGTAGCATAAGGGGTTGCAGGGGTCCCAATCGCAACCCCGCCCCTAGCTCCAGGGTGAAACCTGCAGCCTCCCTGTCATATTATCATATACTCCACAAAGTCCAACTCCGATCTGCCCTAGGGCCCCACAGCCACGCTCCAGTACTGCAGCTTCCACTTTGTCTTCCACAGTCCACACCCCTCTGTTCTCATTGGCTGGGGAGAAACTGTGAGCCATTTCCTGAATGGAGAGGAGTATGGGGTGAGAACAGCCCAGGATGGGGAAGTGTCTGTGCTGTGTGCTGGCAACATGGAATGGTAACCAAGCTCAGTGAGTTAGGAGGAGAGTACCGTCCTGTAGCCACGATGGGACCGATGTCGCTGGTGAGGTAAGACACGCTCAGTGTCTCCTAATCACTAACTTGGATTCTCTGTACCCCCCCACCGGGGGCAACATGGAATGGTAACTAACTTGGATTCTCTGTACCCCCCCACCGGGGATGTCAGCTTACCCCACTTCCCTGACAACTGGGGAAAAGACACACACCTCCAGGAGGTGAACTTCCCCCCCAACACCTGCCAACACTGACAGAGAAACCTTCAGAAATTTATAAAACAAATCCCTTAACACCTCCTGAGGGGCTGCAGGCTTCAGATTTTGTGTCACATGACTCCCCCCTAGATCTAAGTTGCGCACCCCCCAAAGCCCCCTGACCACCCCCTTTGCCCTGGATGCTATGCCCAGCTGCTGAGCTCCTTTCCCATTACAGCACTTTATGCTGCTCCTCCTCCGCAGGGCTGAAATCACATTCCTTTACAACATAGCCAGTCAGCCAAAATCTGCACAGGGTGTATCTGCCTCCTGCAACTACACTGCCGTGCCGACCAAGGGATTTCACAGGTCAGAAGGGCAACATAAAAGCCAGATACACCCTGTGAAGGCTGACAGACTGTTTTTTAAAGGAATTTGAGGGGGACTCCCACGCCATTTTTTTTTTATTTTGGCACGGGGTTCCCCTTAATATCCATACCAGACCTGAAGGGCCTGGTATGGAATTTAGGGGGACCCCCACGCATTTATTTATTTTTTGGTTCGGGGTTCCCCTGTGGGGAAATCCCCATGCCGTTTTTATCAATGAACTGTTATGTGTATTGTCGGACCCGACAATTCATTGTAGCCGAGAGTAGTTTTAAATTCGTTTTTTTCCTTGTGTATGTAATTTGTAATTTTGCTGTCAGACTGTTCTAAACACGGGAAACATGCGCCCCTTCACAGGCATACTATAGACACCCCCCAGGTATGAAATTTAAAGGAATATTATACTTTTATTGTTTCACTTTAAGCATTATTAAAATCACTGCTCCTGAAAAAACGGCTGTTTTAAAAAAAATATTTTTGCATTGATACATGTCCTCTGGGGCAGGACCCAGGTCCCCAAACACTTTTTATGACAATAACATGCATATAAGCCTTTAAAATTAGAAATTTTGATTTTGAACGTTCGAGTCCCATAGACTTTAATAGGGTTCTAAAGTTCACACGAGCTTTAGGTCTGTTCGCAGGTTCTGGTGCAAACCGAACATGGGGGTGTTCGGCTCATCCCTTCTGAAGATTCATGACATGCACTCAACTTAACTGTCAAACCATCAAACGGCTGGTGTCATAACTGCTTACATGTGCAGCACCATGGCAGCTGCAGAAGTTAAGATGGCAGCTTCCTTGTCTGAAAAGGATAGGACGGTTTAGTTTCGCTTTAATTACATGCGCAAAGCTTCCGTTGTGCAGTTCAGTCACTGCTGCTGGTTCCTGAGAGTTTAAAGAATGTTTGTCATTACTTTGTTCTAGGTGAGACATTTGTCAATCTATGGACAGTCACATCTAAACCTACAAATATCTAGTCAGTCATGTTTACACATTTAAAAAATCTCTATGAAAACAAATTCTACTTGTGTTAGCTATGCATCTACAATACTGCTGGTGATCCATTTAAAACACTGCCTCATGTAATTAGTGGTCTCTTAGTTGTAGCAAACCTCTAAATGAAACAAAGTAAATTTACCTTTTTTTTTTTACTTTCAAAGATTTTTATTTGTTTAATACAAAAACATGAAATACACAATGTCCAGTGAAGCAATGAAAAACTGTTGTGATTACATGTAAAACCACATGTCAAAGAAGAGTGAGACAACCAACCATGGTTTAGTAAACCCTGACAAGCCCTCTCGCATTTTGGTTAGTGTAGCGGGATCTTTGGGGGAAGCACTCCAGGCACCCCATATGGGAACTTACTGTGCCCGGAGGCCTACCAAAAAAAAACACGAAGAAGTGATGAGCCTTGTGGAGGGTAGAAAAGCACTAGAACCAAACCTTTGAGCCTAGTGAAAAGGACCGCTTGTAATACTTTCATTTAGGTAACAAACCTGTCGATTCACTTTGTATGTTAGGATGGACTATAGTGCAGGATAAAAGGGAGAGAAAAGAGGAGAAAAGTGGATCACAAGAAGAGAGAGGAAACAGAGAAAGAGCCAATCAACAGGGAGGGAGGTATTAGCTAAATGTTAGCAAATATTTGTTAGAATAGGTATGAAAGAGATGCCCACGTGCATGGCCCAAGTTTCCCAGATAGTTTTAAAACAACAAGACCATATCCGTTAAGATGATAGCCAACTTCTCCTGGGACATAATCAACAAGATCTTACGTTTGGCTGCTAAGGAGACCTTGGGTTGTTTCCAAGCTTTGACTATGGTCAGCTTGGCCCCTAGCAGCATAAAATGGATCAATTTGCGGTTGGCTTTGGAAGTCTTTGGAAGGTTCGAATTCAGGAGAGCGATAGCTGGGGTTCTTGGGAGTTGGTAACTTGTCACTTTTTGGATCAAGGCAAACATCCTGTTCCAGAACAACCTAATTCTGGGACACTCCCACCAAATGTGGGCCAAGGAGCCTATGAGTTGGCAACCATGATAACACTGAGGATTTGCTGTGGGAAAAATGGTAGCCAGCTTTGAGGGGGTTGAGGTACCATCTGGTCATTAAATAGAAAGATGAAAAACCGCGCTATCTAACAATGGTGAATGTAGCAGCCTGCACAACGATGATTGTATGGGAAAAACGTGAATAAATATAGAGTGCGGCGCTCCTAAAGTGTTTCAAAAAATTAATATTTGAACAGGTAAATAAATAAAACTATTATAATATAGATTGTGAATGAATAGTGAAAAATCAATATATGCTGAAAATTATTAATAATAAATATGCTGAAGGATATTAATAATAAATATTCATAATCAATTAGAAGTGATTATGAGACAATAATAAAAAACAACAATATTACACCAAAAATAGTGACATAGGTGTGTGCAAAATATTATAAAGTGACTTGTGCGGCTTGTCTGAAGTTTTCAATCACCAACTGGACAAAAGGCTTACCGACTTTCGTGGACTCAGTAGGCTTATGCCGTGTGAGTCAAACGTGCTGAATGGTGTTTGGACTACACCTAGATGAGCAGCTGTTCCAGGATTATGATGCAGTGAAGACCCCGGATAAATGCAGACAGTGGACGCTCAATGGAAGCCCAAGATGGGGGTGGTGGAAGGTGTACAGTGTAGTTCATCCCCAACAGTATTACCGGCCATATAGTGTGATACCGTATAGGCTAATAAAATGTATTTTTAAAAAAGCAGATGGGTACTCACATGTGCAGAGAAAATGCAAGCATATATGGAAAGAATTGTCAGCAGTGGCATCAGCATATTTATTATTAATAATTTTCAGCATATATTGATTTTTCACTATTCATTCACCATCTGGTCATTACTTTAAGGCTAGATTCGATTAAGGAGATGTTCCTAATCCCCTTGAAGGATCTAGAAAAGGAGGTCGGCCACCTCTCTAAATCCCGTTGAATTTGGAGGTTGTTTTCCCAAGCTAACATAAAAGGTGATTTGCAAGACAGGTGAGCAAGCAACTGGTAGATGATAGAGATTCCACCCCTCTGATCCGTGGCCTGTCCACACCATAGTTTGTAAGGTGTGAATATGGGAGGGGTAGGTTTCCTTTTCCAGATCTTATGGAAAAAGGGTTGTATGTGTTGAAATCTGTATTGTTCCGAGGTCAGGATTTCAAGCTTCTGAGCACAGAAGCTCAGGCAAATTGGTCCAGAGGGGGTAAAGAAATGGCCAATGCGATACAACCCCTTGTCCAACCACCATTTAAAGGATTTAATGTCTTGCCGCCATCCTCATCAGAGTGATCTCTCTGCAGAGAGGATGTACGGGGAGATCCGGGAGATGACCATCCTTGTGAGCCTGACCGCATGAGTACCTATGGGCAGGGTTTTTCTGGAGGAATCGGGTGGTTTGTGTGCCGCTCCACCACAGCTGGAGAAGCAGCCGCCGCTGCTTCCTTGTGTACCTGCTCTTGACATTTACATAAATTAGATTTTTTGATACATTTACTTCAACAAAAAAATGGAAAGTGTAGTGATGTGGTTTAAAGTGCAGTTATCCAAAGCAACCAATCACAATTCTCCTCTCCAGTTTAGAACATATAGAACGTCAAGAAAGACGACTGATCAGTTGTTACAGAAAACAAGAATATGTGCTTTGTTCTTTCTTTTTTCTAAATTAGTTTAGTTCTGTTTGAGCACTTTCAGCATGTTACCTCATAGCAGTTGCTGCGGGACAAGGGTATTGTGGCATTCAACCTCCAAGTTATCTCAAAGTCCCTGGGGGGAGAGTATGTCTCATGGTTCTACATTAACTTTCCTGACATTTAGCAAGTCATGCCTTAGGCTGCATCCTCGGAGCTGGAGCCAGCAAAATCACTTTTTTTCGGATTCTTCTTCACACTCCCGTGAGCTCCATCCCTCGGTAGCCTCATTAGTACGACTGGTAATTCTGGTGTGATTGCCGTCTGCAATATTTATACCCAGTGGGTATGCAGCGTAATTCAGCCCCACTGTGTTAACATTCCAAAGACGCTCTCTTTTAACTTAATGTTCTCTAGAATAAAGGATCTGTGCACTCCCAGGGTACCGCACAGCATTACGCCCCGTGTTAGAGCTGAACAAAACAAAACTATAATTGTTTAAATTGAATTATTATCAAGACCTGGAATTAATCAGCTGTTTAAAGAAATGTGCCTAAAGCTTTAATCAAGAATCAGGGGGAGAACTGAGCTCTGAATCTATACTGAGAACATCCCAAAATTACTTGGATTGAAACTTTGTTTTTTAAGTCGTTGCAGTGGACACTGCCTGTTTGTAAAACATTTTCTCTTATGCAACCCATGGTCCCACAGTCTCAATTCTGCTTTCAGAAATGTCTCGATTCGACCTGAGCTTTGTTGGACATCAACACATTTTCAAAAACCAACCTGTGTCACCTAGTATTATAGTTTTATAGCAGCAGGTAAGGAAGACTGCAGTTATGATGTTGTGCTTCAGGTAGACATGTACTAAATGCACCCCTAGGCAATGTCATTGTGCCTTCTTTGACCAAATTGCACAAGTAAAAAGAATAGCAGGTCTTGAAATAATAGCACGTAGAATGCATGCATTGTAAACACACCATGTAAACATTCACAGTGCAGGTGGAAAACGTATGTGAACCCCTAGACTAATGAGATCTCCGAGAGCTAATTGGAGTGAGGTGTCAGCCAACTGGAGTCCAATCAATGAGATGAGATTGGAGGTATTGGTTACAGCTGCCCTGCCCTATAAAAACCACACACCAGTTCTGGGTTTGCTTTTTACAAGAAGCATTGCCTGATGTGAATCATGCCTCACACAAAAGAGCTCTCAGAAGACCTACAATTAAGAATTGTTGACTTGAATAAAGCTGGAAAGGGTTATAAAAGTATCTCCAAAAGCCTTGCTGTTCATCAGTCCACGGTAAGACAAATTGTCAATAAATGAAGAAAGTTCAACACTGCTGCTACTCTCCCTAGGATTGGGCGTCCTGTAAAGATGACTGCAAGAGCACAGCGCAGACTGCTCAATGAGGTGAAGAAGAATCCTAGAGTGTCAGCTATAGACTTACAAAAGTCTCTGGCATATGCTAACATCCCTGTTAGTGAATCTGCGATACGTAAAACACAAAACAAGAATGGATTTCATGGGAGGATACCACAGAGGAAGCCACTGCTGTCCAAAAAAAACATGGCTGCACAGTTACAGTTTGTACAAGAGCACCTGGATGTTCCACAGCAGTACTGGCAAAATATTTGGTGAACAGATAAAACCAAAGTTGAGTTGTTTGGAAGAAACACACAACACTATGTGTGGAGAAAAAAGAGGCACAGCACACCAACATCAAAAACGCATCCCAACTGTGAAGTATGGTGGTGGGGCATCATGGGTTGGGCTGCTTTGCTGCATCAGGGCCTGGACAGGTTGCTATCATCGAAGGAAAAATTAATTCCCAAGTTTATCAAGACATTTTGCAGGAGAACTTAAGGCCATCTGTCCACCAGCTGAAGCTCAACAGAAGCTCAACAGAATGGCTTAAACAGAAGAAAATACGCCTTCTGGCGTGGCCCAGTCAGAGTCCTGACCTCAACACGATTGAGATGCTGTGGCATGACCTCAAGAAAGCGATTCACACCAGACATCCCAAGAATATTGCTGAACTGAAACAGTTCTGTAAAGAGGAACTGAATCACTCCTGACCTTTGTGCACGTCTGATCTGCCACTACAGGAAACGTTTGGTTGTTATTGCTGCCAAAGGAGGTTCAACCAGTTATTAAATCCAAGGGTTCGCATACTTTTTCCACCTGCACTGTGAATGTTTACATGGTGTGTTCAATAAAAGCATGGTAACATTTTATTATTTGTGTGTTATTGGTTTAAGCAGACTGTGATTGTCTATTGTTGTGACTTAGATGAAGATCAGATCTCATTTTATGACCAATTTGTACAGAAATCCATATCATTCCAAAAGGGTTCACATACTTTTTTTGCAACTGTATGAATATGGCAAAAAAAAATTGCCATATACTTAAAGTGTTTGTTAACCCCAAAAAAAAGTAATACAGATCCAGTTTCCTTAAAGCATGTTATACAGCACAGTGCTTGTGCTGTGTCATTTGGACCCCCATATCACCTGAAATACCTGGCTTATCCTGCCTAGCTATGCCCTCCCCTCTGCAAACAGACCACGATAATCATGGCTGCTGAGCCCCTGATACCGTGGTCTATTTGCGTGATTCCGTCAGCCTGCTCTTCTATGTCTGTCCCCTGTGTCCTTCTCCCCCTCCTCCTCCCTCCCCTCTCTGCTCGTACAATGTTCCCCTCCCCCCTCCGCTCCTGCTGCTCTATGTGCTCTCATATCTTCTATTACATCATCCCATCCTCTCTGCACCATTATCAGAAGTTTTCCTGTGCCTGTGTTCTGTAAAAATACTGCACGGTTCTACCTGTATGAGCTCCGCTCCAGGCGCTCAGCTGATTGTAGGCGGCTCGGTGCTCTGTGTCTCCTCTCTCCATCTCCTCCCCAGCTGACGTCAGCAGGAGGGCTCGGCCCCACCCACTGAAGCTATGAGCCAGAGCCAGAACAGGGCAGAGGAATCAGCTGAGTGCCTGGAGCTCATACAGGTTGAATCGTGCAGTTTCTTTTACATAACACAGGCACAGGGGAACTTCTGATAATGGTGCAGAGAGGATGGGATGATGCAATTGAAGTGGGTTAACAACCACTTTAAATTGTGGCTGATAGGCTTTGGCCTATGTGGCCCTTACAGAAACACAAGCCTTGCCTGGAAAAAGAACTCTGACATGTGCATGAAAGTGGACCCATAGCCATGCTATGGTCATTCAAATATTTAAATATTTTTAACAAACCCCCGATTGACCTCTGCATGCACTGTGTAGCAATGTATCCATAAAGTTCACAACAAAATCCCCTGCTGTGAACCTTGAGAATGAATTGTCTCTACAGTGCTTGCAACTACGGAGGTCAGTGAGGGTTTGATTTAAAGCTTATTTACTGTTCACTAAGAATATTTAAAAAAATATTTGAGCATAGCCACAGGTTCACCTTAGGAACTGTGTCTAGTCTTAGGGGTTAATTTGCTAAGGCAAATAGATTGTGTACTTTGCAAGTGCAGCTGCACTCTGCAAGGCGATTTGCTCCAAAGCTTAGTTAATGAGGTAAAACTTCACTATGCAAAGAATACCCAATCACTCGCATGCAAGGAAAATTATTGCATGATGGAAGTCAGCATAGCTTCCCCTCGTTTACTAAGCTCTGGAGAAAATGCCCTTGCAGAGTACAGCTGCATGTGCAAAGTGTATTTACCATTAGTACATCAACCCCTAATACCGCGTACACACAAGCAGAAATTCGGCCAGGAAAAGACCGATGAGAGCTTTTGGTTCGGAAAAGACCGTGTGTATGCTCCATCGGACTTTTGCTGGCCAAATTCCCGATTGAGAGCAGGTTCTCAATTTTTTCGATCGGAAAAAGTTCTGATCGGAAATTCCGAACGTCTGTACTAATTCCGACGCGCAAAATTCCTACGCGAGCTCAGAAACAATTTGACGCATGCTCGGAAGCATTTAAATTAATTTTCTCGGCTCGTCGTAGTGTTGTACTTCACCGCGTTCTTGACGGTCGAAAGTTCAGCAAACTTTTGTGTGACCGTGTGTAGGCAAGCCAAGCTTGAGCGAAATTCTGTCGGAAAAAACATCCAAGATTTTTCCGGCAGAAAATCCACTCGTGTGTACGCGGCATTAGAGTATTTATGTGGCATTGAAAGCTCCTAAGGTATGCACAGATGTCATCAATAGCTTATTGGAATAGCAAACCTCTTTTTATGGTATAAACTCTTTGTACTTGGGTATTGTAAGAGTGTATCTGCTCCCAGCTTGTGTGCACAGGAAGATGAGAATAATAGAACAACTAGACATGCAGCACAGCTAAATTGCCAGCAATTATTCTTGACTAAATTAAATTTTTACATTTGCCTGGAGTTTTTCTTTAATGTTGTATTGGGTAGTTGTACTGTAGGTGTTTTGTAATTATTTTTCATATTTTTTTTTCCCTTTTCTTTGTTCTTTCTGTGCTTTTGCATTTTGTTCTTGTTAGGATGACATATGATTCTATTTATCTGTGAGTCCTGGGGAACGCAAAGTCCTGAGATCTAAATCTTGCCACGTTCCCGCTTGCTATGCCAAAATATTTCAATAAATATTGTACAGTTTTTTTTTTCAAAGCTGGTGAGAGCTGTACAAATACATTCAAGTTGTTGAGCCCAGCAATGTACGTGATCAAAGACATTTTGCATTTAGAAGCGAGAGCCCAGCAGTCGTTTTATTGATCCCGATGGCCAAGGTCTCCCCAGTGATCTACGTCGTATGAAACTTGAGATTCCCATGTTTCCGTATCTTCCACAGTATCTGTAACTCATTCTTTCCCACAATGACAGATATTCTCTCACCTTCTGATGCCCTTATTTTCGTCAATTCCTATCCTATGAATTACTCCCTCCTGGGAGAGCAAAGCATATCAGGTTTGAGGTCTGTACTTTAATGTTTTGTTTAGAGAATCTATGTTTTAAAGGTTTTCCACACACTAAAATTGTTTTCTTTTTTCTTATTTTTTAAAGATGAAAATTTAGTTATTTAATTTTAATTATTTTTGCACTTAAAAAACAGAGCAAATCAGTTGCCAAGCCTAAGGCCTAATGATAATACCATTATGACTGAAGTGATGT
Organism: Lithobates sylvaticus; assembly: GCA_028564925.1. Lineage (NCBI taxonomy): Eukaryota > Metazoa > Chordata > Amphibia > Anura > Ranidae > Lithobates > Lithobates sylvaticus. The sequence continues at coordinate 26,367,695 of CM053037.1, forward strand.
GTCATCACCATGTAAGACCTTAGAAAGTTGTTAACTGATGAAAAATATGCTATTTGTGCTATTTTAGAACATGAAGACATATCCAATATCCCATATTCACAACAAGGATCATACAAAGCCTTCAAAAAGAATTGAAGCTAATTTGTAAGCATCTAAATAATGGCATTCACTGCAGTTGCACTAGAATTTTTTCTTACCTGTTTTTAGATTTTCCATTTGTACAGTATAGGGATAAATGCAATTCTTATAAGATGAACTTAAAGTGGTTGTTAAGCCACTACAGTACAACCACACAGTCCCCTCTGTAAAATAACATTATGTGTTCCAGTGTCTGTGTTAAATAAAAATGATGCAGATTTCTACCTTATATCAGAGCGTCCCCCGGTGCTCACGTGACTCCTCGGCTCTCTCCTCTCCCGGCTGACAGCTATAGCAGGAGGGGCCGAGAACTCCCACTGACGTGAGCCGGGAAGGAGGGAGGAGAGAGAACTGAGGAGTCACGTGAGCGCCGGGGAGATGCTCTGATATATAAAAGATCGGCGACAGGCAGGGAAGGGGGAGAGGATGAGGGAGAGGAGAGCTGTGGATGATGGAGGCACGTAAACTGACCACGGTGTCAGGGCTCAGCAGCCATGATAAACCGTGGTCAGTTTAAAGGGGGGAGGGCAGACCCAGGCAGGATCAGCCAGGTATTTTAGGTGTTAGGTGATAGGGTTTTTTTCATTTATTTATTTTTTCAGGTAAGGCAAGTCATTTGCGCCCCCTAACCATAACTTACTTACAGCAGATCGGCCAGCCAATAACCCCAACATTACCCTGTTGCGCCAGGGGTTATAGGCTGGTCGGAAAGAATGACAATAAAAACTTGCTTTAGGAGGAAACTCATTATTATGTTGATTGCCCTCTCACCAACTTTCACAAATCCCCCCCCCCCCAAGCTCTCACCTCTTCAAAAATCGACCCCACACTCTTTAGAAATCCCCCTCCTCAACACACACACACATACACTTTTCACAGTTCTCACTCCTTCACAAACCCTCCCCTCTTACTCTTCACAATTCTCCCTCCGACACACTCTTCTCAAAACACCCACCCCCCCCCCCCCCCACACACACACACACTCTTCACAGCTCTCACCTCTTCACAAATCCTTCATACTCTTCACAAGTGTGTGAGAATGTGAGAGAGAGGGAGTGGGCGAGAGAGAGAAGGGATAAAAGAGAGAGAGAGAGAGGGGTGAGAGAGAGTGGGTTTAGAGAAAGAGGGAGGAGAGAGAAAGAGAGGGAGTGAGGTAGAGGGGGTGGGTAGGAGGGAGAGAGAGAGAAGGGGGGTATGGGGTGGGTAGGAGAGGGGGTAAGAGAGAGGGAGTGAGAGAGAGACAGAGAGGGGGGTAAGATAGAGAGGGGGGTGGGTAGGAGAGAGAGGGGGATAAAAGAGAGAGGGGGTAAGATAGTGAAAGAGGTGAAAGAGGGGATGGGGGGATGTTAGAACCATGATTTGATACTTTGATACTTATTTGTTTATTTCATGGAAGCAGGAAAGTCTATCCGATGCAAGTATAAAAAAAAAAAACTTGTCTGAGAAAACGACATTTTGATTATGCAGTGTTTATTCCTCATTTATTATTAGGTAGAATTATGTTTTAAATCAAAATATACAAGCTGTGATTGCTCCCGCCTTCATACAAATCAGCTTAATTTAATCTGAATGTTTCCAGAAGGTCAGAATTGGGCACCAAACAGTGAATAGGCAGGCTAGTGGCAGCACTTTATACATGTAACCAGAGACCATTGTTTTCTAGTAAAATCACAGTTCCATGAGGCTGAGAAAATAATGGCTTAGATACAAAAAGTAAATAAGGTAAAACTGCGTGATTGCTGATTAAAGAATTGTAAGGATGGAAATTAGTCTGATTTGTTTTAACTGAACATTTCCCTAGACCTAGAGAGAAAGTTGTGTAAAAGGTGACACTTGATGTTTTCTTTTGTTTTTTTTTTAACATATGCAAATACAGAAAATTAATTCTTTTGATTTCTTTTAAGTGAGCATGGCTAATGATTATTATAATAATAATAATCATTCGCAAGTTTGGAAATTTGAACATTCTAAAATTTGGAAATTTGAACATTCTAAAATTTGGAAATTTGAACATTCTAAAATTTGGAAATTTGGAAATTCGGAAATTTGAAAATTTGGAAATTTGAAAATTCTAAAATTTGTAAATTTGAAAATTCTAAAATTTGTAAATTTGAAAATTCTAAAATTTGTAAATTTGAAAATTCTAAAATTTGGAAATTTGAAAATTCTAAAATTTGGAAATTTGAAAATTCTAAAATTTGGAAATTTGAAAATTCTAAAATAAGAATGAAAATATGAAAATAATAAAACTCAAACATCTGAAATATTAAATTATAGGTATTGGAATTTCCTTTCAAATTTGGCTGTTAGTGAACATAACAAATACAAATTTATCTGAAGTTCCGAATGATCTGAAAAAACAAATGCTGTATCTAAACGAATGGAACACAACGATCTAATAATAATAAATAACAATAATAATAATAAAACCTTTTTATTATTATTATTTATTATTAATTTGTTCCATTCCATTTGTTTAGATGCAGCATTCGTTATTTTGGACATACGAAATTATGAACAAAGGATTGAAAATACAAAATGTAAAAATTACGAACAGACAAAGGATTGAAAATACAAAATGTAAATCATTTGTTATAAATGTAATTTTCTTTCTTTTACTGTTTCGGAGTTTCGTATTTTTGGAAGTTTGTCCGTTTGTAATTCGCGTGTTCATTATTGCTTATTCGTGATTTTGTCATTTTCATATTTTGGTTCTTTCAGCTATTCGGATGTTCGAATTGATCCGAATGTACGAATACTAACAAATTTGTACGAAAATCGATTCATTACGAACCGAATCGCACATGTCTATATTAAACCCAGTAGTAGTTGGTCACATTCAACTGGACTTGTTCTGTAATGTTGAAGACGTTTCTCCAAGCCACTTCATCAGTAACTTTTTAGGGCTTGAAGAAGCTATGAAACGTCTTCAATATTTCAGAACAAGTTCAGTGGAATGTGACTTAAATCGGAACTAAAGGGACAAATAATAATCAAAGTGCCCGCGAGGTCCCTTGTTAGTGCTTGCATCTTCTCCAAGTGTCCTTCCGAGTGGCGTTCTTCAGCCATTATGATTGACTGGCACGAGAGCGCAGTCATCCTGGCACACAGACACTGTACATTCTGCAGGGAGTTACAAACATGCAGGTAAGCATATATTATTGCCAAAGTAACATTGTATGTCTGTTCTGAAAGAGCCTGCCTGTTTGAAATTTTCGATTTGTTTTGCCTTCGGTTCCACTTTAATACTACTAGCTGTACCATGACCTAGATAAATGAGAACCTTCACAGACGTTCAGAAATTTAGCTCCAACTTATTTCAAAGTGTTTAACAGAAAACAATAAATGCTCCCATTAAGGTGTTAAATAAAATGTCCCCTACATCTTCATACACCTTTGGCTGCCATAGGTATCGGACTAAACTTAGGAAAATAAAAAAAAATTTATATATTTTTTGGGGATATTTATTATAGCAAAAAGTAAAAAATAATGCGTTTATTTTTTCAAAATTGTCGCTCTATTTTTGTTTATAGCGCAAAAAAATAAAAACCGCAGAGGTGATCAAATACGAATTTTTTTGAACTGTTATAGTAAACCAGAATACCTGGAGGAAGCTCAGTCAGACACACGGAGAACATATACATTCACATGGATGGGTGGTGATTGAACAGAGACCCCAGAACTACATGACTACAGTGTTAAAGAGTATGTAAACCCAACATTTCACATCCCTGATATGTGCCTTCTATACCATGTACTTGTATGAGAAAGTATCCTCTTCTCTTTGCACTTCTTCCTTTGTGTGAAATCTCTGGTGATCCTGCTGGTCCCTCTGCATTCCTATTAAAAACTGAGAAGACACCGTGGTCAGTTCTCTATGCTATGCTGGGAACTCAGCCTGCTCTCCTCCAATGATCAGATTTGTCCTGACACGCCCCCCCCACCCTTCCTGCACAGCCATTCATTGGGAAGTTCAGTGTGCTTTTGCTTCTCCGCCCCCAGCTCTTATGCAGCTGAAGACAGAGGGAATGTGATCACTGTGAAAAAAAGGAAAAAAAGTATTTATAATTTTTTTTTTTTTTATATCTATACACAAATGTTTTGTCTTTCATTTTTTTTAACCACCGTCGACCGCTGCATGTTCATATACATCAGCAGAATGGCATGGCTGGGCAAATGGGCGTACAGGTACGTCCCTTTGAATTTGCCGCCATGCGGTCACATGTGCTCCGCCGGCGGCGTGCATGCAACCCTGCCGGGAGCTCCATGAGTAGGATCGCGGGCTCCGATCATAACTATCCCCTATTTTGTAGACGCTATAACTTTTGCGCAAACCAATCAATAAATGCTTATTGCAATTTTTTTTTAACCAAAATTAAGTAGAAGAATAGGTATCGGCCTAAACTGAGGAAAAAAAATAATTTTTTATATATTTTTTGGGGATATTTATTATAGCAAAAAGTAAAAAATAATGCGTTTTTTTTTTTTTTTCAAAATTGTCGCTCTATTTTTGTTTATAGCGCAAAAAATAAAAACCGCAGAGGTGATCAAATTCCACCAAAAGAAAGCTCTATTTGTGTGAAAAAAAGGACGTCAATTTTGTTTGGGAGCCACGTCGCATGACCACGCAATTGTCAGTTAAAGCGACGCAGTCCAGAATCGCAAAAAGGGCTCTGGTCTTTGGCCAGCAAAATGGTCCGGGGCTTAAGAGGTTAAACAAAATAAGTTGTTTTACAAGGTGATCATTTATAACTCACTTTAATTACTAAGCCATCAATGTACCCCGGTAGAAATAAAATCAGATTACTGAGTAGACTTAAGCCCAGTACACAATCACCATTTTTTTTTTGTTCAACCCAACGAGGAGCTTGCTGTACTAACTATGCAATGTTAGTAAAGTCTCCCTGCTGATCTATTGTGTTCTGGGAAGGGGACTGCCCCCCACCAGAACACACTGGTCAGCACTTGCAGTCCTTGGCTGTGATCAGATGCCATTCGGCTGTTTTTCCAGCATGCCCATTCAACAGAACCGGACAGGTTGCTGTACACAAATGTTGGCCAGTTTCTGTTGAATACTGGCCCAATACTGCCTGTTATTTGGCCTGTGTGTACCAGGCTTTAAGGGCCAGTCACACATTAATAAGATAAGAAATACCTGGTGAAGGTGGATGTAAATAACACTTCTCTCCATGTCCCGGGTTCATGTTTATAGGTCACAATCATGGAGTTTTTACAAGACCTGAAACTGTGTCTAAAAAGGTGTTCAAAATGTTCCTGTAGATTCCATAATGGGCAATATCTAGAAGATGTTGAAGTCTAGGAATAAGCTTTAGATCCTGATCACCCAAAAGGTGGTGTTCAGATGAAGAATGCCAAAATTGGTAAAAGTGTAAATAACACACAAATATAATACAAAATGTAATAATAAACATTCCTCTGACTAGCTATGTGTCAGGGCTGGGCTCAGCCCTTCCTTGTCTGAGCTGGCCTCTCAGCTGTTGGCTAATTGCTAGCTCCCATCTCTCTCCACAGTTACTCAGCTGTTGATGATATCCCGCTCGTCAGTCCTGCCTACTTAAACCGTCCAGTCCAGTGGATACCTGCCTTCGCCTTGGTCAACATCACAGAGACGATCTCCTGCGTTCCTGTTTAAAGACTTTCTTCGCTGACATCCCTTCTGGCTCCAGATCCTGCTTGCCGTTCCACTACATTGATCCCTGACTTCTGGCTTGTCTGACTATCCATTCTGGTTACTGAACTTTGGCTATGTTTTCACTATGTTTGTTCTTTTTACTTTTATTATTAAACGTGTGATTTAACTGTACTTCTGTCTCGGTCTGATTTCATGGTTTATGACACTATGTACCTGTGTCTGAATTTTGGCTTGGGCACACCATTTATAGGGATTGATTTACTAAAATTGGAGAATTGAATATCTGGTGAAGCTGTGCATGGTAGCCAATCAGCTTCTCTTGTTTAACCACTTTCGGACCGGACCATTTTGCTGGCTTAAGACATGACCACTTTTTGCGATTCGGCACTGAGTTACTTTAACTGACAATTGCGCGGTCGTGCGACGTGGCTCCCAAACAAAATTGACGTCCTTTTTTCCCCACAAATAGAGCTTTCTTTTGGTGGTATTTAATCACCTCTGCGGTTTTTATTTTTTGCACTATAAACAAAAAAAGAGCGACCATTTTGAAAAAAAATCATTATTTTTTACTTTTTGCTATAATATATATCCCCCAAAAATATATAAGAAAAAATGTTTTTCCTCAGTTTAGGCCGATACGTATTCTTCTACATATTTTTGGTAAAAAAAATCGCAATAAGCGATTATTGATTGGTTTGCGCAAAAGTTATAGCGTTTACAAAATATGGGACAGTTTTATAGCATTTTTATTAATATTTTTTTTGTAGTAGTAATGGCGGCGATCAGCGATTTTTTTATTGTGACTGCGACATTATGGCGGACAAATTGAACATTTTTGAGACATTTTTGGGACCATTGTCATTTATACAGCAATCAGTGCTATACAAATGCATTGATTCCTGTGTAAATGACACTGGCAGTGAAGGGGTTAACCAGGGGGTGCCAGTGTAGGGTTTAGGTGTGTCCTAGTGGCGTGTTACTAACTGTGGAGAGCGTGGCTGTGTGTTACTGATCACTGATCTCTGCTCCAATCACAGGGAGCAGAGATCAGTGTCACTTGTTGCTAGGCAGAACGGGGAGATGCTGTTTACTTCTGCATCTCCCAGTTCATCCTCCCAATGAGGCGATCGCGGGTATTCCCGCGGCGATCGAGTCGGCGGGACCCACGACCGGACTCACGGGTGCTCCCGACCGATGGCACGGCGGCATATTCAAAGGGACGTACCTGTACGTCCTCATGCCTGTCCCTACCATTCTGCCGACGTACATCGTCATGCCCCGGTCGGGAAGCCGTTAAGTAAGCTTTGCCAAAAAAAATGGAAGCTGGTTGGTTTCTATGCAGACACCACACCAGATTTTTAGTAAATCAATCCCATTCTGTCCATAATAACAGCATATGTCTGTCTACAATACATGCTGGCTTGTCATGGCATGATATAGTTAAGGCTAACAATTTGTATGATTTGTACCTTTCAAATCATACAAATTCAAAAAAAATCAAAAGATTTTTCTGGTCATTTTAATTACCTTTTGGACTACTTTTTAGAATCAGCTATTATTGAATTTTGTGCATTATTATGGCAAATGTATTTTTTTTTTCATTATTAGGAAAGACCAAAATAATAAACATTCCACCTCTGAATTTCTTAATTAAATTGTCTATGACATTTAATTCCACTTTATCGTAACTATTACCATTTGAATGAATATTTAAATTTGATTGCCTTTTTATGTTCAATTCCATTAAAACGAGGTTTAAAATCCTGGTGAGCCTTAACCGAAGCTGATTTTTATTTACATTTATCAAAGAAAAGGAAACAAAACACTTTCCCCCAGAGTTTTGCTTCTTTTGTATTTTTTTCTTTACAATCAAACCTCTCATCCATTTTCCCATTACCCACTGTGCAGCCGGCTGAAGGAAGAGTTTTATGTATGTGTCAGTCACTTCCTGTTCTGCTTGCTCATTACTGGAACTTGCAGAGCGTGCCTGCTATAGCTTTGCTACACAGCTAAGCAAAAATCTGTTCTTTTTCTTTGTGAATTGCTTCTGGTCTTGTATTCTGGGAAATTTGGGGTGCATGGACTTAAAATGTTACACAAATGCCCAACGCAGAGAAAAAAAAGCTGATCAGATATGTTGTATTTCTATACAATTATTGAGATACTGGCCACTGGGACTTTTCAGGGGCAACTTTAACCACTTAAGCCCCGGACCAGGGTATCCGTTCAGCCAGTGACAGTCCAGTCTTTTTTCCACACACCTGCTTGCTTCAAGCCAGTCCTCTCTTCTTTCCTCGCCAGCCTGCAGAACCATTTCTTCTTGCTCTGTCGCATTAGCCAATCACCTTCAGGATCTAATCAGGCCCAGCCAAGATGGCTGCTCCCTGCACCGGAGACACTCCATAAATGAGCATTGCAAAGTGGCTGCTGCACTTCTGCATTAATGAATATAATTATATATATATATATATATATATATATATATATATATATATATATATATATATATATATATATAATATTAGAGCGGAGACAGCGAGCCAGGCCTTCTCACCAACATCAGTGCCTGACCTCACAAATGCGCTTCTGGAAGAATGGTCAAACATTCCCATAGACCAGGGGTCTAAAACTGGTGGCCCCCCAGCTGTTACGAAACTACAAGTCCCATCATGCCTCTGCCTGTGGGAGTCATGCTTGTAACTGTCAGCCTTGCAAAGCCTTATGGGACTTGTAGTTTCCCAACAGCTGGAGGGCCGCCAGTTTGAGACCACTGCCATAGACACACTACTTGTGGACCTCGTGGACAGCCTTCTTAGAACAGTTGAAGATGTTATAGCTGCAAAGGGTGGGCCAACTCAATTTTTAACCCGACGGACTAAGACTGGGATGCCACTAAAGTTCATGTGCGTGTAAAGGCAGGCATCCCAATACTTTTGGTAGTATAGTGTGTGTGTGTGTGTGTGTGTGTATATATATTATACATATACATATACATACACACACTTTTATTTAATTCTATTAAATCTATCAAAGTGCAGAAACTTTTCGAAGACCCCTCATACAGTGGTGTGAAAAAGTGTTTTCCCCCTTCCTCATTTCCTGTTCCTTTGCATGTTTGTCACACTTAAGTGTTTCGGAACATCAAACCAATTTAAACAATAGTCAAGGACAACACAAGTAAACACAAAATGCAATTTGTAAATTAAGGTGTTTATTATTAAAGGTGAAAAAAAATCCAAACCATCATGGCCCTGTGTGAAAAAGTGATTGCCCCCCTTGTTAAAACATACTATAACTGTGGTTGTCCACACCTGAGTTCAATTTCTCTAGCCACACCCAGGCCTGATTATTGCCACACCTGTTCACAATCAAGGCATCACTTAAATAGGAGCTGCTTGACACAGTAAGGTCCACCAGAAGATCCTTAAAAGTTACACATCATGCCGAGACCCAAAGAAATTCAGGAACAATTGAGAAAGAAAGTAATTGAGATCTATCAGTCTGGAAAGGGTTATAAAGCCATTTCCAAAGCTTTGGGAATCCAGCGAACCACAGTGAGAGCCATTATCCACAAATGGCGAAGACATGGAACAGTGGTGAACCTTCCCAGGAGTGGCCGGCCGCCCAAAATTACCCCAAGAGCGCAGCGACGACTCATCCAAGAGGTCACAAAAGACCCCACAACAACGTCCAAGGAACTGCAGGCCTCACTTGCCTCAGTTAAGGTCAGCGTTCATGCCTCCACCATCAGGAAAAGACTGGGCAAAAATGGCCTGCATGGCAGAGTTCCAAGGAGAAAACCACTGCTGAGCAAAAAGAACATCAAAGCTCGTCTCAATTTCTCCACAACACATCTTGATGATCCCCAAGACTTTTGGGAAAACATTCTGTGGACCGATGAGACAAAAGTGGAACTCTTTGGAAGGTGTGTGTCCAAGTATATCTGGCGTAGAAGGAACACTGCATTTCAGAAAAAGAACATTATACCAACAGTAAAATATGGTGGTGGTAGTGTGATGGTCTGGGGCTGTTTTGCTGCTTCAGGACCTGGAAGACTTGCTGTGATAAAAGGAACTATGAATTCTGCTGTCTACCAAGAGATCCTGAAGGAGAATGTCCGACCATCTGTTCGTGTACTCAAGCTGAAACGAACTTGGGTTCTGCAGCAGGACAATGATCCTAAACACACCAGCAAGTCCACCACCGAATGGCTGAAGAAAAACAAAATGAAGACTTTGGAGTGGCCTAGCCAAAGTCCTGACCTGAATCCTATTGAGATGTTGTGGTATGACCTTAAAAAGGCCGTTCATGCTCGAAAACCCTCTAATGTAACTGAATTAGGACAATTCTGCAAAGATGAGTGGGCCAAAATTCCTCCAGGACGCTGTAAAAGCCTTATTGCACGTTATCGCAAACGCTTGGTTGCAGTTGTTGCTGCTAAGGGTGGCCCAACCAGTTATTAGGTTTAGGGGGCAATCACTTTTTCACACAGGGCCATGATGTTTTGGATTTTTTTTCATCTTTAATAATAAACACCTTCATTTACAAATTGCATTTTGTGTTTACTTGTGTTGTCCTTGACTATTGTTTAAATTGGTTTGATGTTCCGAAACACTTAAGTGTGACAAACATGCAAAGGAACAGGAAATGAGGAAGGGGGCAAACACTTTTTCACACCACTGTATATATAGGCAGTAGAGTATGTTTCAGGGCATTTGCCCACTCTTATTCAAAAGTAAAGTTCCTTACATCATGATTTCTACATGTAGCGCCGGCTCCTGAAGAGCATGCGCTATGTGTTTTTTTCTATTTAAATTTCCTAAAACCGCAGTTTGGTTTTGGGTTTAATTGCACCAAATTATGGTTTTGGTGCCAGTCTAGCTGGATTGCACTGGGTTCTGCTTGGCCACAGGTGTCACTGTCACCTCTGGCAAGTGTGAGACTGCAGTTTGGCTAGGCGCATTGAGTGCCAATCTCTCTCCGAACCAGCCCAGTGGGAGTGTCGTCTTGCTGTGCGTTCTGGGAGAGGGTACTTAAGGTACTGACATCACGTGTTTCTGGATTCCGGTCCAGAAGCCATCTTTTGTCTGTTTGGTCCTGGTCCTCCTGACCAGCCCCCGTGGCCCTCCTGGCCTGGGGTGCGGATCCATGCAATTTCGAGTCTCTGGGCTGGATAGCCTGAGGCGAAGCAACTGCAGGGACAGGCCTAAATCGATGTCAGGGCTGAATTATCCAAAAGTGGTCCGGTGCCGTCTCAGTTAGGAGAGGCCCAGCAACTGGAGAAGCATCCAGGGGAGGACTCTTTGGGAGGAAGCCATGCGCTAAGGCTGGCTTTCAAGAAGAAGCCTGGAGGCTCAGTTGAAGGACACCAAATGGATCTACACTCATACGGTATCGCCGGACCATCTGCAAGATACTGGTACCGTATGATGGCTATCTAAATTTGTCTAGTCCCTCAGTTACAACCAAGTCTGTGGCAGAGACTTTATTCTCAAGTGTTCTACAACCAAGTCTGTGGTGGAGACTTTATTCTCAAGTGTTCTACAACCAAGTCTTTTATCGGAGACTTTATTCTTAAGTGTTCTACAACCAAGTCTGTGGCAGAGACTTTATTCTCAAGTGTTCTACAACCAAGTCTGTGGCAGAGACTTTGCTCTATCTAACAATTCACTGGCTGCTAGGTCTAGTGTGAGGAGGTCTATCCGGGTTGTGATAATCCAGTTGTGAGACAGTTGCTCTCTGGATTTCTACAGTGAGAGACTTTCTAACTAAGCAGTTCTAAAGGTACCTGAACTTCCACCCTAACCCTCTATCCTACTTCTAAGAGACTGTTTTATCTTTTTTGTCCAATAAATAACCATAAAAGGGAAGATAAAGTGTCAGTTTCTACATCTTTCTGGGCCATCTACCACGGGAACCGCTAGATGGAGATGAGGTGAAGAAGGTAACGGTAAGCCCAATAAAACCAGCAGCTCCTTCGGGGGTTAGTGCTACATACACAAGGGTTTCGGTATCACGCAGTATTTAAAGTGATTGTAAAGTCTCATTTAAAAAATAAAAATAACAAACATGTTATACTTACCTCCTCTGTGCAGTTGGTTTTGCCCAGAGAAGCTCGGGTCCTCCTTTTCTCGGGTCCCTCTTTGCCCCTCCCTCCTATCGAGTGCCCCCACAGTCAGCAGCTTCCTATGGGGGCACTGGAGCAGAGTCACAGCTCCGTGTGTCCATTCAGACACGGAGCCCCCCTCCCCTGATTGGCTGACTGACTTTGACTGACAGCCGCAGGAGCCAATGGCGCCAATCCTATGTCTCAGCCAATCAGGAGAAGTGTCCTGGACATTCGTGGACTTCGCTGGCTAGAGATGTGGTTCAGGTAAATAATTAGAGGGTGCTGGGGAGGCTGCTACACACAAGGTTTTTTAATCTTAATGCATAGAATGCATTAAAATTCAAAAAAAAAAAAAAACTTTCTGTCTTTACAACTCCTTTAAAGCAAAACCACAGCCTCCTGGCTATAAAGTAGTCCAACTCGGACCACCAGACACTCTAAGCCGCTTCACACAATTTACAATGTGTCTGCAGAAACTGCAAATCTAGTTTTATCCACTCAGAACCGACATCCTGGTGCCCCTTACCATGGCTGAGAACCCTGGGTAACACCAGACTATTCTGATAGGGTGACAAGGTGCAGCACTGTAACAATATAGCTGTGTATCAAACCACACTTTGGTTACGTGCAACAAGTGCCGGGCAACAAGGCTGTTCCAAGTAGCTACAATATGGAGAAAAGGTCCAAGGCCGCAAATGATTTATTGTAGAAATGTAAACAGTTACTGAATTGTTTCCAAAATTGCAACATTTTGGAGCTATTATGTGCCTTTCCTAAGGGAGAAAACAAACATCTGGTCAATTATATACACACAGGAACCAGAATTGTGTAGCAACAGAGATTTATTGAAGTTCCATTAGATAAATGTCAGCAATCTGTATTAAAAAACACAGTAACAAGTATTTCTTGTGGATACATAACATAGCATACTGTATACATTTTTTCAGAGCCATCAATATAGTATACAATCTGCAAACCTATACCTGTAGGCATAGCTCCCAACTGTCCCTGATTTCGAGGGACTGTCCCTGATTTGGAGCAATGTCCCTCTGTCCCTCTTTCCTCCTCATTTGTCTCTCATTTTGGTCTGATCTATATAGTTGTATATAAAATGCACTTTTTATCTATTAAAAAGTGTTTTCCAGTGCTAAACCTTTCATCTGATTTCTAAATGACTGCATTTGTAAATTCCAAGAGCCAATATAAAGCAATAGTTGCTTAAAAAAAAAAAAAAAAACAATTGCAGGTTTAACCAATCTTGTTTTTTTGTAAAATTCTCCTTTAAGGGGGAGTGGCAAGGGGTGTGTCCTATGCCTGCATACTTTTGCTGATAGGTGTCCCTCATTCCCATCTCAAAAAGTTGGGAGGTATATTAAAGCGGACCTTCAGTAATTTTTTCAACTTTCCATCTATTAAATTTGCTGCCCTTGTTTTAACTTTGGATAGTAAAAATGTTTTTTTCTGCCAGTAAATATAACCTTATACAGCCCACTTCCTGATTCTTGTCTGGTCATTAGAAGAGGCTAATAGGTGTCCCTTGTTCCCATCGCAAAAAGTTGTGAGGTATGCTGTAGGTATTAAAGTGGAGTTCCACCCAAAAATGGAACTTCCACGTTTCCGCCCCCCCCCCCGCCCCCGATGTCACAGGGGAGGGGGGAGCAGATACCTGTCTAATACAGGTATTTTGCTCCCACTTTCGGGCATAGATACCCGAGCCACCCGCAGGTATCTACTCCACTTCCGGCGCCTTCTCCGCACCACCGATGTCTTCTGGGAGACACACAGGTCCCAGAAGACAGCAAGGACCAGTGGGATCGTGCAACGCGAGTCCCGCATGCACAGTAGGGAACCAGGAAGTGAAGCAAGGCTTCACTTCCTGATTCCTTTACCAAAGATGGCGGCGGCAGCACCCGACAGCCGAGGGACAGATCGGCTTCGGGTGCCACCATCACGGGCGCCCTGAGACAGGTAAGTGTTCTTATTTTAAAAGTCAGCAGCTGCAGTATTTAAAAAAACTACAATTAATCGGCGGAAGAAAGATCTTGCTGTTGGAGTATTCAAGACATGTGCCCAGGGGCTGACTCAGACCAACAATATAACTAAAATATGCCAGTGTGGTGTCCCTATAATGCAGGGATATGCAATTAGCGGACCTCCAGCTGTTGCAGAACTACAAGTCCCATGAGGCATAGCAAGACTTTGACAGCCACAAGCATGACACCCAGAGGCAGAGGCATGATGGGACTTGTAGTTTTGCAACAGCTGGAGGTCCGCTGTTGCAGAACTACAAGTCCCATGAGGCATAACAAGACTTTGACAGCCACAAGCGTGACACCCAGAGGCAGAGGCATGGTGGGACTTGTAGTTTTGCCACAGCTGGATGTCCGCTGTTGCAGAACTACAAGTCCCATTAGGCATAGCAAGACTTTGACAGCCACAAGCATGACACCCAGAGGCAGAGGCATGATGGGACTTGTAGTTTTGCAACAGCTGGAGGTCCGCTGTTGCAGAACTACAAGTCCCATTAGGCATAGCAAGACTTTGACAGCCACAAGCATGACACCCAGAGGCAGAGGCATGATGGGACTTGTAGTTTTGCAACAGCTGGAGGTCCGCTGTTGCAGAACTACAAGTCCCATGAGGCATAGCAAGACTTTGACAGCCACAAGCATGACACCCAGAGGCAGAGGCATGATGGGACTTGTAGTTTTGCAACAGCTGGAGGTCCGCTAATTGTATATCCCTGCTCTAATGTATTCAAACGGCCGTGAAATGTATTCTCATTACCTATACGAAATTGCGTAGTGCGATTTTCTTGTGGTAGTGCATGTGAAAATATACCAAAAACATGCACAAAAAAAATCAAAGACCCATGGTAATGCACATTTTATGTGCTTCTTGCATAGAAGAGCTATAAAAACGTCCTAGTTGAAAAATTTTCACCAGTGGTATCCTAGGAAACAAAGCAACTAAAGCCACTAAAACACATTAAAATACATATGATGACAATACACATAAAATATGTGCCCAAGAATCCCTGTGATGCCAAAAGCAAAACTTTGTGTGTTTCTTTTTTCCAAAAAAAAAAAAAGAAAAAAAGAAGAAGCTAACTGGGAGTCTACATCGAGAGGAAAATCAGATTATACTGCTTTAAAATTAAACATCAGTGTCCAGTACCAGGCCAAGGCCTGCTCCCAGAACTCTTTGTGTTCACATTTAAAACACAAGCTAAAGCAATCTGTAAAGTGTCAGCTGGAACACAAGATCTTAGTGTTAATAGGGTTTTATTGACTTTTACCATCAGCAGAAGGAAGAGTTGATGGAGTGCCCCGACCTAGGCAATGAAGATACACTGGGCTTTTAACTTGTTTATTTGTTATTTCCCGGGTGTCATAGGACTGCTGTGTTCTGTATATGAATACCGCTCCTGTATAAGAGACTTTCACTGTATATTTTTTTTTTTTATACCTTCTTTTGCCCATTAGCGTGTCTGCAAAGCTATACAATCAGCAGATTTCTAGAAGGCAAAAGATAGATGAAAATGTTGGGATACAATTACGAGGACGAAGCCGAGCAGGCAGCCTGAAGTGGGTATTATTCTACTTCGCACCCATGGAATTGTGCCAAGTCTGCACCTTGCCAACTCACCTCCGTCCCCCCGTCCCCCTCTTTTTTTTTTTTTTTCACAATACAGATGTAAGTTTTTGCTCACTGCAGAATATTGGGGTCACTTAACTAGTCTCAAGACTGATGGAGACAACGTTCCTGTGCAATTTGCACAAGTTTACTGTTAATTTATCAAACCAGCCTGCGGCAGACAAATCCCAAGGACAAAGATTTTTTTTTTTTTTTTTTTTTGCACGGCTGGCAGAAAGTTACATTTTTTATAGAAATAGAACCTAAGAAAGTATTGCAATAGTTTTTCAAAATTTCTCTGGTTGAAGTATATATTTTCTTGTTTCAATGCATTTTTATTTTACAGGATGGCTCTGCAGTTTTGTTTCATATTTTTTATTGAAAGCCGTGATTGTAAATGATACTGTTAGCGGGAATAAACACCTCCAATGGAAGGGGTTCTTTCAGCAAAAAAACAGAGGTGTGTTATGTCTCACTCACATTGACCACCAATATAAGGGGGCACTGCTGTGCTGACCACCAATGTAAGAGGCCATTTCTTTACTGGTTAATAGTATAGGAGAATATATGTGGCCTCTATAGTAGATTAACCACTTCAATACCAGGCACTTAGACATCTTCCTGCCCAAGCCAATTTTCAGCTTTCAGCGCTTTCGCACTTTGAATGACAATTGCGCGGTCATACAACACTTTACTCAAACTAATTCTTTATCATTTTGTTCCCACAGCTTTCTTTTGGTGTTATTTGATCAAGTTTTTCTTTGTTTCTGTTAAAATTTTTTGTAAATAAGTACGTTTTCTTCTTCAATGACGGGCACTAATATGACTGAACTGATGGGCACTGATAAGGCGGCACTGATGAGGTGGTACTGATGAGGTGGCACTGATGATGGGCACATATAGGCGGCACTGATAGGTGGCCCTTTTATGCGGCACTGATGGGCACTCATAGGCGGCACTGATGGGTACTTATGGGTGGCACTGATAGGTGGCACGGATGGACACTGATGGGCACCGATACATGGGCACTGATGGTTGCACTGCTGGACACTGATGGTGGCAGGGCTGGACACTGATGGGTGGCACTGATAACACTGATGGGTGGCATTGCTGATTTAATTTGTTTCATGATGGTGCCAGTCAGTGCCCATTTGTGGGCACTGATTGGCACAGATTGGGCATTCATTTGTACATGTGGATAGTCATGGGGTACATACCTGGCAATCCACATGTTGCCTACTTCCCTGGTGGTCCAGTTTGGGCATCCGAGGGGGGGCTGCGCTGTTAAACAATCAGCGTAGACCCCCCTGTCAGGAAAAGCTATTGATCGGCTCTCCTCTACTCTCGTCTGTCAGACGCGAGTGAGGAAAAGCAGAACAACAGCTTTTCCTGTTTACATCGTGATCAGCCATGATGATCACGTGGTAAAGAACCTCCGCCGGAGGCTCTTTACCGAGATTGGTGTAGCGGTGTGTCAGACTGACACACCACTCCACCAATCGCCGCGATGCGCGCCCCCACGGGCACGCGACGACATGTTATCCTGAAGGACGTCATATGACGCCCAGTCGGGAATCACTTCCCGGACATCAATCTGCTATTGACCGGGCAGGAAGTGGTTAACAAAGTAGGGATAAGTAGGCACCATCCGTGAAACTAGTTGAGGAAAATTACATCTGTGATCAATTGTCCTATTGTGAGTTTTCACTGGTGATATATGTGTACCGCTACTTTGTGTTTATTTGTAAATGATGAAGTGACTTTTGGCATCAATAAAATTATCTGTAATTTTTTTATATATCTGTTATATCATTCAATTGTATTGTTTTTACTGTACCGCGATAGTCCAGCTGCCCCCATGTTCATGTGGCAGCCTGGTTGGGGACTATAGGCTCCCAATTTTAATTAATAGTATAGGGCAGTGATCTTGAAACTGTGGCCCTCCGGCTGTTGTGGAACTAAAAGTCCCATGAGATATTGTAAAACTCTGACATTCACAGGCATGATGGGAATCCTTGACTCTGACCTCTCCTTCAGCCCCCACATCCAATCACTGGCTAAATCCTGCCGCCTTCACCTCCGCAACATCTCCAGAATTCCACCCTTTCTGACTAATGACACCACAAGGCAACTTATTCACTCCTTGATTATTTCTCGCCTTGACTACTGCAACTCTCTCCTTAATGGCCTACCCTTACGCAGGCTATCCCCCCTTCAGTCTATTATGAATGCTGCTGCTAGGCTAATATACCTCACTAATCGATACGTGACTGCTGCCCTTCTCTGCCAATACCTTCACTGGCTTCCCTCACCCCACCGTATAAAATTCAAATGCTAACCATAACCTAAAAGGCCATCCACAACATCGCCCCCATCTACATCACCAACCTCGTCTGCAGATATCGCCCAAATCGTCCCCTCCGCTCCTCCCAGGACCTCCTAATTTCTAGCTCCCTTGTTACCTTCTCCCATGCTCGCCTTCAGGACTTCTCCAGAGCCTCTCCCATCCTCTGGAACTCTCTGCCCCAGTATGTCCTATCAGCCCCTAACCTGTCCACCTTTATGTAATCCCTGGGAACTCACTTATTATTATCCCACACCCACCTAACAACTGTTCCTGTGCCACCCCCATCAAATCATTCCCTGCATCTATTACCTTTTGTACCACCACCCTCTCCCTTTAGAATGTAAGCTCTACGAGCAGGGCCCTCCTGTCCCTTCTGTATTGAACTGTATTGTAATTGTGCTGTCCCCCCTCTACATTGTAATAGACATGTGCGATTAGTTTCGAACGAATCGAAAATTCATACGAATTTCCGTAAATTCGTATATTCTGGAGGATCTGAAATACGAATTGCTATGCTTCCGAATTTTGGACGAAATACGAAATTTCGTTTACGAATTTCGGATCCAAATTCCATTACAACAGAAACGTGATTGGTGTTTTGTTGACCAATCAGAGGTTTTCTTCTGCTGCTGAGTGAGGGTTGGGAAAATTACCTTTTTTTAATATGGGAGTGGAAGACTGGTACTGGTAGTCGATTGGGAGTTTCAGAATCAGACAAAATAAGAATGTTCGTTAATTACGATTATTCGTTATGATGAAGTTAAAAAACCCAGGAAGTCAGCACAGCCCAGGAATGGTGGGAGCCCCTCATAATGATAAATTCATCATAATGAACATTCGTAATTGTTACGAAAATTTAACGAACCTAACAAAAATTTGAATTAATTCTAATACGAAACGGAACGATACGAAAAAATGTATTCACGGCGCACATGTCTACATTGTAAAGCTCTGCGTAAACTGTTGGCGCTGTATAAATTGTGTATAATAATAATAATTGTAGTTCCTGAACAACTGGAGGGCCAAAGTTTGGAGAACTCTGGTATAGGGGACAATGATCCACTGACCACAATTTTACTGTCTGTGTTTCTTTTCTGGCCATTATAATTAATTTAATTTTATAATTATTACTTTATTACAAAAAAATTATTTTGTTGTATAGCGTTGAGGGGTGTTAAAAAATTATCCACCATGGGTGTCAAAACTCTAGGTATGTTCTTTATTCTTTTAGTTAAAACCTTATACAACTTGCCGATCATGCTAATATACAGTACAGTGCACTATAACTAGAATTATTGTTAACAGAGGTTTCCTTAGACCTAAAAAAACATTTCAACGGGTACTACAATTTAGGAGCCTGGGCCAATTGGAAATTAATTAATAATCATTAAAAGATGTAAATCTAATTGTCACAATGTCCTGAGATTTTGTACAACAATAAATTCACTTTTGAAGTGTGAGCCCACAAAACCCCAACGTCTACGTTTGTTTTCTACTTTGTAAATAATTGATTCTGATGGTGATGTTTCCCCTACAACAATTTCCAATGCTCCTCCCTATCCTGCGTTATTCTCCATAACAACTAATTAATTATTTAAAGGGTGAGTGAAAAAAAATAAAATTTCTGACAATTTGGGCACAACCTTGGAACATCTAAAAGATAATGACATTAATTTACTAAAGAATTAGAGGCTTTTTAAATTTAAATGTAATCAGTAAGGTAACCCAATCATGTGCAAGGGGAAAAAAAAAAGTTTTGTTATGACGCGTACACGCGATCAGAAATTCCGCCAGCAAAAGTCTGATGAGAGATTTTGGTCGTAAAATGCGACAGTGTGTAGGCTCCATCCGACTTTTGCTGGCGGAATTCCCGCCAGCAAAAGATTGAGAGCAGGTTTTCAAAAAAAAAGTTCCGATCGGAAACTCTGATCGTATGTACCAATTCCGACGTGCAAAATTCCTACGCATGCTCGAAAACAATATGACGCATTCTCGGAAACAATTTGACGCATGCTCGGAAGCATTGAACTTCATTTTCTCGGCTCATCGTAGTGTTGTACGTCACTGCGTTCTTGACGGTTGAAAGTTCATCAAACTTTTGTGTGACCGTGTGTATGCAAGCCAAGCTTGAGCGGAATTCCATTCGGAAAAACCATCCAAGATTTTTCCGACGGAAAATCCGCTCGTGTGTACGTGGCATTAGAAAAGCATTCAGAGTGAATGCAGGCTCACCTTGTAACATTCACTGTAAAAAGTAATTATGTACTTTGCTATTTAAACAGCCTATATTGCATTAGTAACCCCATAGACCTAAGTGGTTATACCACACAATAGAATCCACATACGTTTTGAGTAGCGTGACCCTTTTATCGTTTTTTTTTATAGCAACATAGAGAAGCAGAGTAAACAAAGTTCTGCTTATGTAGATAATTAGTGTTGGAGTGTTTTAGTTCTTCTTAACCTCTTGCTTACTGGGCACTTAAACCCCCCTCCTGCCCAGACCAATTTTTAGCTTTCATCGCTGTCGCACTTTGAATGACAATTGCGCGGTCATGCTACATTGTACTCAAATTAAATTTTTATCATTTTTTTTTCACACAAATAAAGCTTTCTTTAGGTGGTATTTAATCACCACTTGGGTTTTGATTTTCTTCTAAACAGACAAAAAAAGACAGACATTTTTGAAAAAAAAAGTTTCATAGTTTGTTATAAAATTTGGCAAACGGGTAATTTTACTCCTTCATTTATATTCGATGATGAGGCTGCACTGATGGGCTGCACTGATAGGCACAGATAAGGCGACACTGATAGGCACTGATGGGTGGCACTTATCGGTGGCACTGATAGATGTCACTGATGGGCACTGGTAGGTGGCACTGATGGGCACTGGTAGGTGGTATTGATAGGCAGCACTGGTGATGAGGCACTTTGGTGACTTTTATAGGTGGCACTGTGGGCACTGATAGGTGGCACTGTGGGCACTGATGGGTGGTACTGTGGGTACTGGTAGGTGGCACTGGTGGACACTGGTAGGTGACACTGGTGGGCACTGGTAGGTGGCACAGAAGCCTCTGCAGAGGCTCTCCACGATTGGGACT
Organism: Lithobates sylvaticus; assembly: GCA_028564925.1. Classification (NCBI taxonomy): domain Eukaryota; kingdom Metazoa; phylum Chordata; class Amphibia; order Anura; family Ranidae; genus Lithobates; species Lithobates sylvaticus. Next base: position 26,388,676 of record CM053037.1, read on the forward strand.
GATGTCCCTCTCACAGCTGCCGGTGATTGACTTTTTTTTTTCTCCTTACACTACAAGCATGAGGAGAAAAAATAGCCTATTACCGGCTCTGTTTACATTACATGATCAGCTGTCACTGGCTGACAGCTGATCACGTGGTAATGGGTCGGGATCGACCCCTTACTCCGATCTGTGGTCAGCTGAGTCTCATAGACTCGCTGTTCACAGAGTGCGCTGTGCGCGCCCTGCAGGGGTGGCACGGGCTGCTCGAGCACGGGAGGACGTCTATGGATGCCCTCCAGGCAAATTAGGTCCAAGCTGCTGCCGTCTTTCAGCTATAGCATGGATGTAAGTCCTTTTTTAAGGTGTTTTTTTTCAAAGTGGATGTAAACCCTCACATATACCCAGTGAAGTGAACAGCCTCAGATGATACACAGAGATGAAACAAACTGGTGATGCGGCAGTGACACAACAAAGTGAGGGACGTGGCGGCAGCAGGTGAGTGGACGCCCGCTGGGTTGGAAATGACAGGTGCTCTTTAAATGTAAGGACTTGTTCTTGGTGGCAGTTAAAATCTTTACAAAATGAAGGTTTCCTATTTAGAATAATAAGCGGTCAGGTTATTTTTCCCATTATGGGCATGAGTGGGGCCTCATGTCTAAGTTTTGCCTAAGGCCTCACAAAGCCTAGAGCCGCCTCTGCTTCTTAGCCAGTTGACCTAAGTTCATAGGCCATGAAGTGCATTATGGTTACAAAAAATTTGTCCTAGCGAATTTATGTATTATTTTGCTAGGCCCGGGAACCTTAAGTCCACCGGATTTTTATAATTTGGATAAAATTGAATAGACTGAAGTCAATTTATTCCTTCCATTCTTCTTGTACTGCCCACACTGGGATTGTCATGCTGGCTTTACTCCGGTAATATTTGTCTCATTTTGTTAAGAGAGGACGGGTCCAGCAGCATGGTCCATGCTGATTAAAGACCAAATGGCGTTCTGGGCAGAAAACTGAATGGCACAGGTGCTGCATTTCGAAGCCATACAAGCTTCATTTACAAATTAGCTGAAGCTCATCCATTTACAGCCCTCATTGCTTTTACTCATGTAAAAACAACGAGTGTTAAACAAGTGGGATGTTTTCCAGTCAGGTTAGACAACCCCCTCTGAAGCACCTCAGGACCTTTACCATGTAATCAGCAGCTGTGCATTTTATCAGAACTTTGACAAGATATAGGTTACATTTTTTAATTTTAAAGGAGAAATGCAGACAAATACAAAGCTCCTTAATAAGTGGAAAGTGAAAACCTTTTTTTTTTTTTCTTTATAAGTGTTTAGTTAAAAAATGTGTATACATAAAGTCACAGCGCTGCGGACGCAGCCGCTACAGAAACATAAGGAACATAACAAAAATATTTCGATCTCGTTAGAGAGATATGCAGAAGACATAGCTTGTCAAACATAACAACTAATATGTTGGTGTAGATAAGTATAGACGCTATACCTAATCGTAGGTATTTCCCTAACAGAGCATGTTGAACAAATAAAAACTAACACAAAAAAACTAAAACCCAGAAAGAACTGAGCTTATCTGATTATAGTGTTTATAATTGTCATTACTCTTTTGTTGATGTGGAATTCCACTTCTCAGTACAGGTGTCCGAAGTGTATATATTTGCTTGTATTGTTCAATAGGGTTACTATACCGGTAATAGAGGGAGGGGGTGGTGATAGTGGCTAGAAGAGGTTTCGAGGTGAGTGGTTTCCTCAACGGTTCTTACAGGGGGTAAGAAAGAAGGAAAGAAGTAAGATCCAGAGTACTAAATTACATTTCCGTCGGCTCTTTTTGCGAGTGATTAAGCCATATGTTTGGTATATTCATCAGTAGTGATAAAGTGTTGCCAGCAAGATCATATTTTCTTGAATTTGGAAGGGGTATCATTCGCTTGATGAATGAGTTCTTCCATTTCTGACGTTTTCTGTATATGTATAACCCACTCTGATATGGTCGGAGGGTCTGAGGAGCGCCATTTGGCAGGTATGCACATATTTGCTGCTTTTACCATGTGTATGGCCAGCGAGCGTAAGTAAACCATTTTTAAAATTGTAGAATGGTGTAGAAGAAATTGGGCTGGCGAGTAGTCTAGGGTGAGAGTGGTGATTTGGTTTGTGAGTCTGTGTACTTCTTTCCAAAACGGTTGTATGAGAGGGCATGACCACCAGATGTGAAGAAGCGATCCCAATTCATTGGCACAGTGCCAGCATTGGGGAGGATAATTGAGCAGTATTTTATGTAGTCTGAGTGAGGTACCATCTGGAGAATATTTTGAATGCATTTTCTTGTGCAAATACATTAACCGTATGTATGTATAGATATTTTCCCATTCTATCTCTGAGAGATCAATGGATAGGTCTTGCTCCCATTTGTGACTAGCTAGATTTGATTTGGTCTTTTTCGGCAGCGCTCGCTCCAGAAACAGCAGGGAGGCGGGACTGCGAGCGAAGGCGAGCAGTCGGCTCGGTCTTTTTCGGCGGTGCTCTGTCTTTTTCGGCGCCGCTCGCTATTTTTCGGCGCCGCTCGCTCTTTTCGGCTCAGACAGTGGGCTAGAATCTGCTGCAGCAATAATTGCATTTATAAACCCCCCCAAAAAATTAAATTTTCCCTGCAAGCTGTCTTTATTTTGCTCAGCAACAGCTGGGGAGACAATGTGTATGATGAGACCACAATGTAGTGCACTGGGATACATTCTGGTGTCACTTTGACTTTGGATAGAAGTAACGGGTGCGTAAAAATTGGTCTTTAGGTGTCGGTGGCGACTTCCCACCGCAACCCTATAGAGGTAATCTTGATGAAAGCACGAATTGGCCTTGCTGTAAAAAATTGCAATGATATGCACCTGTCAAACAGGTGCAGAAAAATTACTCTTTGGGTGTTGGTGGCGCCTTCCCACCGTAAACCCTATAGAGGTACTCTTGATGAAAGCAAGAATAGGCCTTGCTGTAAAAAATTGCAATGATATGCACCTGTCAAACAGGGGCAGAAAAATTACTCTTTGGGTGTCTTTGGATCTCTTTGGGCGTCGGTGGTGCCTTCCCACCATAACCCTATAGGGGTACTCTTGATGAAAGCAAGAATTGGCCTTGCTGTAAAAAATTTACAAAACGATACAGCGTTAAACTGGCAGTAAGGCACACAAAATGATACGGCATTAAACTGGCAGTAACGCACGCAAAACTATATGGCATTAAACTGGCAGTAACGCATGTAAACCAATATGGTTAAACTGGCAGTAACGCACACAGAAGTAAATGGCATTAAACTGGCAGTAATCAAAGAGAAATGGCAATGGCAGCAATCAATCAAAGAGCAATCAAAGAGACAGTGTTCAACTGTCACTACACTGACACTTTCTGAACTGTCCCTACTCTAGCTATACACTAATGTCAAGATTACTGACACGGTCTCACTACACTACACTGAAACTATATGAGCTGTCCCTACTCTACACTAATGTATGTATGAATGACACAGTCTCACTACACTACAGTGAAACTATCTGAGCTGTCCCTGCTCTAGCTGCACACTATGCAAAGCTTAATGATGGTCCTCCTCACTACACTCACACTATCCCTAGACTGACACTAAACTAATATTCTACACTTACAATTGAAGCAAAATAGCACAGTATATCACACTAACTAACTGATAGCACTGAACAGAGCCCTGTTCTATCTCTCTCCACGCCAAAATCACAGTGAAAATGGCTGCCATTGAAAGAATACTTTTATACTGTGGGGCGGGAATGAGCCATGATTGGATAAAGTCATGATGATAGTGTCTAATCATGACTCTGACAGTGCTCTGTGCCCTGATTTGCTGAAGCTTTCACTGCTTCAGCCAATCAGGGCTTGCAATGCACTGTTCAGTGCCGCAATGCATTGTGGTCAGTTCGGGGGGGGGGGGCGAACAAATGGTGGGATGTGCTTGGGAGCAATCCAGGGAAGTTGATGTAGTGGGATTTGGGACATAGCATGTTCTAACTGGACCCACGCCTTGACGTCGGAGTGAATGTTCCAGTCGATTACTCTTGCTAATTGGCATGCTCTGTGGTATTTCAGGATGTCTGGAAGGCCTATACCACCTTTTAATTTAGGAATTGTCAATCTCTGGAAGCTTAATCTTGGGCGAGTGGAGACCCATATAAAGTCTATACGGGTCCTTCAGTACATGGAGAAATGACAAGAACTTTGCCCTGGTTTGTATGAGGGTTTGGAAGGTAGAAGCTGCTTGTGACTTTTTATGTGCGCGTTCTAATTCCTGAATGCGGGTAGTTAGTTCTGAGACGTGAGCCTGTCTGTCTCGTTCACGTGGCAGTGAAAACCTTTTTTTAACTGCCTTGGCTTTATGTGTTTAGATAAGTGCTAAAAACACACTTACTGCACATAACCTAACGCGGGCCTTATCTCTGTATTAAAGCAGACAAATCAGTTTGAATGGGCTGGTAGTTTTCGTAATGCTCAAAAAACAGACATGACCCTTTTTTTAATATTGCGCAACAAAACAAATAGTATTTGCAGTGCACATCGGCTTTTTAAAAATTACTTTTTTACAGTCTCCTTTAATGCTAGCTATGTTCACTTTATGCAGTTGTATTCCTCTGGGTGCATTTAAAACTGCTAACAGCAAATACATTACAAACAGTAGAGAAATTCACATTTTTATTGGCTAGCTAGCATATGTTCAGACACTGAATCCTACATTACATATGAACTCATGCTTGTTATTCAATCCTGTGTGTGTATGCTTTGGCCTGTTGTCACGAATGTCACCTCTACATTGAGCAGGTGGTCAGACACTATAGCTAGCTACTGTGTGCTTCGCCTTTAGCACCCCTCTTTCCCTTAAGACAAGCAGGCCTACCAGTTCTTGGTTGCCCCCAGGACTTATACACAATGCTATAGTGCCTGGCCACCACACCAGGGCAGATGCGAACAGAGCCAACAACAGACTACTTGCAGTTTAGCAGACAGATAGTGTGGTTCTAAGACGGTCCAGCTAATAAGTCAGGCTGAGTTCAGGGAATAGTCCATTATCCAATCCAATGACAGTCTAGGTGAAGGGCAGGCTGAGTTCAGGGAATAGTCCAATATCCAATCCGTGTCATACGCTGGGAAATCCAACAGCAAAGCAAGGCAGACAAACGGGAGGCTTGATCAGGAACAATGCAGGTAACTGTCTCTATCACAAGCAAGGGATAGAGTGTTTGGTTTGCTTATATCAGGTGACTGATCAGATCAATCATCTTGCAGGTAAACACAGACAGAGGAAAGGCAACAGCCAACACCCGGGTGCTGGAATGAGGAACAGGGGCACTAAGTGATCATGACACCTGTGTGCACATATTGACACACATCATGGGTGCAAAGTAAATAGTCATTGTTTGTGTGTGATCGATGCATGACCGTATATGGTAGATCAGACCTATTGCTTCTATTTCTTATTGATAGTTTCTATACCGTCAGGTACTAGTAGCATTTCCAGTATGACTTTATATTCAGTGTACCCAGAGCTGAAGGGGGTTGTGATGTCTGAAAGTGGCTGTGGGGTCTAAATGAGGTAGTGACGTTTAGAGAAAACAAAGACGGTCAAAGTCAGATTTCACACTGACATTAGGTGTAGGTACTTATTTACAGGCAGGTGTGGAATTTATTATCTACTTAATTTAAATTGTGTAAAAAAAAAGTGTTAAGCGATATTGCTGCAAAAGGATTTTTGACATCTTATTTTAACACTTTGAGAGGCACAAAAACAATTCTTACTTTTAAATGTGACAAACGAAAAAAAGGGTTGGAGATCTTCATGTTAAGGGGACCAGGACTGGGAAGATGGTTTGGTATGATAGGCATCTGTCTTGTGTTCATCGGTGAGGTCAGGGGCATATCAGCATGGGAATGGGGGTGCAATTGACTTAAGGCTTGCAGCGATGCTCATCTCTTGATAGTTTTCAGCTACTCCTTTGCCCAGCTTCCCTCTCAGACTGTTTAGCCATCTACCACCTCTGCCAGGCTCATTAGTATTTGCATTGTGCAAGGATGTGGTTCCTCCACAGTTTGGAGCACATATTTCTATTTGAACCAACTTACAAAACATCTGTTGTGGCCCTTGGGTGGAATACATGGAACAAGCCAAGTGGAGACACGGATCACATGTTGCTTATTTACAGAGGTGATTAGGCCAAGGACCACACTCACAATAGGGAGGGGCATACTGAATAAAAACAGATCACAGCTGAGGGCCAAACTCATTGCACACTGACCACAGTCTGGGGTCAAACTGTCCACAGCTAGGACCAATAGTGACTGCAAACAGAACATAGCCAGGGGCTGTACTAACCATAACTAGCAGCTTTATTGCACAGAGAAAACGATCAGCATCCACACTGCCAGTGATTGGAGACAAAAGGGAGGTAGTGGTGACAGGAGGGACATTTAATTTGAACTGGTAAGAGGTAATGGAATGGAGTTTGTACACTGGAGTAAAATGGTGAAAAGGGAAGATGGGGGTTCACACTTTATGATATGTGTTTTGGATGCTAGACAATTTTGGTACCAAAGGAGAATGTATCCACCTATATTTATCTCTTAAATGTTTCCTTTAAAAAAAAAAAAAAGAGCCCTGATTGTCTGAAGCAGTGAAAGCTTCATCCAATCAGGGCACAGAGCACTGTCAGAGTCATGATTGGACACTGTCATCATGACTTTATCCAATCATGGCTCATTCCCGCCCCACAGTATAAAAGTACTCTCTCAATGGCAGCTATTTTCAGGGTGATTTCGGCGTGGCGATAGATAGAACAGGGCTCTGTTCAGAGCTATTAGTTAGTATGCTATACTGTGCTATTTTGTCAGTGTAGAATATTAGTTTAGTGTTAGTCTAGGGATAGTGTGAGTGTAGTGAGGAGGACCATCATTCAGCTTTGCATAGTGTGCAGCTAGAGTAGGGACAGCTCAGATAGTTTCACTGTAGTGTAGTGAGACCATGTCATTCATACATACATTAGTGTAGAGTAGGGACAGCTTATATAGTTTCAGTGTAGTGTAGTGAGACCACGTCAGTAATCTTGACATTAGTGTATAGCTAGAGTAGAGACAGTTCAGATAGCGTCAGTGTAGTGAGGGTTGTCTATTTGATTGCGTTACTGGCAGTTTAACACCATTTACTTCTGTGTGCGTTACTGCCAGTTTACTGCCATATGGTTTTGTGTGCGTTACTGCTAGTTTAACGCCATATAGTTCTGTGTACGTTACTGCCAGTTTAACGCCATATTGCTTTGTTTGCGTTACTGCCAGTTTAACGCCATATAGATCTATGCATTACTGCCAGTTTAACTCCATATATTTCTGTGCGTCACTGTACATTTGGCGCATTATATTGCAGTATATTATAGTGTGAGTACTCAAATTAAAGAGCACCAAACACCTCTTTACATTGATTAAAGTGCATCTCCGTACAGATTTCAACTTCTTCTTTACATTTGCTTATAAGCACCACCCCCTCCCTCACAATAATGTCTGGGAGGACAACAAGGAGAAGCAGATGTTCCCTGTACTGTAAGGGGGCCAGCAACAAATGTGTCCACAGGCAAAGGTGGACGTGGTGGTCAGTCCTCAAGCAGGGCATCATTTCCTCTGTTTAGTGAGTTTGCCCGTGCTATCTAGCCACAGCATGCAGAGGAGGTGGTGGACTGGCTTGCTAAACCTTCCTCATCCTCCTCACCCTCTGTCACACAAGCAGAGACAAGTGTTCAGTCCCCTGCAGTTGCCATAGTGGATAAACCTGCCTTCTTGTCCACATCTATTCCTGCCATAGCACCAACATCAGCCATTGAGAAGTCAGCTGAGTTATTTGACCACAGAGTCAGCCACTTGTTCCTTGATGATGCCCAGCCATTACTGGATTCAGATGTTGGTTCTGAGGTTGAGGATGACAGGAACATGAGCCTAGAGAGAGGGAGGAACACTGGTAGACAAATTGGCATTCATGTTCCCCAAGCCGCAGCGTATTGCCAAGTTGTCTCCAGTGGTAATGATGAAGATGGAGGAGATGATAAAGATGAGGTCACTGATGCGACTTGGGTACCAGATAGAGCAGAGGAGGAAACTGAAGGTGAGTCGGCACAACCCAAAGGAGGCCGACATCAAGAAAGAGTAGAGGGCAGCCACCCTATTCCATCACATTCTGCAGCTATCTCCCGGCCCACTCCCCAGAGCTCAGCGGTCTGGGACTTTTTCAGCACATCTGCAGCAGATCGCACTGTTGCTATCTGCAAACTGTGTCTCAGGCACATCAATCGTGGCAAAAACACCAACCATTTGGGCACTACATACTTAAAAAGGCATTTAACGTCCAACCACTCAGCCCATTGTCAAGAGCACCTAAAAAGCACACAAAAGGGACAAAAATCTGTCCCTCCTCCTCCTCTTTACCCACTTCAGTCTGCCCCTGTGACACAGAGTCATTACCTTTTTAGCAGCCTTCACTGACAGGAATAATGGTATAGCACAGGATGTCCCAGGACCTAGCAGCACATCTGCCAGCAGCACAACATCCGCTGTAGACTCTAGCCTGCAAATTTCTCTGCCCCATCTGCTGCAGCGGGAAAAAAAATACAGTCCCTGCCATCCACATGCCCAGCGTCTGAATGCAATCTTGGGGTCCGAACTTTCACGGTGTTCGAAAGTTCTTGTGCAAACCAAACAGGGGTCCATTCGGCCCATCCCTAATCACAATAGTACACAGTGAAAGGCATGAGTCAAAGCCATTTATTATGTACAACTGTCATGTGATCTGCTGTAAGTGGCCACAGCAGTCACATGGTACCGGCAGTGGGCCGGTACAGTGATCTGTCATTGGCTGTGTCCGGTGGACATGCCGGGTTAAAGATCGCGCCAGAGCCCATGGGATGCATGTGAGGCGTGATCCTGGGAGGACGTCATATGATGTCCCCCCAGAACAACAGCGATCCTGCCCGGCTGTCATTTTACAATAGGACAGGTGTTAAACAAATGGACTATTTTACATAACTTGCATTATTTACTGGCTAGATTATATGGAGCAGTGGTGGTCAACTTTCTTGATATAGTGGGTCTCAAGTGTGGCCCTCAAGAGCACCAAAGGGCCAAACGTAAAATTCAGTGAACATTCAGTGTCCGAGACAGAAGACGCACAACAGGATATAGTCAAAGACTATGATACAGGAGATGGTCAGAGACTGCAGACATGATACAAGAGATGGTCAGAGACTGCAGACATGATACAAGAGATGGTCAGAGACAGTGGATATAATACAAGAGATAGTCAGAGACTGTGGACATGGTACAGGATATGGTCAGAGACTGTGGACATGCTGCCGGAGACGTTCAGAGACTGTGAATAGGATTATAGGTTATAGGATTTCTTGGAGACTGGGAACAATCTTCAGGAGACAGTCATTGACTGGAAAGGTATTACATGACACAGCTTTAGTGCTATAACTATATAACTTTAACAGTGCTATAACTGGGCAATAAGTAAACACACATTAGTGTCTGTGGGGACCCCAGGGCCACACAAAAAGTGCCTAAAGGTAGCATGAGGCCCCTGGGACACAGCTTGGGCACCAGGGATCTAGAGACTGGATGCAGTCTGTCAAGGACGTTCCAGGCATTTCCGGGCTTTCCGTGCGCACATAGGTGCGCGGCGGGCGCGCGCGCGCGTGCACGTTAGCGTGCGCGTGCGCGTTAGCGCGCGCGTGCATGTGCGCATGCGCGGGAACGCAATTGGCGCCAAAACGGCTTTAAAAGCTCAGCAGTGACACTCAACCAGTGCTGTGTTGTCTTTAAGCTTCCTGCTTGTCAGCCACCCGAAAACCTGATCCGAAACCTGAACCTGTGATCTCCCGTTACCGACCCGGCTCTGTTTGGACTACTCTACCTTCTCCTACCCGACCCGGCCTGCCTGACCTTGCTACACCTGTCTTTTGTTACCGACTCCAGCCTGCCTACCGACTCTGCCATTGCCTGCTCCTATCATCTGATTGATCTGCTGTTGCCAACTGGACTGTCTGACCTTGCTCTGCTGATTCCCACTTGTTGATCCACCTGTTGCCTGGTTCTTTTGTATCCTGCTTCTACCACCTACAGCTGCAGTCTTACATCCTGCCATCCGCATACGGACCTTACTGGAGGACCTCCCTGTTGGTTCCAACACCTTCCTCTACAAACCAGGCACTCCTACCCCACTGTGCTCACGTCACCACTGTCCCCATCTCCAGTGGCACGTGAACCAGCGCTGTATGAGAGGTCTCCTCCTACCAAGTCAGGCTCTACGTCCAGGTACGTAACACAGTCGCTGCAAGGTAACTCACAACCTGATAACTTCACCTGCGGCACACTTGTATTTGAGCAAGCAAATGGCAAATGTCTATCAACTACCAACGGTCTGTTTTGTTTTCTTGCTTTATGAATATTTCTTGGCATATCGTTTCCTGTCTGGAAATTGAAGGCTATGATAGATAATTGCTACTCATACATAAAGTACCATTCCCCCCTGGCATCATGTGCTCATCTCCTTCTGGTCACCAGCCATGGCCGATGTTCTAGCTCCCTGCACATCGTTCCCCCAGTCTGCCGGCCCTGGAGAGCAGCTATGACTGAGAATGCCAGAGGAAAAATGTCAGTGAGATATTTCCTTCTTGTTGCCAGTCACCTGCACCCAGCTGTAAGCTCCAGAATTGTTAGTAAGCATGACTGGGCTTCGTTCTTCTATATAACGTCAAAGAGGAAATGGCAATGTTTCTCGAGTATGTGGTTATTTTGTCATTTGCCGGTTTATTTCTTTCTCGCAGGAAAGGTAAGTGAAAAAATCTGCTTATAATTATAGTAAACATGAGAAAAGTCCTGGAATATAAAGAGAACTGGAGCAAAAGTACGATTTTTGATCAGTTCACCTAAACTGATATTTTATTCCCTGGTCAAGGTGGCTTCTCATATGTCTGGAAGCCAGATCTCTGCACTTGAGTTCCCAATGTGCTTTAACATGCAGTAAGGCGCACTGTATTAGTGCAGCCCAATCATCTATAAAGGGCCACAACATAAGAAAAACAGCTCCTGTAGCATTTGTTTTTTCACAGCAAGTGCATTGTGTATATGTTTTGTGGTGCCATTCAAAATTAATATTTAACCACTTGTCGCCCGCCGTATAGCACAATGATGTCGGCAAACTGGTTGTGTTATCCTGACCGAACATCTTTCAGGATAACAAGCCGCTGCACGCTGCAGGGGGAGGCGTGCATTACGCTGATCACAGTGTAAACAGGAAGAGCCGCTGCTCGGCTTTTCCTCACTCACGTCTGTCAGCCGCGAGTAGAGGAGAGCCGATCGGCTGCTCCTCTGACGGGGGCGTCTGTGCTGATTGATTAACAGCGCAGCCCCCCCCCAAAATGCCCACACTGGACCACCAGGGATGCCACCAGGACCACAAGGGATGCCCACTATTAGTAACCACCAGCTATGCCACTCATGGCCACCAGGGATAACAATCAGTGCCCACAATGGATGCCAATCAGTGCCCACAATTGATGCCTGCCAGTGATGCTCATCAGTACCATCTATTAGTGTACATCAGTGCCACCTTAAAAGGACAGTGTCAAAATAAAAGATAAAAGCGAGCGCCTACGTGAGCAGTGCTCGCATATGAAATCGTTGATCGTTGATCGTTGATCGTTGGAGCAAGAACAATAATTCTAGCCCTAGACCTCCTCTGTAACTCAAAACATGCAACTTGTGTAATGTCGCTTATGGAGGTTTTTTAAGGGAAAAGTTTGCCGCCATTCCACGAGCGGGCGCAATTTTGAAGCGTGACATGTTGGGTATACATTAACTCGGCGTAACATTATCTTTCACGATATAAAAAAAATGGGCTAACTTTACTGTTAAGACCGCTGCGCAAATACGGTGTGACAGAAAGTATTGCGACCACCATTTTATTCTCTAGGGTGTTAGAAAAAAATATATAATGTTTGGGGATTCTAAGTAATTTTGTAGCAAAAAAATAATATTTTTAACTGAGGCTCGAGCCTTAAGTGGTTAAACTCCCTTCAGCGAAAAAGTTTTATCCCTATTGTGGGGTCACCGGTACGGTATTTATAAATTGAAATCATATCCCCTCTCAAGCGTCTCTTCTCCAGAGAGAATAAGTTCACTGCTCGCAACCTTTCTTCATAACTAATATCCTCCAGACACTTTATTAGCTTTGTTGCCCTTCTTTGTACTCACTCCATTTCCAGTACATCCTTCCTGTGGCCGGACCAGAGTCTTGTATAGCGGGAGAATTATCGTTTTATCTCTGGAGTTAATCCCATTTTTTATGCATGCCAATCTTCTGTTTGCTTTGTTAGCAGCGGCTTGGCATTGCATGCCATTGCTGAGCCTATCATCTACTAGGACCTACAGGTCTTTTTCCATCCTAGATTCCCCCAGAGGTTTTCCCCCTAGTGAGTAGATTTCATTAATTCTTTTGCCACCCAAATGCATTATTTAAAATGTTTCTACATTAAACCTAATTTGCTATGTAGTTGCCCACCATATTAATTTGTTCAGATCTTCTTGCAAGGTTTCCACATCCTGTGGAGAAGTTACTGCCCTGCTTAGCTTAGTATCGTCTGCAAATACAGAGCTAGAGCTGTTTAGCCCATCCTCCAGGTCGTTTATGAACAAATTAAATAGGATTGTCTCAGCACTGAATCCTGGGGGACCCCACTACCCACCCCTGACCATTCCAAGTACTTCCCATTTATCACCACTGTTGGAATTTTGTACAGTAAACGTTTATGGGGAACTGTGTCAAATGCTTTTGCAAAATTCAGATACACTACGTCTACGGGCCTTCCTTTATCTAGATGGCAACTCACCTCCACACAGAAGGTTAATAGATTGGTTTGGCAAGAACAATTCTTCATGAAAAAATGCTGATTACTGCTAATGATACCGTTTTCATTACTGAAATCTTGTATATAGTCAATTATCATCCCCTCCAAGAGCTTGCATACTATTGATGTTAGGCTAACTGGTCTATTATTCCCAGGGATATATTTTGGTGCTACATTGGCTTTTCTCCAATCAGCTGGTACCATTCAAGTCAGTAGACTGTCGGTAAAAATTAGGAACAATGGTCTGGCAATTACTTGACTGAGTTCCCTAAGTACCCTCGGGTGCAAGCAATCTGGTCCCGATGATTTATTAATTTTAAGTTTCCCAAGTCTATTTCTAATTCTGTTCTCTGTTAGCCATGAGAGTGCTTCCTGTGATGTGTCATGAGGACAAACACTGCAGTTTTGGTTACTGAAGGCCCCCGAGTCCCTCGGGAAGACTGAGGCGAAGAATACATTCAATACCTTCGCCATCTCCCCATCCTTTGTAACCAGATGTCCTTCCTCATTCTTAATGGGGCCAATATGGTCTGTCCTCCCTTTTTTACTGTTTATATACTTAAAGAATTTCTGGGGATTTTGTTTGCTATTCTTCGCTATGTGTCTTTCGTGTTCTATTTTAGCTGCCCTAATTGCACCCTTACATATCTTGTTGCAGTTTTTGTAAAGTCTGAATGCTGGTGATGATCCCTCAGCCTTGTATATTTTGAAGGCCTTCTCTTTTGCTTTTATATGCATTGGGATTCACTGGCTAATGCCCTTATTTAATATGCTCTTAAAGCAAACCCAACTCTCCTCCGTGTTCTTTGTTTTTTAAGATTTTATACCAATTTATATCTTCTAGCAAGGTTCGTAGTTTAGGGAAGTTGGCTCTTTTGAAATTCTGTGTCTTTGTGTTCCCCTTGTGTTTCCTATTTGTGTGATTTATACTGAAGCCAATTGACCTGTGATCGCTGTTTCCTAAATTGCCCCGTATGTCCACATCCATAATCAGGTCTGTATTGCTGGTAATCAGTAGATCTAGTAACGCCTTGTTTCTAGTTGGTGCATCTACCATCTGACCCATGTAATTGTCCTTCAAGACATTTAGGAACTGGCAAGCCTTATGCCCCGTACACATGGTCAGAAATTCCGACGGAAAATGTCCGATCGGACCATGTTGTCGGAAAATCCGGCCGTATGTGGGCTCCATCGGACTTTTTCTGTCGGAAGTTTGAGATCCTGCTCTCAAATTTTCCGACAACAAAATCTGATCAGACTTTTTCCGATCGTGTGTAGAGAATTCCGACGGACAAAGTGCCACGCATGCTCAGATCAAATTACGAGACCAAAGCTATTGGCTACTAGCCTCTACGTAGTTCCATCGTACGCAACGATCGTCACTACGTTAAGAATGATCGGATTTTCTGACAACTTTGTCCAACCGTGTGTATGCAACACCAGTGTCAGACAAAATCCGTCAGAAAAAATCAGACGGATTTTGTGGTCGGAATTTCCGACCATGTGTACCGACCATTAGACGAATGCGGGGTTCCCTCCGCCCAGTCTGTGTTTTGATAATTAAAATCCCCCATTATGATAACACTTCCCATCCTTGCTGCTAATCCAAATTGTGATAGGAGGTCCGTCTCCCCCTCCTCCCTCAGGTTAGGAGGCCTATAGCATACTCCCAGTATTATTTTCCCTTTAGCTTCATCCCTTTGCAGCTCTACCCATAAGGATTCCACCTCCTCCCTAGCTCCCTTATTGATGTCATCTCTCACATTCACTTGTACATTATTCTTGATATATAGGCATACCCCTCCCCTACATATGAGACTAGCTCATCTTAAAGTGTTTCTAACGGCAGAAGGTTTTTTTATCTTATTTTATAATGCATTTTATGCAATAAGATAAAAAAAACTTCCGTGTGCAACAGCCCCCCCACTAATACTTAGTCAAGCCCTTGCTCAATCCAGCAATGTTGCATGAGAGCCTCGGCTGTCCAGGACTCTCCCTCCTCATGGGATGAGACAGCAGCTGGCGCCATTGGCTCCCACTGCTGTCAATAATCAAAGTCAGTGAGCCAATGAGGAGAGGGGGCGGGGCCATGCCACGGCTCAATGTCTGAATGGACACACAGAGCAGTAGCTCGCCTCCTCCCTGGCAACTATGAGTTTTCATTTTGTCTGTCACCCCGTTGAGGAGATTTCCAATCTTTTCATGTACTGGTAGTAAGTGAGGGAAAATACCCCTAAATGGGGTGAAAATAAAACCTAAAACAGGTCCTACCCATCTGCCATTCTATTGAAAATGGGATTCCTTGGATCTCAAAAACAAATGAACAATTGCACACGCTGCAGTTGCCACTAACAAGAGCACTACCCCAAGTGATGGCCAAGTGGTCTTCCGTCATGTGATTGCTGCACTGGCCAGTCACAGTGGAAACAAAAACTCTTGGCAAATAAAAATCTGGCTCTGTATCTGGCTCCTCCCTTGGTTTGTGAAGATATATCTAGTAAAAAAAAAGAAAAAGAAAAGACTGAAGGAGAAGTTTGTGTCAATTTTGGTGCCGGGATCTAAAATAAATGAGACTACTTATAGGCGAGCTCAATGAATATCAAACACACTGGAACTCAAAAAGAATAAATGATGAAAAAGAAGAATAAAGGCTATTCCTTTGGCAGAATAAATGTTCACTTTACAAAGTTAATGTTGGTAATTAAAGCAGAACTTTACCCATAACGACTAAAAAAATAATGTTCTTTAGCGAGGAACATACATTCCACATTAATAAGCATGCTACCAAAATTAGTGCTGTAAATTGCCTCCAGAATTGCTTCTGTTTCTTCTTGCTGGAGGCTGCCATTTTGCTGAAGCCCAGAGCTCCGAACAGCAGTAAATCCATAGCTCCCAGCTGTCCCTGATTTGGAGCAATGTCTTTCCTCCTCATTTGTCCCTCTTTGTGGTCTGATCTATATAGTTGTATAAAAAATGCACTTTTTATCTTTCAAAAAGTGTTTCCCAGTGCTAAACCTTTCATCCAATTTCTAAATTGTTGCATTTGTAAATTTTAAAAGTCAATACAAATGAATAATAGTAGTAAAAGAAAAGTCCTTTTTTAATTAACTTTTAACTTAACTTTTAACTTAATTAACATATTTTTTTTGTTAATTCTCCTTTAAGGGGGTGTGGCAGGGGGCGTGTCCTATGTTTACATACATTTGCTAGTAGGTGTCCCTCATTCCCATTTCAAAATGTTGGGAGGTGTGGTAAATCATAAAGTGAAGCTAAACCCATTGATTTCATGGTTTCAAAAAACATTTACATTCCTGGAATGCCGGGATTGCTGACTGTCACATTTACATCAAATGGCTGCTGTCATAATTGATTAAATGTTCAGCACCATGGCAGTTGCTGATCAAACAGAAGCAACTTCCTTGGCTGTAAAGTATATTAAATATTTTAAAAATTATGCTTTAAGACTGTCAGCAGATCGGCCTCTACAAACTCAGTTCCTAACATGTAATTTTATTTTTCTTAAAAGCTAATTTTTTCTCAGTTTAGGCCGATATGTATTCTTCCACATATTTTTGGAAAAAAAAAATCGCCATAAGCATATATTGATTGGTTTGCACAAAAGTTATAGCGTTTACAAAATAGGGGATATATTTATAGCATTTTTATTATTATTTTTTTACTAGTAATGGTGGTGATCTGCGATTTTTATCGGGACTGCGACATTATGGCAGACACATCGAAAACTTTTGACACATTTTTGGGACCAGTGGCATTAATACAGCGATCAGTGCTATAAAAATGCACTGATTACTGTAAAAATGTTACTGGCAGGGAAGGGGTTAACACTAGGGGGCGACCAAGGGGTTAATTGTGTTCCCTAGGAGGTGATTCTAACTAAAGAGGGAGGGGACTGTGTAGGGGAGTTCCTAGTTAATAGGAACATACAATCTGTCACTCCTCTCGGATCAGGGATTTGTCCATCGTGCTCGCGATTGCTCGTGGCCGGCAGTCATCGCGACCGTATAGCTACGACGGTTTGTGGGATTGTGCCAACCTGCCGCCGTAAAATGACAGCGGCTGGTCGGCAAGCGGTTACGGTAAATTAACCACTTGCTGACCACTGTATAGAACTTTTACTGCTACAGGGTGGCAGCTGTGCACCGGATCATGTGTATATACGTAATTCCAGCCTTCTGCCTGCAGGAGGGCACGCATACGCTGCAGGCGGGCCACTTCTGCTGTGATAATTCACAGCAGAAGCCGATCTGTGGGCACGCGACCTCCTCTGGCACCCGCCGATCGTCGGCAATACACAGAGAACTGAGATATGCCTATGTCAGTTCTGACAGGTGGGAAGGGGTCAATCCTGTGTTCCTGCAGGGACAAGAATTGATCTCGTCCCCTAGGGAAAGCAGCACACTGTGTACACAAAAACATTGTTTAGGCACACAGTTTACCCTTTGATCGCCCCTGATGTTTAAACCCTTCCTGACCAGTGTCATTAGTACAGTGACAGTGCATATTATTAGCACTGATCACTGTATTAGTGTCACTGGTTCCCGCAAAGTGTCAAAACTGTCAGTTAGTGTCCAATTGTCTGCCGCAATATCGCAGTCCTTCTATGAGTCGCTGATCGCCGCCATTAGTAGTATAAAATAAATACATCAAACTTCCATAAATCTATCCCATAGTTTGTAGAAGCTATGACGTCCAAGTAAACCAATCAATGTACGCTTATTAGGATTTTTTTTTTACCAAAAACATGTAGTGGAACCAATATTGGCCTAACTTTATGAAGAAATTTGTTTTACTTCTTTTTTATTGGATGTATTTTATAGCAGAAAGTAAAAAATATAAATTTTGTTGGTCTTTTTTTATTTATAGTGCAAAAAATAGAAAAACACAGTTTTGGTCAAATACCATCAAAAGAAAGCTCTATTTGTGGGAACTAAAATTACATAAATTTTATTTGGGTACAGTGTCACATGACTGCGCAATTGCCAGTTAAAATAATGCAGTGCCCTATCGCAGCAAATGGCCTGGTCGTGAAGGGGGTTAAAGGGGTTGTAAACCTTTGTGTTTTTTCCTGAGCCCTGGAACTTGACCCGACGGGGACGCGCTGTCTCTCTGCCAGGGGTTCTCGGCTCTTGATTTGATAGATTGATAGCAGCGCAGCCATTGGCTTCTGCTGCTGTCAATCAAATCCATTCACTCGGGCGCTGGGGGGCGGGGCAGAGTCATACATTCGGTAGCTATGGACGAGGAGCATGCCCGCAAGTTAATCCCCTCGGGAGAGCGCTTCTCCTAGGGGGTTATCTGATGTGGGGAGGAGCCACGAGAGCCGCCGAGGGACCCCAGAAGACGGGGATCAGGGCCACTCTGTGCAAAACGAGCTGCACAGTGGAGGTAAGTATGACATGTTTGTAATTTAAAAAAAAAAAAAAGCGAACCCTTACAATCACTTTAAAGCGGAGTTCCAATAAAAAAACTTTTTTAAAGTCAGCAGCTACAAATACTGCGGCTGCTGACTTTTAATAATCGGACACTTACCTGTCCCAGGGTCCAGCGATGCTGGGGAATGAAGCCCCGCTCGTCTCCCCCTCCTCTCCGCAGCGCCGGCATTGTCACTGTGGGCGCCCAGCTTTGGCTTCACAGCCGGGCACGCACTGCGCAAGCGCGAGCCGTGCAAGTGCTGTGACTGGCCAAGCAATCATCTGGAACCTGTGACGTGTCCCAGATGATTGCCGAGAGGGAGGGGGGAGAGGTGATTTCCCTTCCAGCGCCGCGGTGCCCCGGGAGGAAATGGGAGCTTAGACCCTCTAAAAAGAGGGTTTCCGCTCCCCCCCAAATGACATCCCAAATGTGGCATGTCAGGGGTTCACCTTCCCTTAAAGCGGAAGTTCCATTTTTGGGTGGAACTCCGCTTTAAGTCTTCTGGAATTCAAGTGGTTAGGGGAAAAAAACGTTTTTTGCTAGCACATGATTGGGTGTGAACAAAGGGCGACCTTTAATTACCAACACACACTTTTCAAAGTGAACATTCACATGTACTCAATAAATCAATTCCAATTAATCAGTGCCCATATACCGTATATACTCGAGTATAAGCCGACCCGAATATAAGCCGAGGCACCTAATTTTACCACAAACAACTGGGAAAAATTATTGACTCGAGTATAAGTGGAAAAGAGGGTCAACAATGCCCATTTGCAGCCTCACTGTGCCCATTTGCATGCCTCACTGTGCCCTTTTCCCCCAAACTTCAAACTTGGTAGTTAAGGGTTCCTAAATGCCCCCCTAACTGCAGCCAAAATTTTGGGGTCTCTGGACCCAAAGGGTCCCGAAATGACATTGCTGCAGATAGACACAGTTGACCGGCTTTGGGGCCCTGTATCTCGGGGTGACTTGGAGCTAGGAACCCCATCTTTGGATATGTTGTAGTGCTCTGGGTTGGCATACCAAACTTGGGGTTCCTATCACCAAGTGGCCCCGAGATACGGGGCCCCAAAGTCAGGTCGGAAAATGTCATTTTCTGCTGCAGAAAAGTGCTTGACTCGAGTATAAGCCGAGGGGGGCACTTTCAGCACAAAAAAATGTGCTGCAAAACTTGGCTTATACTCGAGTATATATGGTAGTTAGAAAAGAAAAACAATTAGTTGGTTTTAGAAAATGTTAAAAAAACTAAAATGATATTCGACTAAAAATAACGAAAGAATAGTTTGTCAAACTGTCACATAAAAACACATGAACTGTTCATAAAGGGGGACAAACCCGCCGGACATTAAGTGGTTAAAAGACAAAGCTGGCACTGAAGAGCCCGCAGAGAATGTGTGCCACAGACATTGCCCTCCTCCTTCCTTTACAGAGTCCTCTTCGGTAACTGGGGGAGAAGCCAGAGGAAGAGAAAGTCGCGCATCAAGTTCGTTCTCTGTAAGATCAAGCCTGATTCCTTGTGACTTGTCACCGAGGTGTCACTGTAACATGATTTGCCCGCCTGTCACTTTCTTTCCATCCGGCGGGCATTTCTAGCTATCTTAACAGGGTCTAAATTAATGATGTAATAATGAGGTCACGTCAAAGTGTATCACCGCTCTGCGTCTCTGTCTGGTCATGCAGTCACTGATCCAAAGACGTTAGGGCTGTATGAAAGACATCGCAATGTCACTTCTAAAGATCATCTCTTGCTCTCTTGCGTCTTCTCTCTTGTTCTCCAGAATCCGTAATCGTTGGAACCGCGCATCGTGCTTCGAGATTGACACCTTCTCTGTGTAGAGATCTCCTCCTCATCCATATTAACCGTTTTCTCAGATGACATGTATATTATAAGCCGTTAAATTACGGCCTCTTGGTTTTCCTATAGAAATGTTAAATGTCACAATTCTTTACCTTATTACATATCGTTATGCGGGCTGACTTGTAGAACAAAATGCCCTCTTATTAAACTCCTGATAGAAGAAGTATAATAGCTTGAAAGAAGTTGGAAAGGTGAAAGAGGCAATCATTATTATTAAACCACTGCCGCATGTACTTTCCTTTACATAAGAAATGCAATTAGCTGAGATCCAGGCAATATTCTGGGTATGGAGCATTGCATACCATTTCATGCTTAACATTGTCTTAGGAGTTATTTTTAAATGGGCCAGTTGGGGTTGACAACTTGGCTCTGGTTCACCGAAGAATCAGCTTCAAAATTAGTGTAGCGCCATAACCCCTAGGGGCGGCTATGTTTTTCTGCGTCTTGTAGCTCGTCGTTCTTGTCTAGGGGTTCCCAGGGTTAGTACTCAGAAACTGTGGAGACTGAAACTTGCATTCCTGTGGATTTTTATTTGCATGAAACGTTGAACAAAACACAGTCTCTCAATTGGGAATAGAGGGTAGGGTATAGAATCTCAGGCACTTAACTTGCTGACACTTTAATAAATGTCTATCTTTAGGTGATCCAGGGAGTAGCCACTAGCAACTGGATAACTCAACTGTTGGATAAATCCTTGCTTGTAGATCTAGCAGCCAACAAGTGATTTCAGCTTAGCAAAGTCTCTGCCACAGACTTGGTTGTGAAACTTTAGACAAACACACTAAAGTATCTCTCAAGAACTTAGTTGCAACTGAAGGATAGGTTAGAAACTTTTCTTACAGTACCAGTATCTCTCAGCCGATCCGGCGATACCGTAAGAAATGCGGATTCACCAATGTCCATACAGCTCAGTTTCCAGGCTCTTACCGAGCAGCCAGCCTCATGCATAGCCCTCCTCCGAAGAGTTCTCCCCTGGTTGCATGTAGAGTTGCTGGGCCTCTCCAATCCTGAAACAGCACCGGAACAGCATAGTGACCGCCTTTATCTGGGCAGGACGGCCTCCCCGGGTGGCCAGACGCTCTCTGTACCTACCCCTGTCTGCGGGGGGACTAGCTCTCCCGAATTTCCTGATCTACTACTGGGCAGCAGTCCTTGTAACAGTACGGTGGTGGTTCTCTCAACCTAAGTTGAACCCCGCAGTAACACTTGAAGCAGCCCTTGGCTCATATGCGGCCCTTTCTAACCTAGTGTATAGGGGACCCAGGGCACACCCCCGGGTCACAGACCCTATGAAGACCACTATTCGGGTGTGGCAGACCTCTAGAGCTGTGGGACTGAAGCCTCACACGCACTCCCCGCACACCCCCCTATGGGGCAACCCCCTCCTTCCACACCTTAACTCGATTCCAGACCCGGCAGTCTGGGCAAGGTACGGGATAGTGAACCTTAAACATGTAATGACGGACGGGAGGGTGGCGACATTTCAGACCCTCAAGCAGAAGTACCACCTGCCTCAATCCTTTCTCTTTAGATACTGGCAACTGAAGCATGCCATCACCTCTCAGTTCCCAGAACGGATTACCCCGCAGAGACTTGCTAGGATCTATCCCTCCCTGGACCCAAAGTGCACCCGTTGCTGCCAGGCCAGTGGCTCCTTCCTCCACATGGTATGGACCTGCCCTAGGATCCAACCTTACTGGAGGGCGGTGGCCGACACCGAGCCCAGGCCCTGACGGACCCTGGCCCGGAACGTAACCAGGCTCAAAGCCCAGGTCAGGACCAACTGAACCACGTGACCTCAGCACCTTAAGTACCCCCCTCGGAATACACAGCGGGACAAACGCGCCCACTGATTGGCTCCGGGGAGAGATTGGTACCCAATGCGTCCAACCAGACTGCGTTCTAAACCTGTCATAAGTGCTCACCTCACCTATGACCAGGCAGAACTTTAATACAGTCAAGCCAAACTGATGCCAAAGCGCAACCTAGAATAATTAACCCCAAAACTCAACTACAGTTCTGGGCAAAAACTAAATTTACATGCATAGCGCGTACTTAGAAAAAGTACCGGCGCTACATTAGGATTTAGGCCTGGTTCACACCTATGCACTTTTTAGTGTGATTTCAGTTTTGCAGAAACCCACTACAGTCCATTTAACATGGTTTCCTATGGATGTAGTTCACATCTGTGCATTTTATGGGAAAGGCCAGGGATTTTTTTCTGGTTTTT
The DNA here is from genome assembly GCA_028564925.1 of Lithobates sylvaticus. Lineage (NCBI taxonomy): Eukaryota > Metazoa > Chordata > Amphibia > Anura > Ranidae > Lithobates > Lithobates sylvaticus. Next base: position 26,411,143 of record CM053037.1, read on the forward strand.
GGTTCCATGGACTTCAATGGATCAAAATGTATGAAAAACGCAAAATGTACCTGCAATATGCAAACTGCAACCTGCATAGGTGTGAATTAGGCCTTATAGACAGCTGTTCATTAAAGCGGAGCTCCCCTCCCCCAATTCATTTTCTTTTTTAAGACTCCACACTCTAATGGCGCGTATACACGAGCGGAATTTCCGACAGAAAAATTCAGACGGGAGCTTTTCATCGTATATTCCGATCGTGTGTATGCCCCATCAGACTTTTTACGTTGAAAATTCTGACGGACCTAGAAAGAGAACATGTTCTAAATTTTTCAGACTGGACCAATTCCTATCGGGAAAACCACTCCTCTGTATGCTGTTCCGACGTAACAAAAATGACGCATGTTCTGAAGAAAGTAGGAGACGGAAGCTACTGGCTATTGCACTTCCTTTTTCTAGTCCCGTCGTACGTGTTGTACGTCACCGCGTTCTAGACAGTCAGACTTTGGTGTGACCGTTTGTAAGCAGGACCGCTTGAGCGGAATTCCGTTGGAGAAACCTTCAGAGTTAATTCCGATGGCAAAACCACTCGTGTGTACGCGGCATAACTTGTTCCACTCTATATGCAATCTTTAGCTAGTGTTATTCATGTAGTCCTTTTTAGGTATGTTTAAATTGAATAAAAGTACCTGGATCTCGGAAGCTGGCAGGGTCCATCTCCACTGAACTTTTTCTATCTACTTCTGGGAATTGTTGCAGCTGGCTACTCAGCATGCACCTCCCAATCTCACACCTGCACAATAATGCCACTGTGCGGTTCTCCTTCTACCTTTGAGTTCTAACATCGTGGCATTGGTGGACGTTCCCATCAATCATCGTGAGATTTAGTTGATTCCTCCTGGGATATTATTATTTTTATTTAAGGTACTTACCGGTATATAGTGCCGTCAATTTATGCAGCTCTTTACATATACATTGTACATTCACATCGGTCCCTACCCTCAAGGAGCTTACAATCTAAGGTCCCTAACTCACATTCATATACTAGGGCCAATTTAGACAGAATCCAATTAACCTACCAGCATGTCTTTGGAGTGTGGGAGGAAACAGGAGTACCTGGAGGAAACCCACGCAGGCACAGGGAGAACATGCAAACTCCAGGCAGGTAATGTCATGGATGGGATTCAAACTGGCAACCCTTTTTACTGCTAGGCGAGAGTGCTACCCACTATACCACTGTGCCGCCCATAGTGTGGATAACGGCATCATGTATCCCAGTAGTCATTACGAATCGCCAAGGCAGCCGTTTGGCTGAAATAAGAAGGAAAAGGGTATTTCCTTACAAATAAAAAAAATGACATTGGTAAAAGCATTCTCAAAGGGGATAAAATACATAGCAACTATATAAAATGGGTGTAACTCTGCTTTAACTACTTACAGTATCAGTCCACTGAAAACTTTTTGTTTAGTTATGGACAGAAGTTGTAATATCTTACCACCTACTTTTCTGGCTCTGTTCCCCAACACAAAACAGGCATTTTACACAATAAATGCAAAACACATTTACAATGATGAATTCAAACATTTTGTGACAGCTGTTGTAGCTGTCTGTCACAGGGGGTGAGGCTTGTACAAAGGGATAGTAGAGAGTGATAGGTGTCCCAGGAGCCACACATCGAGTCAAAGCCTGCTGTATGATAGTGAATGGCAGTCTCAGCCTGGACTCCCACCAGGCCACGCCTGAACATGTTTAACTCTGCCCACCAGGGCGTTCTCATGGGGATGATTATACAAAGGAATGTCATCATTCAGGTCTAAATATAGCCTTAATTACAGGTTCTCTTTAATGTCTAGCACAGTTGAGAAGACCGATAAGTAGTGTAGCACCCTAATGTTTAGGCAGGGTTGCTAGTACATTTACCTGACATGTATAGTTGCCTAATTCTGGAATTGCTGCACTTCTCTCTTCTGTCACTAGATAGCCAGGTATCTGGTGACATTAGATAAGACAAGGGCATTGCAAGGACCGATTAGGAATAGGGTATCTCAGCCAATGGGCAGTGATCTTCTTGGGTCCCTTGGCCTGCTGGGAGAGCCTATTTATTTAGGTGAGGCCAGGTGATCGGGGTGCTGTGCCACCTGGACGGCTATCTGGGTAGACATGTGTTGTGCTGCCCTGGGCTGCTAGGCCAGAGTCTGAGGCCTATTCTGGGGACATCTGGCTGCTGGCTGTCTGAGGGCCTATCCAGAAGCAAGAGAGTAGCATAGGGTTGGGATTGCAGCTTGCAGTCCAACCAGAAGTGACGGTTCTGCTGGCCGATGAACCTGTCGTGGTCGCAGGTAGAAGGGAAGCTGTCGCCACTAAGGGACCATCCACTTTATTACCAGGGACCACAGTCAGTAGCTGAAACAAGTACTGGAGCAGTATTCTCACCAACCGGGGATGGGGAAGAATTGGGAAACTTCAGCAGGTGTCAAGCCAGGGACCCAGCCAGTGGAGGTGACACATGCAGAGCAGCGTTGTGTGCCAAGCCAGGAAATGAGCAGGCCAGTGGTGAGACGTTTGAGGAGTATCTGTAAAGGCCAAGCTAGGGACCCAGCAGAGACGTAGGGGTGACGCTTGAGGAAGGTAGTCAGTGAGAAGGTCTGAAGAACTCAGGGGATCCAGTGGCAGTGGATCAGCAAGTCTAGTGAGAGAGACTGGGAGCTTAGTGGAGTGAAGATCTACAAGAAGTGATTGTAGAGGAAGTACAGAAGTTTGTTACAACTTGTGTTAGAAACTGTTATAAGACTGTGCCATAGGAGACAGTGATCCTACACATGAAGATGTGGTGTTTTTCTGGATGCCTTTCCTTGCATGGTTGTCTAACTATAGATGTCTCGGAGTCTGCTAATTTACATTGCAACTACTAAAAGGGTGTCCTGGCCCTAAACCCTCTCTCCCACGGTTCTGTTCAAGAGAAAATAAATCTCTTTGCATTCAAGAAATGTCTGGCGCCCATGAATCTACCTTGCAATACACCCACCATGCCTTGCAACCCACTCTACACAGAAGGATATCAAGCTGTCCCTAACTCTGGAGGTTCTCTTTAGACCAAAGGGGACCCGGGACCTTGCTACAGTAGCTATACCAAGACCTCTACTATATTCACAGGGAATGCCATTCAATAGCCTGGAAGCAACATATTCCAAATTTAATAAAATGTTCCTCCCATAATGAGATATCCACTGAGTTGTAACAAAATACAGAGTGTGCAGTCAATTTATAATTTTTACACGCCCGCTCTTTAATTACTTTAAAGGCCTATAATAGTGATATTATCTAGATAGTTTTTATTAAATGCATTAGCCTTGACCTGTGTTTTAATGGAGCTTTGGAGTACAGTCCACTAAGTATCCTCTTGTTAGCCGTAATGTTGACGGTTTAGATGTAAGTAGCGCTCTGCATTTTCCCTCCGCTGTTGTTTGCTGAGCGGAAAAACAGGAAAGAAAATTCTACCTAATCTTCCTCCCAAGTGGTCTCATTTACTTCTAAAAATGTAAACTTTTGTCTTTGAACTGAGCAGCTACCAGAAACAAAAGCAAGATTTTAATGACTGCTCGAGAGCGTTTAACATGCAGAAAAAAGCCCTCTCGTTTCAGCAGACTAACCTTTTGAAAGAAGTATTGTTTTTAAATTATATATTTGTCACAGATAAAGATTAGCATCACCGCACCAGAGAAAGTAGAGGGGGGTAGTTCCCAGGGGTGGGGATTCAAATGAAACACCTGAAATGTTGAAGAAGAACGAGCTTAACACTTCTAGCATGTAAACACACCAAATAACAACCCCAATAAACAAAGCAACAACTCCTGTGAAGTCAACGTTTTTATGGGATCCCATAATTCTAAGGCCTCATGTACACTGTTGCTGGTAAACGGAGGTTTAGGAGCAGTTGGGCGTTTTTTTTCAGCTGCCCCTGAACACTCCTCTATGTTATCTTATCAGTACATGTACACAGGGTCGTTTACAGTCTTTCTGGGCAGTTGAGTTTAGAAGCTTTTTTTGGAAAGCAAAAAAATGTGTTCAGGACGGATGTTGGCATTTGAAACGCCAAATGCCTGGAATAGCTTCTAAACGCAAACGCGGCAAAACTATGTATCAAGTTAAATAGTTCAGGAGAGGTTTCGAAACGTCCCGTGTACATTAAGCCTTACAGTCATACAGAAGGAGAAGCTGCCTTCATTCTGGAGAGCTTCATGAGATACTGAGACTGGTGGAAGATCCCAATCTGGAGTGAATTAATGAGGTGAAAGACACAATTAAAAGGCGCATATATCTGATAGATTCGGTGAGTGCCAACTTTAAGGGGAGCGGTATCACCAGGTATGGCTGGTATCTATACACCTGGCATATCCTAAGGGAACACTAATGCCGCGTACACGCGGCCGGAATTCTCGTCAGAAAAAGCTCTGATGGTTTTCCCGTCAGAAATTCCGATGGAATTTCGCTCAAACTGTCTTGTCTACACACGGTCACACCAAATTCCGACGGTCAATAACACCACGGCATACAACACGTTCGACTGCACTATAAAAGGGAAGTTTAATGCTTCTGAGCATGAGTCGGAATTTTGCTTGTCGGAATTGCATACATACGATCGGAAAATCCGATAGAAAGGTTTTCCGTCGGAAAAATTAAGAACAGGTTCTCAATCCAAAGTCCGTCAGAAATTCCGACAGAAAAAGACTGATGGGCATACACACGTTCGGAAAATCCGATGAAAAGCTCCCATTGGACTGTTTCCATCAGAAATTCCGACCATGTGTACACGGCATTAGTGGAGAAAGCTTAATTTTGGACTCACCTTCTAGGGTTTAATTAATGCCCCAGTGGAAGTTTGTTTTGTACGAAATGTGTCTGATTTGCTACGCTTGCTCCCCATATTGCTCTTTGTTCTATTTTTTCAATTTTATACCTGTGATCACCATTTTTTATGTACTCATTCAACTTGATGTACCGCAATTTTAAATAAAACCTCTCCGGTTTTTGACCTGCACCATATGGAGCCTTTTCCTTTTTTCCTACTTTTCTCCCCAGTTTGGTTGAGCCTCTTTACATACACTTTGACCTTCCGAGGGTCAGCCCACAGAGTGGAGGTTTCTGTCACATATTGGAGAATCACAAGGATTCAGGAACCTCGCCTGGACTATTACCGATGAAGCGTGGTCGTATCCTGCTTGGAGTAATCCTTCTCCTGCCTAAATCTATACCGTGAGGCATTTGGCCCACATAAGCCCGATTGACCCACTAGTGCCGGTAAGTGAGTCCACCGCATCCGGTAAGAGTATCCATTTATATCCTTATGACAGAGGATCTTTCTCATCTTTATAGCTTCACTGCTAATTTTATGTTGTCTACATCATTTTAATTTGATTGAAGATTCACCACTGCGTATTTGATGGACACTTCCTGTTGAATTTTAAATTCTTTTTACTAGCTCACTACAGTGAATATTGGATTTTTTTTTGATGATCACATTAAAGAGGTTGTAAAGCTAAAAAAATTACGGGCAACATCTGATCTATATGCTATATAGATCATGAATCTAGCTGTTATTTCTGCCGAAATGTTTTATTTACCTGTTAGATAAATAGGCTTTATCAGCACTTCCTCCTTTCCTCTCTGTATGTTCTCCTCAACTTCCGGGTTTTTGAGCGTGCTCCCTGCAGCAACGTCACAGCTTTAAAGGAAGGCTCCCCTGCCTCCCGTGCCTGTGAACGCACACAGCGTCTCCCCGCAGGGATGTAGACCCAAGGGAGGGGACGAGCACGCTGACTAACCCCCAGCCAGAAGGCTCGGATGATGGGGGCAAGCTTCTAGAGGAGGAACAGGAAGTTGAAAATTCACACACAGAACAAAGGAAAACGAAGGAAAAGGTAAGTCAACCAACAGTACACTACCTTAAAGGAACATATTTAGAAAATAAAAAACGAACCTGTAGTATCACTTTAAGCATATCATTTTATTTATTTTATTGTTTCTAGCACTACACTGTATTTCTCTATTTAATTAAGTTTGGAAACAAGTGGTTCCTTATACTGAAGAGCGCTGCTTTTGCTTTTTTAGGATTTTAATTTATTTTTTTTGATCGTTTAAAGTCAGTTGTGGAAGAATTAGAAATATGAAGACTTATATACGGCCACTCACCTTCATCAGTGTTTCATAGCTGAGCGGGTCTGAATCAGCAACAAAAAGAAAACAAAAGGTTTGATCCTGTGTACATACCTGAGCTTTCCTTTACCCAGTGGCATGCCAATAGTGATACAGTAGCAGCCCATGTAGCTGCTATGGGGTCTAGGGGTGGAAGGGGGCCCCATACATTTTTTACTATATATATGTACTTTTAAATATAACACAAATCCATCACTGTATTATTAAAGTGGATCTTCAGTCATTTTTCAACTTTCCATCTATTAAATCTTCTGCCCTTGTTATTTTAACTTTGGATAGTAAAACATGTTTTTTCTGCCAGTAAATACCTTATACAGCCCACTTCCTGTTTCTTGTCCGGTAAAAAGCCTAGACTTCTGACATCATGCACAGCTCTGCCAGGAAGGGAGGGGGGATGAGTCATAAGAGGGCCAATCAGAGCTACACAGCTGGAGGTGTGCCTCTGTGTAAATCCAGTAAGTGAACAGGCAGCAGCTTCAGCTGCCCACAGTTAAAATGGCTGCAGCCAGACTCAGTGGAGGGAGATTTCTGCAGCATATTTGGCAAGTACAGAATCACAGTATATATAAAATAATATACAAAGTGGTTGGAGGGAAGCTACAGAATGGCAAAGATGTTTTTGTTATGTTATGTGAGCAGACTGCAGTTCCTCTTTAAGGATTGCAAAGGTTACTGTTAACCACTTGACCTCCGGAAGATTTACCACCGTTCATTAACACACCACACATTATATGACACCATGCATATATACCAAAAAAAATGGACTTTATGGGAAACCTCACTACTGGTGTCATGTCCACTACTGTTATTCTACTTAAATTGTAGTTACATCCAAAAAAAAAAAAAAATGGCATGAATGTTCCTAAAAAAAATAAATAAATACATTTGGAAAAATTTTTTTTTTTTACTCACCTCTAAATGGCTGTTGCTAGGGGGTCCCTCATATTCTGAATCCTTCAGTGCCTGGGCTGATGACATCACTTCCCCTCGGCACAGGAAGGGCTCAGCTCTGCCCCCTCTCTCTTGTCAATCATCTGGGACACGTGACAGGTCCCAGATGACTGCACGGCCAATCATGGCGCGCAGCGCCACTCGCGCATGTGCAGTGGGTGCCCGGCTGTGAAGCCACAACCGGGCGCCCACAGTTACAATGCCGGAGCCGCCAAACAGAGGGGGAGACTAGTGGGCTTTGATCCCCCGCATCGCTGGACCCTGGAACAGGTAAGTGTCCGATTATTAAAAGTCAGCAGCTGCAGTATTTGTAGCTGTTGACTTTTAATTTCTTTTTTAGAATGGGAACTTCTCTTTAAGATCTACAGATCCTTACTCGATAATGTTATATAGATTTATAATCTAATATATGTATTTTCTCATATAAGTCTTTAGTACTCAGATATAATGTATAATCTAAACGACTCTCTCACTTGTACATCTCCTACCAATGTTAAAATCTTGTACTATGACCTTATCCATAATAAAAAAAGATTTGTAAACAAAACGTATCCAATAAAAAAAAAAAAAAAATCTTTATAAATTTTGGCCAATATGTATTCTGCTACATATTTTTTTGGTGGCAAAAATCACAATAAGTGTATATTGATTGGTTTACGCAAACGTTATAGTGTCTACAAACTATGGTATATATACTGGTATTTATATTTATTTTTTTTATACTAGTAATGGCGGCGATTAGTGACTTACAGCAGGACTGTGATAGTATGAACCAGTGTCAGTTAACAGTGAATGCACTGTCACTGTACTAATGACACTGGCTGGGAAGGGGCGGTCAAAAGGATTAAATGTGTGCCTAACCAGTGTTTATGTGTACAGTATGCTACTTTTACTAAGGGATGTAATGGTTTTTATTCCTTGCTTAGCAGGAAAACAAAAACTGGCACATGTCCACGGACAGGAGAGATCTCTGTATTGTTTACATAGACAGGGCTCTGTCCAGTCTTTTTCCTCGCCAATCAGGGGGTGCCGGCGGCTATCTATTGTCCGGCACCCACTGATTGGCTTGTGCTGTATCTAATCACAGCCCCCTACCCGGAGTTGTCGGATCACGTACTAGGTAAGTGATTCCGGTCCAGAAGTTGCTGCTGACTCCGTGGTCCTGGTCCTTCTGACCAGCCTCCAGAGGCCCTCATGGCCTGGCGTGCGGATCCATCCATTTCCGAGCCTCGGAACTGGCTAGTTTGAGGCGCAGTAACTGGAAGGAGGATTCTAAGGTGTTCCGTTGCCGTCTCGGGTTTGGAGAGGCTCAGCAACTCTACATGCAACCAGGGGAGGACTCTTCAGTAAGAGAGCCACGCACGAGGCTGGCTGCTCGGTAAGAGCCTGGAAGCTGAGCTGCCATGGACATTGATTGAATCCACAATTTCTTACGGTATCGCCGGTATCGCTTCTGGTACAGTAAGAAAAGTTCCTACCTTTTACCTTCCGGTTACAACTAAGTTTTTCAACCAAGTCTGTGTGAGAGACTTTGCAAAGCTAGAATTAGCTTGTTGGCTGCTAGATCCAAGCTCAAGGATTTTTTCCAGCAGTTAAAGAATCCAGTTGCGAGTGGCTACTCCCTGGATTATGTACAGAAATAGTCACGAGGTGGTGGAGCTGGTGGAGGTAATCGGTAAGCCCAGAAAAATTCAGCAGCTCCTTCCGGGGTAAGTGCTACATTTATATATATATATATATATATATATATATATATATATATACTGTATATCTTTTCTGCCTATTATTCTCGGAGTGGATTTGTCATTTCGTTCCCTAACTATATAGCTGGTTATTTATATTTACCACTGCAGAAAGATATTCAAGAATACAATTTTTTTTTAAAAACTACATATTAACTAAATTATACACCAAACTTTTTTGGAGGTTTTTATCCGATTAATTGATTAATCAAAACGATAATCTGCCAACTAATCGATTATGAAAATAATCGTTAGTTGCAGCCATAATATGAGGGTTATTGTGTAATTGTGTGCAAGAGTCACAATAATATGTCATACTATAAAATATAATGATGATCAATATTCTAGCAACTAGAACTCTTGTTTTTTTTTTTCTATTTTTACCTTAGTGCTAAACCCCCCCTTTTCAGCACTTGCTTGCTGTGGTGGTGGAGGGGGTGGGAGGGGTATTGATTACACTGGGATCCTGGGATCTGAGATGCTGAAAAAGACTGGTACTCTGCTGAGGACAGAGCAGTAATGTGGAAAATCAATGTAATAAGTAAATTCTCTGCACTGATGCACCCCTCTTCAATGACAACTTCTGTCCACAGCACTGATGACTAGTAATGTACTGATTATGGTTACAGCTCTCCTGCTTTCTGTCCTTGATATAGACATACTTTATGTTAAGATCAATGACAGAGAAGTCACTGGGGGACCCCATCTAAGTTTTGCGCTAGATCTTGGGGTTATGACCCTGCCTTCACATGCTATATTTGCCAATCATTATGATGTAACAGCAAAAGTATACACAGCATGCCCCCCCCCCCCCCGACGAACACTAAACATAAACCTGATTCCAGACAGAACTTTGTATTTTGTTTTGGGCAGAGCAGGGAAGAGTCAGAACTGCTAAAACAATAGTATTTCCCAAAATTTTGGAGCTTTATTGAAGCATCACATACTTGGTGAAGGATGGAATGCTGTGGTGGCCTCTCTTGGACCTCCTGCCCAACACTCCTGAAGGTCGAAACAGAATGTGTTGCGGCATGGAATTGCATGAGTGCCGGAGTAGGTGGTTGGTGTCCGCACTTTCGGTGGGTAGAGCTTGTAGTCACAGTCCTAAAGACAGGATGCAGGAGCAGATGGTACTAGAGCAGAAGATGGAAGCAGGACCAGGAGAAAGGCAGCAGTTGGCGACAGACAGGAGGCAGGCCATGGTCAGTAACAGCAGGCAAAGACACGTCCAGTAAACAGGCTGGGGTCAGTGTAATCAGGTGAGCAAGGTTGAGGTAAGAGCAGAAGCAAAGTCCAAGGGCAAACTGAGTCAGTCATACACAGGTAAGCAGGTACAGCAGATCAGGTCTCAGAAACAGGGGAACAAGCTGAAGACCACTCAGCAACTTCTCATAGGAACAGATCAGGTCTCAGAAACAGGGGAACAAGCTGAAGACCACTCAGCAACTTCTCATAGGAACAGACCAGTTCAAATAGGCCACTGGGCACCAAGTTTGCATTTTTTAAGGATACAGAAAGTGGGACTTTTAAGGTGCCAATAGAAAAAACAATATATATTTTTTTTACATATAATTTGTATTTGATAGACAATATATTTAAAAAAGAATACATTTAATATTCAGTTCTTACACTAATACAGCCACGTTTACTCAACATGTTTCACTCTGCTTCTTCAGGAGATTTACAGTGCTGCATGAAGTTTAATACTGTAAAGAGAGTACATAATATTACCAATCATGGAAAACTTTAAAACATCATTACAAAGTTTTTTTTTTTTTGTGCTGAGGTAGGCTTATGGATAATAATACTAAATGGCTATATGGATACTCTCTTTAATGTCTCCCTGCATGGAGTGGCTTCCTTTTACCTTTCATTAACCCTTTGTTGGTCCAGCAGTTAAAATTGAACAATGGATGTTTTGTCCATGGCTAAACAGATCTTTGATTCTATACAGACCTGCCTTTCCCCCTTTTTTCTAATGGGCACGTCCCCACGCTTAACCCCGAACTACCTGATGCATCCCACCTATGGGAGTCCTTTTTGTGCTTACCTCCTGGATAAACCCTGTCAAAAAATGTGAAACACTCTACCAATATAGTCCCTATAAGTATAAGTAAGTATTTTTACGACTAAACGTACATCGGGTGGCAGACGTGCTGACGTCATAGCGATACAGCGTAGGTTGGACGGGGGCGATTGCATGCCGGCCAGCATTTTTTATGGACGTTTTTACTGCTTTCTATGTAAGTGTATTTCTTTACTTTTATTAAATTTGTTATACGGAATTATGCTATGGTGAGTCTTCTTTCCATTTCCCTGGGATCCCGAGTACTGCCTTTCTGCTTCACGTGCTGCTGTTGACGGTCCCGGCTTGTTTTATTCAATAAGGGAGCCTACTGTGATCATGGTCTGAGGAGGTGCTGTGGAAATTGGGCATGAAATCGCTTGCCTTTTGGTAAGCGCATATTTTGTGTGGTGGTGGTCACGATCCTTGGTGTTTTTCGGTTGCACAGAAGATTGAACACTTTTTTTATTTATCATTTTTTATTTTTACATCATTATTACACTCATTACCACAATTTTTTTTTTTATTATTATCACTAATATATATTTTTTTAAATTTTATTTTTATTTTTATTGTTACTATTAACTTAATATTTTTAATTTTTTCATGAATTCTTATGAATTTTCACTTTTTATCAATTTAGGTATTTAAAGTGGAGGGCCACCCTAAAAAAAAAAATGCACAAAAATGTTCCTAAAAATTTGGAGGAAAAAAAAAATGTTTTAACTTACCAGAAATGGCTGTTGCTAGGCAGAACATCCATAGTCTGCCTCTTCCTATTCCGCGGTGAATGGGGCGCAGTGTGTTCTGGAAACTGTGTGTGTGATCCTCGTTAAGGTGAAAAAACATGAGGGTTTACAACCCCATTAAGTGCAAAGGTGCTCTTAAAGGGCCCCAACGATAGCCAGCAGAAGAACATAACAAAAGACTGCCCCTCCCATAATATAATTTAAAACCTTGGTCAGATTTTTCACCATCACATCATGTCATCTGTTTCTTTATTGGGGAGATTTTCTTTCCTTTCTTATCAGGACAGGAAGTGACAGTCATTCTCTCCTAGAAGGAAATATACAGTAAAACCTTGGTTTCAGAGTAACTTGGTTTAAGAGCGTTTTGCAAGACAAGCAACATTTTAATTAAATTTTTGACTTGATATACAAGCGATGTCTTGATATACAAGTAGCGTCATGTCACAACTGAGTATAAAAGAGAAGAGAGGCACCTCTAAGTGTAGCAATACAGTTACATTTAATGAATGTACAACATTTAGAAACTCACATGGTTGATGATTAAAACAGGCACATCCATGTATGCAGGCTTCCGGGGTAAAGCTGTCCACATAGACCATCCTCCTCACCGCCATTGATGTCGTCCCTTCCATGCTGCGCTCCACGAACTGTTCAAGCCTCGCTTTCAGATCGTTCTACTTCAGGGTAGTCTTCCCAGTCACAATTGCAGACACCTTTACCCTGGATGTCTGCATACTTAGATGTGCCTCCTTTAATCATCAACCTTGTGAGTTGCTAAACGTTGCACCTTCATTAAATGTAACCATATTTCTACACTTATGCCATGTACACACGGCCGGACTTTTCGACAGCAAGGAATGAATCCATCGAACGATTCGACCGTGTGTGGGCTTCATCGGACCTTTGCTGTCGCAAAATCTGATGGACTTTAGATTTAGAACATGTTTCAAATCTTTCTGACGCTCTCGAGCCCAGTCGAAAAATCAGTTCGTCTGTATGCTAGTCCGACAGACGAAAACTGACGCTAGAGCAACTATTGGCTACTGGCTATGAACTTCCTTATTCTAGTCCGGTCGTACGTCATCACGGTCGAATCCGTCGGACTTTGGTGTCATTGTGTGTAGACAAGTCCGATTCAACGGAAGTCCGTTGAAAGTCTGTCGAAAGTCCCTTGAAATGTCAGACGGAATTCAGTCCGTTAAAGTCCAGTCGTGTGTACACGGCATTAGAGGCGCCTCCAGGGGCGGACTGAAAACTCATGGGGCCCCCGGGCAATCAGAGATTTTGGGGCCCCCAGGCAATCGGAGATTATGGGGCCACACAGTATACAATCACACAGTATACACATACACGTACACATAGTATACACAGACATGTTTCTATTGGCTGAGAAGGTACTGGAGAGGTGGGGCAGCTATAATCTCAGGATTTTTAGACCAAAAGGATGTCCGTAAGGGACATTTCAGAGACAGATGTAAAAAAAACCACAGATTTTTACATACTGTCCCTGGTTTTACTGAGGCTGGCAACCCTGATGGGTCCCCCTAGTGGCCCGGGGCCCTCGGGCAGTGCCAGAGTGGCCGAATGGTCAGTCCGCCCCTGGGCGCCTCTCTTCTCTTTTATACTCTGGAGCTGCTTCTGGATTTTGCTTCTAAACCCCTTGTGGAGGCTTCCATTTGTGGATGGATATTTTATGGTTACACAACCTATCCCATTGCTATAATCTTTTTAGATAGACTATAAACTGAAGGAACTATGAATAAATGGTTGTGGAGCGAATCATTTGAGTTTCCATTATTTCTTATGAGAAAATTTGCTTTAATATACAAGTGCTTCTTCCAACCTGGTCAACTAGATCCCGGCTTCCAGGCCTGGTCCCCAAACAGACCTCTCCTACTTCACCATGTTCTTCAAGCCAACACTCCCAAATCCCTGAGGGAGATTCTGGGCTCTAAACCACCAGTGCTCCTTGATAAATGGAGGTATATTCAACTGCGGCACTTCCTCGGTTCCCTCCAGCAGCCTCTGAGGGGGCTACAAGACCTAAACGGCATTGAGGAAATACTATACCCCGCAGACCCACCTGAGCACGGCATCTCACTTTTTTATAAAGCACTCATCAAGTTACAAGACGACAAACACCCCTCCTTCCTTGCGAAATGGGAGGCAGATCTGGACTCCTACCTCCCAGACAACCAAAAGGATAAAGTGTTACAGCTGGCCCATGTCTCCTCAATAGCGTCAAAAATGACCGAGGTCAATTACAAATTACTAACTAGATGGCACTATACCCCATCAAAGCTCCATCGGATGTTCCCCGCCAATTCCCCGTTGTGTTGGAGGAATTGTGGGAACAATGCAACCCACGCCCACATATGGTGGTCGTGCCCACTTATCCGCCCCTTCTGGGCCAAGGTCATCCACAGTATACACCAGATTTCCAATGTCAACCTTCCCTCCGAACCCTGGATCATCCTCTTCCACGCAACCAAGGAACCAATTGGAAAGTACAAACGTTCTATAGTCCCTCACCTACTTAACACAGCCAAGGCATTAATACCCGCACTGTGGGGCCAGCCAGAGACTCCGACACTGAAAACATGGTTTCAAAAAATATCCGAAGTTGCCCTTATGGAAGACATCACACACCGCGACAGGAACTCCTCGGAACGCCACACCTTGACCTGGTCCCAGTGGACGGACTTTAAAACCACCACAACCTACAAGGAGATAATCGCTCAATGAGTGATAGACCCGAACTCTCATATAAAGACCCAGGCCTCATACACCCTAAGTGGCCCTGTGAGACAATCGCCCGCATATATGCTTACTCCCCTTGTTTCTGTAATAATACAGTTTAAGTTTTCTTTGTATGAAGGTTACATGCACGCCGACCACACCCCCCCCCTTCCCCCCCCCCTCTCTTTTCGCTATCTTTCCTCCCTTAATTTCCTCCCCCCCCTCCTTCTGTTCTTCCTGGATACTCCAGACTACATATGTCTAGACTATGCACTTCTATCGTAATGTCTGATTTATCACAATTGTTGCATGGTCTGCTCTGAAGGTTTATACTGCTTGTTTGTCTTTTATTTCTTCAATTTTATTAAAAAAAAAAATATATACAAGTGCTTTGGATTACAAGCATGTTTCCGGAACAAATTATGCTCATAATCCAAGGTTTTACTGTATATAAAAAGAAAAACATAATTTTAGCAGAGTGAGGAAAGCCTGAAATGTTTTTATTGCTGCCTATGCCTTTTTATGCCTATGCCTTTTTGACCCAGTGACAACTGCACCGGCCAGCTCTTGTGTTGGTGTCTCAGTAACAGAAAGTAAGAAAAAAGTTTCCCAGTGCCAAAAAGAAAAAAAAAAAGCTTGATTAATTTAAACTCCTCTTAATTGCTATACAAAAAAAACAAAACGTGGCTGGGAGTTAGAAGGGTAAGTACAAGTAAAGCCGGTACAGACAACAAACTGTGTCGCTAAGGAGATCAGTTAATTCCCATTGCTTGCATATCATCAGAAACTGAGATGAAACTATGATTAGATTGTACTTAGAAATATCTACAGCTCTGCCCTGCTGTGTGTACACCGCAAAGATGCGGCTTGAAGGACTTTTTTTGGCGTCCTGCCAGCGCCCCGCTCCAGTGTGAAAGCACTCAGGCTTTCACATTGGAGAGAGAGGAGAGGCTCTTTACAGGCGCTATGCTACGCCTGTAAAGCGCCTCAGTGTGAAAGCAGCCTTAAAAACTGTAAAAATGTTTTTGTTTAGAATCAAGCTCTTTTGTCCAGATTGTATTAACCGCTTTCCAACCGCCGCACACAGATGTACGTCGACAGAATGGCACAGGCAGGCACATGGGCGTACCTGTACGTCCTTTTAAATTCGCCGCCTTAACCACTTCAGCCCCGGAAGAATTTACCCTCTTCCTGACCAGAGCACTTTTTGCGATTCGGCACTGCGCCGATTTAACTGACAATTGTGCGGTCGTGCGACGTGGCTCCCAAACAAAATTAATGTCCTTTTTTCCCCACAAATAGAGCTTTCTTTTGGTGGTATTTGATCACTTCTGCGGTTTTTATTTTTTGCGCTATAAACAAAAAAAGAGCGACAATTTTGAAAAAAACACATTCTTTTTTACATTTTGCTATAATAAATATCCCCCAAAAATATATAAAACATTTTTTTTTCCTCAGTTTAGGTCGATACATATTCTTCTACATATTTTTGGTAATAAAAATCGCAATAAGCGTTTATTGATTGGTTGGTGCAAAAGTTATAGCATCTACAAAATAGGGGATAGATTTATGGCATTTTTATTAATAATTTTTTTTTTTTACTAGTAATGGCGGTGATCAGCAATTTTTATTGTGACTGCGACATTATGGCGGACACATCGGACATTTTTGACACATTCAATAACAATCTGTGTCCATTGAACCTGTGGTCGAATGTGCCTAAACTTAACTCTATTAGTCCAAGATTATTCTACATAGAGAGGAAAGATTTGACGTAGAGAGAAGATTCGACATAGAGAGGAAAGATTTGACGTAGAGAGGAAAGATTCGACGTAGAGAGAAGATTCGACGTAGAGAGGAAAGATTTGACGTAGAGAGAAAAGATTCGACGTAGAGAGAAAAGATTTGACGTAGAGAGGAAAGATTTGACGTAGAGAGAAGATTCGACATAGAGAGAAAAGATTTGACGTAGAGAGGAAAGATTTGACGTAGAGAGAAGATTCGACATAGAGAGGAAAGATTTGACGTAGAGAGGAAAGATTCGACGTAGAGAGAAGATTCGACATAGAGAGGAAAGATTCGACATAGAGAGGAAAGATTCGACGTAGAGAGAAGATTCGACATAGAGAGGAAAGATTCGACGTAGAGAGGAAAGATTTGACGTAGAGAGAAAAGATTCGACGTAGAGAGAAAAGATTTGACGTAGAGAGGAAAGATTGGACGTAGAGAGAAGATTCGACATAGAGAGGAAAGATTTGACGTAGAGAGGAAAGATTCGACGTAGAGAGAAGATTCGACGTAGAGAGGAAAGATTCGACGTAGAGAAGATTCGACATAGAGAGGAAAGATTCAACGTAGAGAGGAAAGATTTGATGTAGAGAGAAAAGATTTGAAGTAGAGAGAAAAGATTTGACGTAGAGAGAAAAGATTCGACGTAGAGAGGAAAGATTCGACGTAGAGAGAAAAGATTTGACGTAGAGAGGAAAGATTTGACGTAGAGAGAAAAGATTCGACGTAGAGAGGAAAGATTGCTGCTGGAATTGGGTGGAATTGCAGCTAAACTATACAGAGTCGTACAGTTTTACTGCTCCGTTGAATCTTCTGTGAACATTCGACAGACACCAAAAGCCTTCAATGACAGATTCGACCTTAATTCATTTGGATTTCCGGACGAATGCAATTTTTAACAAAAAACTAAATAAATAAAAACGAATTTCGGGAGTAACTAAATAAATAAATTTTTCGGACGAAATTCCGAAACAAAATATTTCAGTGTGCACATGTCTAGTAATTTAATATCTTTTTTATTTCTTTTCTCTGTGATAATATACCTTTAACTACAGCACCATCTATTTTTGGTTTAGTGTTGTATAATAGGTGCGCTACACTGTGTACACAGAAATCATGTCTCTGAGATTCTGCCATTAAATTGTCCTGATAATTATCTCACAGCCTACCTGTCAGATATATATATGTATTTACTGACCAAACAAGATGTTTGCCTGCTGCCTGAGTATATTTACCAGACTCTCTAGAACCAATCTACCTGCATCTACCAATATTCTTTTATTTATCCCGGGATTATCACCCCGACCTTCTGTGAGTTAGAATTTTTTTTTCTTGCAATCCTCTCCAGGTCCCGAAGGAGCTGCTGGTTTTATTCGGGCTTACCGTTACCTTCTTCCACATCGTCTCTTTCTAGGGGTTCCCGTGGTAGATGGCCCAGAGAAATGTAGAAACTGACACTTTATCTTCCTTTTTGTGTTATTTATTGATAAAAAAAATTCCCAGGTATACCTGGAACGGAGGTGCTCAATACATTCGCCCATTGAGGCTGATGTAGAGCTCTCCGGGCAGGGTTCTGAGGGATCATCCCATTTGTTCCCCATATTGAATTGATATGTAGGTTGCAGGTGCACTTTTCAGGGGTACCATTTGAGGAGAATGTCCGTGATAGTGGTCACAGCTGTGCTGTCCCAGCTCCCAGAGGAGGCTCTAGATGGCATACTATTGGTGGTCAAGGGATTAGTGGGTGTGGGTTGTCTAGGAGGTTTTTATGAGAGGGTTTGGTTATGGATTTTAAAAGCTTGACTTGTGATCTTCAAGGGGGAGTGCACTCTGGAGCGGAGAAGGCAACTGTGTTCTCTACGAGTTTACCCTGTGATGCTGTTTCATACAATAAATAAAGATGTGGGAGGTAGCCTTTGGGTGTTCACGTTCCTTTTTGTTTTTTGTAATGACTGCACAGAGTCCTGACTTCAATCCGATCCAACATCAGTGCCTGACCTCACAAATGCGCTTCTGGAAGAATGGTCAAACATGCCCATAGACACACTCCTAAACCTTGTTTAGGAGTTCCCAGAAGAGTTGAAGCTGTTATAGCAGCAAAGGGTGGGCCAACTCAATATTGAACCTTACGGACTAAGACTTGGATGCAATTAAAGATATAGTGTATGTATGTGTATATATTAGATATGAAGGTACTGTATATTTTAAACTTTTTTTTTTACATTTCTTCAGTTGCTTTTTGGTTTGTGACTTAAGCCAAAATTATGCCATACATCCCAAATGTCTTCAGGGGAATTTTTTTTTCTTTCATCTGTAGGAGCTAAACACGCCCTCCTGCCTGCATACCTGAGCTAAGGACAGATAGATTCTAGGAAGTAGATGCTACCTAAAACCCCAACCTATACCTGGCCTTAACAGCAAAGAGCACATGGAAGGGTGACGCATGTCAAACAAAAAAAATGAAAAATTCCCGCTCAACTTACCAGCCAACATCGCCCTTCCATGTGCTCCTTGCTGTTAAGACCAGTTATAGGTTGGGGCAGTTGCCGTTTGTTTGTACTGTTGGTTTTTTGGTGAGGGGGCACATTGGACACCTTCGCTGCCATTGTGCTTTTCGCTGGGTGTCCCTGTGCCTTTTAAGGAGGGGTGAGCTCCCTGCAGGTCTACCTGTCCTTAATCTATCCATTATTATATATGTGCTCTTATTATGGAGGATCTCAAAATTTATAATTAGGACTGCCGAAATATCGGGTGCCTTGTCCCAGCCTCTGCAGCTTACACATGTGTTTGCAAATGTGTGCAAACAAAACCCCTGTTTTTAACGTGAACTGTTAGAAAGGACAGTTGGAGGCTAGCTGGTAAGATGAGCTAGGAATTTTTCTTTGTTTTTGTTTAGCCTGAGGGCATAGAGCCTTCAGGAACCTATGCCTTACACTTAAAGAGGAACTGCAGTCTGCTCACATAATTTGTAAAAGAAAAGGTCTTTGCCATTCTGACGCTTCCCTCCAACCACTTTGCATATTATTTTACATATACTGTGATTCTGTACTTTCCAAATATGCTGCAGAAATCTCCTTCCACTGAGTCTGGCTGCAGCCATTTTAACTGTGGGCAGCTGAAGCTGCTGCCTGTTCACTTCCTGGATTTGCACAGACACACAGAGGAACACCTCCAGATCTGCAGCCCTGCAGCTCTCATTGGCCCTCCTATGACTCACCCCCTCCCTTCCTGGCAAACTCTCATGAGAGTTAGAGAGAGAGCTGTGCATGATGTCATAATCCTAGCATACCTCCCAACATTTTGAGATGGGAATGAGGGACACCTACTAGCAAATGTATGTAGGCATAGGACACGCCTCCCTGCCACACCCTCTTAACCACCTGAGACCCAGTATACGTCATATGACGTCTTTTTGGTCTCAGGGGTATATCTGAATGATGCCTGTAGCTACAGACATCATTCAGATATTGCCGGTTTCAGCCGGCACCGGATGATGCACATAGAGATTTCCGGCGGACCAGATGGTCGCCGGAGTCTCTATGATCGTTCGGAGGCCGGGCGCGATGTTATGACGTCACGCCCGGCCTCTGCATTCAAAAAACGGCGCCGCCTCCGCTGGGAAGCGGTGATCTTTTTTTTTTTTTTTTTGATTTTAGGCTTCCCAGCCTAGAGGTGAGATGTGGGGTCTTATTGACCCCATATCTCACTGTTAATAGGTCCGATCGTGTCATATTCCTATTACAAGGGATGTTTACATTCCTTGTAATAGGAATAAAAGTAATCAAATATATATTTTTTTTTTTTTAAGTTGTTGAACTAAAAAAATAAAATAAAATGAACAATAAAAATAAAAAAAAAAAAAATTTAAAGCGCCCTGTCCCCGCGAGCTCGTACGCAGAAGCGAACGCATACGTAAGTCCCGCCCACATATGAAAACGGTGTTCAAACCACACATGTGAGGTATCGCCGCGAACGTTAGAGCGAGAGCAATAATTCTAGCCCTAGACCTCCTCTGTAACTCAAAATATGTAACCAGTAAAAAATGTTAAAGCGTCGACTATGGGGATTTTTAAATACCAACGTTTGGCGCCATTCCACAAGCGCATGCAATTTTGAAGCGTGACATGTTGGGTATCTATTTACTCGGCGTATCTTCATCTTTCACATTATGCAAAAAAATTGGGCTAACTTTACTGTTTTGTTTTTTTTTAAAGCAGGAAACTGTTTTTTTTTTCTGAAAAAAACGCGTTCGAAAAATTGCTGCGCAAATACCGTGCGAGATAAAAAGTTGCAACGACCGCCATTGTATTCTTTAGGGTCTTTGCTAAAAAAACATATATAATGTTTGGGGGTTCTATGTAATTTTCTAGCAAAAAAATTTGGAATTTTACATGTAGGAGAGAAATGTCAGAATTGGCCTGGGTCTCAGGTGGTTAAAGGAGAATTAACCCCAAAAAAGGTTAATTAAAACCACAAGGGTATTTTTTTTATCATTACTATTTCTTTACATTGGCTTTTAAAATTTACAAATGCAGCAATTTAGAAATTGGATAAAGAGTTTAGCACTGGAAAACACTTTTTGAACGATAAAAAGTGCATTTTATATACATCTATATAGATCAGACCAGAATGAGGGACAAATGAGGGGGAAAGAGGGACAGAGGGACACTACTCCAAATTGGGGGCAGTCCCTCGAAATCGGGGACAGTTGGAAGCTATGATCCTAGGCTAATGACCAAACAAGAAACAGGAAGTGGGCTGTATAAGGTATTTAATGGCAGAAAAAATTATGTTTTACTAGCCAAAGTTAAAACAACAAAGGCAGAAGATTTAATAGATGGAAAGATGACAAAAATGACTGAAGGTCCGCTTTAAGGTACACACGGAGAGTTTAGTCCCTGCACATGCAGGAGGCACAGGTACAGCATCCAGCTGCAGCAAATTTTAGCCTGTTATGGGCATTGACAGGCTGCGGGCAGTGGGGCCAGGCCTTACACCTATTGTACATCCATAAAGAGGAAGAGGGCCACACATGGCCACTACGCGGACATGGACTCTACACGGACATGGACTCTACACGGACATGGACTCTACATGGACATGGACTCTACACGGACATGGCCACTACAAGGACATGGACTCTACACGGACATGGACTCTACACGGACATGGCCACTACAAGGACATGGACTCTACAAGGACATGGACTCTACACGGACATGGACTCTACACGGACATGGACTCTACACGGACATGGACTCTACACGGACATGGACTCTACACGGACATGGACACTACGAGGACATGGATTTTTGAAATTGTTAGGCTGGAGTGTTTTTCCCAGATAATGAATATGTATATGGTACCATCATCCCAATATTATTTAGAATGTAAAAGCACTTGGAGATACTGGACTATCAAAGGTACATAATTACTGAAAGAATTTGTATTTGTAGTATAAAAAGAGTATTTACTTGGAACAAACATAATTAGAAAAATAAATAAATAATTTTGTGCACGACATAATACACATTATGGTTCAAGGTCTATGCATACAACCTCCGATGAACAAAATAATTATATACTTTAAATGCACAAATCATTGTACTCGTCCATTTATTCGACATGTTTCACCGGTGTGGCTTCTTCAGGAAAAGGACGTAAAATGCAAGTTTGGAATAATGAAGATATATTTTTCATTCTAGAATATGCATATAGAAACAGATAAAGATGTAATTAGTATATGTTATATAACTGTAATTATTGCAAATGCATGGTCATATGTTGCATATAATTGGCGGAAATCCTCCCATTAAAGCCCATGAGTTGCATACACCCTCCTACCTCTAAAAATAGAGGGTGTGAGCGTCATCGGGTTCCAAGCAAAGAGCATAAGAAATTCCCCAGGGTGCCTCCTCAGATCATCATCAGAAGTTGAACCCCAAAAAATGACTGGAAGCCCATAGAGGGGGATGCAGTATCTAGCAGACCTTATTATAAAGACGATATACCTGCAATAGTTTAAAATATTTATATAAAAGATATGTACTATGGCAGATATACTTCTATATCTTTTATATAAATATTTTAAACTATTGCAGGTGTATGTATC
Source organism: Lithobates sylvaticus (assembly GCA_028564925.1). Classification (NCBI taxonomy): domain Eukaryota; kingdom Metazoa; phylum Chordata; class Amphibia; order Anura; family Ranidae; genus Lithobates; species Lithobates sylvaticus. The sequence continues at coordinate 26,433,482 of CM053037.1, forward strand.
TCCATGGACTCTACACGGACATGGACTCTACACGGACATGGACTCTACACGGACATGGCCCCTACACGGACATGGACACTACACGGACATGACCCCTACACGGACATGGACACTACACGGACATGGCCACTACACGGACATGGCCACTACACGGACATGGCCCCTACACGGACATGGCCCCTACACGGACATGGCCCCTACACGGACATGGCCCTTACACGGACATGGCCCCTACACGGACATGGCCCCTACACGGACATGGCCCCTACACGGACATGGCCCTACACGGACATGGCCCCTACACGGACATGGCCCCTACACGGACATGGCCCCTACAAGGACATGGCCACTACACGGACATGGCCACTACACGGACATGGCCCCTACACGGACATGGCCCCTACACGGACATGGCCACTACACGGACATGGCCCTTACACGGACATGGCCCCTACACGGACATGGCCCTTACACGGACATGGCCCCTACAAGGACATGGCCACTACACAGACATGGACACTACACGGACATGGCCACTACACGGACATGGACACTACACGGACATGGCCCCTACACTTTGCCTCCCAGGTGCACAAAAAGGTTGGGATTGGATGCCCAGTGTGTAGGTGGCGTTAAAGTGGTAATAAAACCAAAAGCAAACATTTATTGTATTGTAGCTTAGCAATGTTTTACAGAGGAAATATAAAAGCAGTTTTCTTACTGCAGGAGAGTGGCACTTCAACTCTTACTTCCTGTGGATTTGGTTATTTGGTTGCTTTTGACTATACCCGGTTGCATACACACTCTGCTTTTGTAAATGCATGCGTTCAACTTCTCCATGAACACATATTCACTAGAAAATACATTTAATTCTTTTAAACTGTGGTACGGGTAATTTGCTGTAATACATCTTTTCACATTTTTCTTTTTTTAACGGTAATTATAGGTATGTACAAAGCAAACAAGTTGCAGTTTCTCATTTTCTATATATGTTTATTGTGGATCTATAATTCTTCTTAAAAAATAAAGTGACTGCAGTCTTTGTCCATTTTCTTCTGGTGTTATTTAAGCTTCATTAACCATAATTGTGGCTTAAGTCACTAGGGGATTATTCTAAAGTTGTTTATGTAGATGCAAAACCCAAAAATGACATTTCGTTTTCTAAAGCACTGTGTATCATTAACAGTGGTAATTTACATAAAATAATTATTTTTAAAAGTTTTTTAATGCTCTTTGTTGTATGTTACTGATCTTTTGCAAACACTGCATGTCAGGCATTCAGCAATGGCAGCTTTCCTGAGGATGGCAATAGTGGGCCATGACCCTGGGCTCCAGTAGGACCCTGGGACTGTTTGCCCTCTTATTGTAGGGACTGGTGGGGACACCATGATGGACTGAGTGGTCTCCCTAGGAGGCTGTGGACTGCTGATAATGCAAGAGTGATTGTAGGACAGCTGTGAAAAAGCCTAAATGGGAATTGGCAGCTCTATCTTTATGTACAGGGGCGGACTGACAACTCATGGGGCCCCCGGGCAATAGGAGATTATGGGGCCCCCAGGCAATCAAAGATTATGGGGGTCACACAGTATACACAAACACACACACACAGTATACAATCACACAGTATGCAATCACACAGTATACACATACATGTACACACAGTATACACAGACATGTATTGGCTGAGAAGGTACTGGAGAGGTGGGGCAGCTATAATCTCGGGATTTTTAGACCAAAAGGATGTCGGTAAGGGACATTTCAGAAACAGATGTAAAAAAAAAAAACACAGATTTTTACATACTGTCCCTGGTTTTAATGAGGCTGGAAACCCTGATGGGGCCCTCTAGTGGCAGTGCCCGAGTGGCCAAATGGTCAGTCCGCCCCTGTTTATGTACCTTTGTTACATGGTTAGTCTGGTTGAAAAAAGACGCCCATCTAGTTCAACCAATAAAAGGGAATAAAAAATATTTTTTTTTACAATCCTACATGCACAATCCCACAATTGATCCAGAGGAAGGTAAAAAAAAAACAGCAAAGCATGATCCAATTTGCTCCAGCAGGGGAAAAAAATCCTTCCTGATCCCGAGAGGCAATCGGATATTCCCTGGATCAACTTTACCTATAAATGTTAGTATCCAGTTATATCAGGGATATGCAATTAGCGGACCTCCATCTGTTGCAAAACTACGATTCCCATCACGCCTCTGCCTCTGGGTGTCATGCTTGTGGCTGTCAGTGTCTTGCTATGCCTCATGGGAGTTGTAGTTTTGCAACAGCTGGAGGTCCGCTAATTGCATATCCCTGAGCATGGGCATCCGCAGGTAGGGGCAAGGGGGGTCAAGTGCCCCCCCTGGAATCAGGAATAGGATCTTAAATTCTGCACAGTTGCATCTCTATCGATGTGCCACACCGGGGTGCCACACGCCAGTGGGGTGACACCATTAAGGTGCTGTCAAGCCCCCCATCAGTGTAATGTGACTTTGGGCTCTTTTCCCTGCTCATTCTAGCAGAGAACTCGGTGGTGCTGTGACAGGAGAAAGGCGAGCTGTGGGCTATCAGAGGTTTCCCCTGCTCGCCCCACCCATTCTCCTGTCAGGGAGAAGAGATGGTGGCTCTCACCAGATTCCCCGCCCAGCTTCCTGCCCGCTCCGTTTCTTCCCTATTGGCCATAACTGAGGGCCAATCATAGGTGATTAGGAGAGACAAGCTTCATGGGACATGTAGTCCCAAAAGATTGGCGGCCCCATTTTCCACAGGGAGGAGGCTACAGCTCGATCAAGAGAGAGATTGAGAGACTGCAGCCTGGAAAAAAGTTGAGGGAGAGAGTTCTACAGGACAAAGAACGAGCAGTATGCTGGGCGGAAGCCAGAGAGAGAGCCACGCTGCCCAGCGCCACAAGAGAGAGCCATGCTGTCCAGCGCCACAAGAGAGAGCCATGCTGTCCAGCACCACCAGAGAGAGAAACACTGAGCCACTACCAGGGTACAGACATGCTACACTACTGAACAGAATTGCCCCCGGGGGAACCCAGTGTGAACGATCGTCCAGCCGGAGTGATCCCTGCTGTAGTTTTGCTGGGTCTGGTAAGAGGGCCTGTTGGCCATTATCCATTACTTAGCCTAGGGATTGTAATACGTCTGCAGACTCTGACCATAATAATGTGATAATGACATTGTCGAAAAGGGGCGGTGCATGGGTGACCCTAAAATGAGGCCCCCCCTGAAAAAAGTTCTGCGGACGCCCATGTCCCTGAGTTATATTATGTACATTTAGGAAAGAATCCAGACCTTTTCTTTAAAACGATCTACTGAGCTGGACAGAACCACCTCTGGAGGGAGTCTATTCCACATTTTCACAGCTCTTACTGTAAAGGAACCTTTCCGTATTTGGAGATTAAATCTCTTTGTCTGCAAATGCTGCCTAATAGAAAGGCATCTGTTACACAACCAGTTAGGTGTGGCTGGGTGACCAACAATAGTGCCATAAAATGAGACATAATGCACTGGGTATCGTCTATTAGCTGAGCACAGGCGCCGGCCTCCCATTCATGCGTCCGGCCCCCTGATCTATATACAGGGCTCTGGACGCATGGATTCCAATGGTAGTGGTGTGTTTTTTTTGAAGCACATGATTAGAAAGGCTTAAAAAAAGGGTGGGCTTGGGGCACAGAGCACGTGTGCAATTGTGTGACAATAGCGAATTAATACTAATAATAAATACCGTACTGGTGACCCCACAATAGGGATAAAACTTTTTCACGGAGGGGAGTTTAACAAGACTCGTGGCCACTCATTAAAATTAGAAGAAAAGAGGGTTCTTTATTGTAAGAGCGGCAAGGATGTGGAATTCCCTTCCACAGGCGGTGGTCTCAGCGGGGAGCATCGATAGTTTCAAGAAACTATTAGATATGCACCTGAACGACCGCAACATACAGGGATATACAATGTAATACTGACATATAATCACACACATAGGTTGGACTTGATGAACTTGTGTCTTTTTTCGACCTCACCTACTATGTAACTATGAATATAACTTACATCCATGTTCTTATGAATGAATTTCACAAAGTGCGTAGAGTCACATTATGTTACATGTTGTATTAAACCCATACGGTCAAGTGTGATAAGAGGAGCAACTAGCAATTGTGGCTTGTAGATATCATTATTTCTTTTTGCATGTATGGCCTATATGATTTTAGTACACACAATATTTTATTTTTTTGCAATAAAAACTCATGCTTTTAGTGGATTTTACACTGTGATAGACTGTGATAGTCCCAATATACATATTTAGAATATGTATATATATGGCAGGAAATGCTTCACCTGGGTCCTTCCACAGTTCATGCTTACTGTTGTTTCTTGCCATTCATTTTGCTTATGAAAATAAAAGAAATATGGAAGCTTATTGAGAAGACTGTCATTGCTGCACAAATCTGATTAGCACAGTTTTATAAAAATGACAACGTGTTCAGCAAAATGACAATGTTAGGTCACAGCTAACACGTTTTCCTTTAGTTACAAAGGAAGATAGAAATTCAAACAAACTGAAATATTGCAAAATGTCTGTGTAAGTAGATATGGAAATGGTATATACGGTATATATATACCGTATATATATATATAGATATAGATATATATAGAGATATATATAGATATAGTATATATAGATATATATTAGTGCTGTGGAAATTAAAGATTAATTCCTCAATTAATCATTAATATTTTTGATCGATTACATTTTTTTTGATCAATCAAAATTCTTTTGATCAGTACTCACCTCTCCGCCGTCTTCCGGGTCTTCAGGGAGTTCCGTCGGAGATTTGGTGACGTCACGGACATCGATGTCACCGGACTCCTCTCCCCTTCCCCAAGTGCGTCTAGGTGATGTTGAAGTTCTGATTGAACGTAACGTATACGGGGGAGGAGCTACGCATGATGTCACCCGCTGCTGCCCTATGGAACTAACACGATTGTCGGCTTTACATGCTGCGCTTTTATCATCTTTATGTGAGTAGTTTGTGTTTGAACACAAAAATACAATCTTATACTTAAGCGGTGAGCACTTAGATCTTTTCTTTCTACCCATGACCTGGCGTCCTTGCTGAGATTTAAGGAGACGTGAGAGAAGTTTATGGTCCGTGTTAACCCTTTTGATACCCGCTTGCATGACCACCTGTTTGCACAGGGGTCCATGCCATAAGGTGAGAGTGATTAGTTAGACCGGAGGTGGAGGGATTGTCACACTACTGTGGGAAAAAAAATGACTTACGTCAGTGCTACAGTTTAAAACGTATTTGTGTGAACTGTGAAGTTAAGTCATGGATTGTGGAAACGAACTAGTGTCGGGTGATTGTATATAGTGTATACCCCATTTACCACTGACTAATGCAGAGTTGCAATGCAAGGAGATCAGCTAAAAGTAGTTGGATCTGTATGTGCGTTATAATTAATCGAAAATTAGTTGATTAATCGATTTAAAAAAAAATGATTAATCGAACACGAAAATTTTAATCAGTAACAGCCCTAATATATATCTATCTATCTATATATATATATATATATATATATATATCTCTAGAGATATATATATATATATCTTTCTATCTATCTATCTATCTATCTATCTATATATATATATAGCTATATCTATATAGATATAGATAGAAATATATATATATATATATATATATATATATATATATATATATATATATATATATATATATATATATATATATATATATCTCAATTTATCTCACCCTTGCTTTACTATGCAATTATGGGATGATGGTACCTAACCCTATTCATGATACTGATTTATTGAGGCAACACTGCATAAACTATCTCTCTCTCTCTCTCTCTCTCTCTCTCTCTCTCTCTCTCTCTCTCTCTCTCTCTCTCTCTCTCTCTCTCTCTCTCTCTCTCTCTCTCTCTCTCTCTCTCTCTATATATATATATATATATATATATATATATATATATATATATATATACTTTTCGTTACTGAAAACAAATGTTTAGCAAAGCAAAAATTTACAGTTTCCAAAAATTAGATCATGAATATTTTTTATGTTATATTTGTCTCTTTATTCTATCTATATTTTACTTTATCTATATTTTTTTTATCTGGTGCAGTGATTCTATAGTGCTAACTTAGTGGCATCCTGACCATTGAAAAAAAAAATGTAATCTTGTTAAAAATAGCATTTATTCTTTCTTCGTCTTATAAGAATCCCGCATGGGAGTGAGGGTGTGTTGGAGGGTTATACTGTATTGCTTACAAGAAGGTACTAGCTGACAGCTAACACCTGCAGCTCCTAATTTATAAGCTCTGAGGTACCCACCGGTTTACTATAAAATGGTAAGATACACAGGACGTAAAGGTCTGGAAAGAAAGTTACCAGATTCCGGGTAAATGTTTGATGGGCATGTTGAAAATTAAAAAAATCTGGTCTTCCCATATGGCACAGTCATACTCCCTATGGCCCCACCCACCAGATGTGTTCTTGCAAGCTTATTGGAGCAAAGAGCCATGAGTGACAGAGGTCCATGCGGAGTGCAGTCCCGTCTTGTTCTGCCACTGCTGTTGTAAAGGTTACAGCCAACACATTTCATCTGAATTATTTATTGGTGCTTACATAAACCTCATCCATTTTTCATGCAGGCTATAATTTCGTTTATAAATCTAAATCCTGAAAATAGAGCGTAGAACAACATTTCATATTCAGTAGGGTTTGCAGATCCAGTGCATAAGGTGAAAGGTGGATCCAAACAGAATCGCAAGCAGATTTTGAATAGCGACTATAACTTAAAAGTTATCTGAATTTTAATGAATATTTATAGAGCCTAGAAAAGTGAAAGCGTTCACATACAATTTTGATTAAAAATAAGACAATAAATTGAGTTTAAAAAAAAAAAAAAACTTTCTCCATATATTCCTATGCCTTACACCCCTCAATGCATGGAAGCATGATTTACTAATTAACAGACAAGCATATTTTATGAAGAAAAGATTGGGGCAGGGGTATTCCAGAGCTCCAAGCTCAGAGCTTATAGTTGATATCTTCATATCATGTGTCCCAGATTTTGGGGGTCCTTGAGAACTCTGCTACATTACTGGGGGGGCAGACAACGAGCATATGGAGACAGTCATGCCGCGTACACACCACCGGACTTTCCGGCAGAAAAGGTCAGACGGAATCATTCTGTCGGATATTCCGATCGTGTGTGGGATAGTCTGATCGTTTTTATTCAAAAAATTCAGACGAACCTAGAAATAGAACATGGTTCAAATCTTTTCCGACGGGATCAATTCCTATCGGGAAAACCGTTCGTCTGTATGCTGGTCCAATGGAAGCTATTGGCTACTGGCTAGTGAACTTCCTTTTCTAGTCCCGTCGTACGTCATCATGTTCAAAACGAATGGACTTTGGTCCCTTCTTTTGTGGGCAAGTCCGTTCATTTGGAACTCCGTCGGAACTCGGTCGGGAAGACCGTCGGACTTTTTCTGCCGGAAAGTCCGGTCGTGTGTACGCGGCATCAGTTGTGCTGCAGTTTAAGGGAAAGAGAAAAAAGTAGAGTGACAGAAAGATGAACCCATCAGCTTGCTACTTTACTTTCAATGTCAGTCACATTCTGGAGCCAGAGGGAAGAACTGTAAGGGTCCTTTCACACTCGCTTTCTGATCAGGTCCCCCTGTCAGTTATTCAGGTGGACCTGATCAGAAGCCCCATGCAGCTCTATGGACAGGTGTCCATTTACACCAGCCTACCTCTGAGTCTGTCCAGGTCCAGAAAAAACCTGCAAAAGTACTATATCCTTTTCCATTTTTCCAGACCTAAACGTGATGGATTGGAGGTAGCCTGATGTAAACGCATATTAGAGTCAGTTTACGGCTGCTGATAGAGGTGTTACAGACATGGATGTAAAAAAAACTGGCCTGTGTCCTGTTGAGGTCTGATTCAGCTCATGGATTCCTGCTGAGCAGAGCAGATCGGCAGGGAACCAGCTCTATGTGAAAGAGTCCTTATGCCCCGTACACACGATCAGACTTTCTGACAACAAAACAGTGGAATTTTGTTTGAAGGGTGTTGGCTCCAACTTGTCTTGCATACACACGGTCACACAAATGTTGGCCAACAATTACGAACGTAGTGACATACAAAATGTACGGCGAGCCGATAAAAAGGAAGTTCAATAGTCATGCGCCACCCTGTTTGCTTCTTCTGCTAATGTTGTGTTTTGGTGAGCATTGATTCCGAGCATGCGTGGACTTTTGTGCGGCTGACTTGTGTACACACGATCGGAAAGTCCGACAACAAAAATTTGATGGCGGAAAATTTGAGAACCTGCTAGCCAACATTTGTTGGGGGAAAGTCTAACAACAAATGTTCGATGGAGCGTACACACGGTCAGACTTACCGCCAACAAGCTCACATTCAACATTTGTTGTTGGAAAATCTGATTGTGTGTACGGGGCATTAGTGTTCTTGAATTGAGCAGAGAAAGCTGAGGTCTCCTGTCCTGCCACAGTTGTGTAAGGACTAGATGGACAAATATACCGATCCTCTAGATCAGGGGTATTGAATTAAATTAATGGAGGTCCGGTCAGTAAAATGTTCTTCCAGCAGAGGTCCAAATCCCATGTTTTTCCAATGACTCAGGTCCTTTATATTATAGTCCCCTTCTTACATCAATGTCTCCCTTCATATCACAGTTTCTCTTTCACATCAATGTGCCCTAGACCCCCTTAGCCCCCCTTTTATAGCAGTGTCCACGAACCCCATTTTTTAGAGCAGTGTCCTCACCCCCCTTTCACAGCAGCATTTCAGTTCTACCTTACACAGGGCGGGAGCTGTCCAACTTTCTTGCTAACAAGCTGGTAATTAGTTGCTAGGACCACCCATTGTCCTAGCAACCAACCATACACTTGCAGCTCTTGCCCTCTCTATCCAGACCTGCCACCTCTTCTGCTAAGAGGATGATAGTGTGAGAGTTGAGTTGAATCTTGTAGACAGGATCTGATTAACCTACCAGCATGTCTTTGGAGTGTGGAAGGAAACCGGTGTACCTGGAGGAATCCCACGCAGGCACAGGGAGAACATGTAAACTCCAGGCAGATGGTGCTGTGGTTGGGATTTGAACCAGCAACCCTATAGCTGCTAGGTGAGAGTGCTAACTACTACACCACTGTGGCAGCTCTGGGCAAAGAATATGTATATGGCAGCCGGGGCAGAAAGAGAGACCCGGCTCAAAAATGGTTGGACTGCATTGGTCCAGATGGCACTATCAGGGATTTTTTGTGCCTGCTCTAGATTTGGATTAGCTCCCTTATACAGTATGTATCTCACCACTGGATTTAGCAGTTTTCCTGAGTTCAGCTTTAAAGCAGGATAAAGTTTACAGTTTGGTCTTCCTTATTTAGGTTGAAAAATAATGCATGCCTACCAAGTTAAACTTTTACAAATCTCAACACCATCCCATCCAACTTACTTTAGTGGAAGAAACCATCGTTTCCTCCACTAAATTAGCCAGTAATACCAAATCCCTGGATAATTGTATAACCACGCTATCTTTTAGTAATTATACCCGTACAAACCTTTTAGCTGTAAGAAATTCATAAATGGAAAATTCACAACTGCTAAGAGGGAGTTTTTTACACTGCTGGGGAAAAAAAAAAAAATCTGCAAATAGCATTGCAGAAAGTTTTAAAGTGACATGCAATGCATAAACCTTAACTTGGAAGAAGCTGTAAAAATGCACAACACCTCCTCCTTCATACATTTAACATCTACTCTAATATAAATGTGTGTTAATATATTTTGTAAGGAGGTGCAACACTGTTAAATACGTGACAAAATTTAGAATAGGTAATTCCCACTGGAAATAAATGCAAATTGCTTTCAAGTTACCTGAATTAAAGACACAAACTCAGAATTCCAGTATAACTTGGTTTTACTGATTAATCCATGTGTCTATGTACGTCAAATAGTAATTTTACGGAAGTGTGTTCCAGTGTGACCATTATGCCCCGTACACATGGTCGGAAAATCCAACGGAAAATGTCTGATTGGCCCATGTTATCGGAAAATCCGCGTGTGTGGGCTCCATCGGACTTTTTCCGTCGGAATTTCCGACAAAAAATTTGAGATCCTGCTCTCAAATTTTCCGACAACATCCGATCAGACTTTTTCCGATTGTGTGTAGAGAATTTCGACGGACAAAAGTGCTCAGATCAAATTACGAGACCAAAGCTATTGGCTACTAGCCTCTACGTAGTTCGGTCGTACGCAACGAACGTCACCACGTTCAGAATGATCGGATTTTCAGACAACTTTTTCCAACCATGTGTATGCAACACCAGTGTCGGACAAAATCCGTCGGAAAAAATCCGACGGATTTTGTGGTCGGAATTTCCGACCATGTGTACGGGGGATTACTCTGCTTTTCTGAGAGACTGGCCAGTGATGTTAGGCCCCATTCACACCTGAGCGTTTTGTAGCTTGAAGCCTCAAGCTACAAAACGCTGGAGGGGAAAAAAATCTATTATTCTCTATAGAGATGGTTCACATCTCCACTCCAAAACACCTGAAGCCAGAAGCTCCAAAACGCCTGAAGCCAGAAGCTCCAAAACGCCTGAAGCTCAAACAAGTTCTGGAACTTTTTTAGGCAGATTTTTTTTGCTTTTTACATTGGTGGCCTTTTGACCTGTACAAAATCGTGGCAAAAAACATCAAAATCGTGGCAAAACGGGTCAAAATTGCGGTAAAATCGCACGACTTTCGGCCTGAAAATGCTATGCTCGGGTGTGAAGGGGGCCTCAATTCTGTGTAGGTGTTAACATTTTGCAAGTCATTTATCATTTCCCATCACCTCCTTTGTTGTCCAGTTTTACATTGCATATCTGGTTATCTATGTCAATGAGAGAAATAATAGGCCAGCAAAACTATTTAATTAAATTGGGCTGAAAATGAACGCTTTCATCCCTAAAAAAATTGTTTCAAGATTTGAAGTCAGTACCTATTTTCACAGCAATTTTAGCCCAAAAGTTGGGATGGTCAAGTTTCAGTCAATTCTCAAAGACACATACAGTTTTAACAAAGCCTTTCTTGTATAAAAATAAGTCTAAAAATGACTCTTCTATAACTCACTGAATAAATCAGCATCTGGTGTCCAGATCATGCTGTTGTCCCTGCAGTGTCACCTTAAATGTCCACCTGGAAGGACATCTTAAAGTGCTGGTCTTGCAAAAACACTCAGGTCACAATTCTCTTACCTTGAGGCTTTGAGATATATTAAGACACAAGATTCTAAAACGGGCAGTCTGATGCCGTGCCTGCTGCCAGCTTCCAGGCCCTCAAGGGTATGTGGGTCCTCATTGTGACACAAAACATACAATTGTTGAATGAGGGTGACATTCGGGGCAAATTATAGAGATTTTACTAAAACGGTTTTGACACATCATGTTTTTATGTGTCACTTATGTATGTGACCTTTCAAAAAAAAAAGTGGCCAGCTGGTAAACAGACAGGTTGCTTTGCTAACAGAAAATCATGTTCATTGTTCATCCTTTTTTAGAAAAGTATAAAACTCCACAAACTCATTTAACATGAGTTAGGGTAGGTCAGAATGTAGCTCAGATCAATGGTAGTCCTGCCCTGAACTTATACAGAATTATTTTTCACAAATGTGACTTTAAAGGTTTGAAGACTGAAATCTGGTATTCCGTCACTCCCGGTATGTAAGGCCCCATGCACACGAGACGCAGATGCAAACTCTGCTGAACGCATGTTTTAAAAAGCAGAAACCTGCGTTTAAAAACGCGTGCTTTGCTGTGTTTTCATGTCGCGTTTAGACGCGTTTAGACGCGTTTAGACGTGTTTGCGTCTATAAGCATTTGTAAAGATAACATCATATAGACCCTCCCCAAGCTCAGAAAGCATATATTATTAACTATTTCTGCCATTTTGATCAGAGTGAGCAGCAACAGCAGAGAGAGCAGTTGTACACTTGCATTTGCCTCTCTTTCTGTGTTTTTTTTTGGAAATGGATCCCATATTAAATATATGTCAGGAAATGCTCCTGATGTCGCTCTTGATGAAGCAGCAATGTCGTCGCAAATTTGCATGAGAGGTCCAGAATCAGAGCTTGGCGATATTGGACCCATCTGTTGATGGCACAGCGAATGTCCGTTGGATATTTCACGAACATGTATGCATTTCACAAACATGTATACATCAGTGAGTATATATGCTCTATGAACTATCTAAACTAATTACGACATTTTAAACAATTTTTTCTAGTATTTTTTATGGTTTACCATCATATTTCTGAGTTTTCTGGTCAAAAAAATTGGGTTCCTTTAAAAAGGCTTATAAACGCAAACGCGGCTAAACGCAGGTGCCTGTGTTTAGCCGCGTTTAGCTGCGTTTTGCGTCTGAAACGTGGAAAAGCAAAGTGTCTGAACGCATTTTTTTGCTTCTGGAAAAACGAGGTTAAACGCAACTGCATAAAAACGGGAAAAAAATAGACTGTGTACATGGACACAAGGATAACATGGCATGCATTCAGGTGCAGTTGAAAAAAGTGTCCAACTGCCTCTGAACACGCGTTTAACTGCGTCTCGTGTGCATGGGGCCTAAGGCTTAGGTGATGGTTTCAATGCAGGAATTAACCTTGATAATCCTGGCACAAAAGAGGTGAGTAGGCCAGAAAAGGGTTACATAAGGGGTTGTAGTTAGTCTAATGCCCCGTACACACGATCAGACTTTCCGACAGGAAATGTTGGATGTGAGCTTGTTGGCTGAAAGTCTGATCGTGTGTATGCTCCATTGAACATTTGTTGTCGGACTTTCCACCGACAAATGTTGGCTAGCAGGTTCTCAAATTTTCCGCCAACAAAACTTTGTTGTCAGACTTTCCGATCGTGTGACCAATGCATGGTGAGAGAGGTGACAGGAGAGAGCCTTTATGGAGCCCTTTATCGACGTACCACCACAGTATAGCCTCAATTACTTACCTAAAGTAACAGTAACGTGACACTCTAGGTCCCAGGCCTTCTTTCTTCCACTCTGTAGTGTGGGAGGATTTGGTCTGCAGTGCCCACTTCTCTTCCTCAAAGAGTCCTGAAACATTCCAGGGTGAAGTCATGACGAGGGGCAGACATAAGACCAGTCTACTTAGTAGCCACTTTTGGAAGACGCCTCATGGGCAATTGAAGAAGGGTGTAATGTCTGATTCATCCACTGGGGGCTCAGTCATCTCCACTATCTCCGCAGCACATTGATGAGGTCTCAGCCACACCACCTGATACCTCCTCTTGTTCCTATTTAAACAGCTGCCGCCAATTACTCATCGTTTGTGCTAGGAACCGGTTACCAGGCGTAAGTGCACGATCCGCACGTTGCTGCTTACTACTCCACGTTTGGGCCGGACAGAGCCCCTCTCTCTACTCCTCGTTCGGGCCAGACAGAGCCCCCTTCCTTCTCTTTGTTTGGGCCAGATAGAGCCCCACTTCCTCCTCTTCGTTTTGGCCGGACAGATCCCCCACTTACTACTCTTCGTTTTGGTCCAATGAACGCTTCACCACCATCTCTCCAGCCGTTCGGAGTGTCCCCATCAGCATAATACAACTCACTGCGAGTATACCTGAACTGCATAAACTTTGTACTTCTGAACTGCTACTGCCTTGCTGACTCTCTTGATACCTAAGTTATGGCCGTATATAAACTCTCTAAATAAATCCCAACTAATCCCTCAACATACCTTCGTTCCTTTATCTTCAATTTGCCATAAGGTGTAACCACTTAACTACATAGTATGTATATAAGTCCAAAGCTGTGATCCTCTACAAAAACACTACTAGCTCACTGCCTGAAGCATTACAAAGGGATTCAGGTGGGGTTTTTTCTGGGTTTTAGGCGCTTTTAGAGATATGAGGCACTTGAAACTGTGGACTGAGCTGTGGACTAAGCTTTCATTTACCAACAAAATCTGATGTGGATAATGAACTATTTGTGTGGAAATATCCATTTTCTTTGCCAAAAATGCAGTTGAACAGAATTTTGTGCTTTGCTTGTTTTCCTTCAACTGTTGTAAACATTCGGACAGATGGTCAAGTAGAGAACCATGAGAATTTTTTTTTTTGATGCGCCCGACAAGGGGCCGGACACCTGAATAGGGGGCGGCAGCGGCGACCATAGATAGATTCATGCGATGCATGAATCTATCTATTATGAGAGAGAGATGACAGGAGAGAGGGGGCAGCGCTCCTGCGCCCTTTATGGACGCACCGCCATGGTACAACCTCAATTACTTACCTAAGATAACAGTAACGTGACACTCCAGGTCCCAGGCCTTCTTTCTTACACTCTGTAGTGTGGCAGGATTTGGTCTGCAGTGGTCTCCTGTGGCTGCCACAACTGTTCATCACCAGGTCCTCAAAGAGTCCTGAAACATTCCAGTGTGAAGTCATGACGAGGGGCAGACATAAGACCAGTCTACTGAGTAGCCACTTTTGGAAGAAGCCTCATGGGCAGTTGAAGAAGGGATTCAGGTGGGGTTTTTTCTGGGTTTTAGGCGCTTTAGGAGCTGTGGACTAAGCTTTCACTTACCAACAAAATCTGATGTGGATAATTAACTATTTGTGTGAAATATCTATTTTCTTTGCCAAAAACGCATCCAAAAATAAAATGCAGGGAAAGTTGAACATAATTTTGTGCTTTGCTTGTTTTCCTTCAACTGTTGTAAACATTCGGACAGATGGTCAAGTAGAGAACCATGAGAACATTTTTTTGATGAAGAGTTCCTCTGACACTATGAAAGAGGACAGAGGTTTACCACAAAGTTTGTGGTTAAAATAAAATGGAAAGGACAAAACTAATTGAGCCCCAGAGCCTTTAATGTCCTGCAACTACTTTTCATCTGCTGAATTCTGCTCAAAATAATTGCCCATCATTTTAACACGGTGTTGAAGAAAAAGCTGAATTTTTTTTTTTTTTCCCCATCTGATCTTCGGGAAGGTAAATGAAAGCGCAGAAACTTCGAGAGAGAACTGTGAAGTTTGCAGAGCTACAACCTTTGTTGCCTCTGTTTCAGTCTCTCCCTCTCTCTGATGACATCTTTGGGTGTCTGATACTTATTAGAAAAAGCTTCTGAGCGCAATGAAAGGCACAGAACAATTCGCTGAGACCACACAGAAAATGTTCTGGAGCAAAGAGGTCTGCTCTGTCTTGTTCTGAAGAGAAAAACTTGAACAAGATAATGAATGCAATGCTTTGGGGAAAAAGAAAATGCAATTATTACATTTATATAAAATCTCACAAAAGCCTTTCTCGGTAAAAGATATTGTATAGATCTTCTTGTAACTGTTTATTAAGCTCATAGGAGAAACTTGTCTGTAGGGTTATTTTTATTTTTTTTTATAAAAATAGCTTATTATTGAATTATTGTTTTAAACTGTATATATTTATTCACTGTTTTTTCAGCTATAATCATAACCTGCTTGTATCAATTGTGTATTTCGAAGCATACGTTGTGAGATTAGATCTGCCTTACTATGAAATACATACAGACAAGTCAACCATGTTACAACTTTACTCAAACCATCACAATGCAGACAGGAAACCTGTGACATGAAATGACCACATTGTAGCTGTCTGGATTGTTAATGTTTTATTCATTGTTGCAGAGGTGAAAAAGCCATTGCAAAATACATTATGCAGTGGTAACGTCTAAACCAGGGTTTCTCAACCAGGGTTCCGTGAAACTCTTGGGTTCCTCTAGAGGTTGCTAAGGGTTCCTTCAGGCAATGGTGAATTTCTGCCTCTCAGGTAAGTTCTCAAGGACACCATTGATCTTTTTAGTTATCTGTAAGTGGGTAATTCTTCCCAATAACCACAAGTGTAAGAAGCATTCTTCTCATTGACCATCACACTAATGTATGATGAGTTGTAGATTTTTCATTTTTAGCGGGGGTTCCCCAAGACCAGAGGATTATTTCCAGGGTTCCTCTGTGTTGAAAAGGTTGAGAAAGGCTGGTCTAAACATTACAAACCTAAATTTCTTTACAGCAGGGGTCTCAAACTGGCGGCCCTCCAGCTGTTGCAAAACTACAAGTCCCATGAGGCATTGCAAGACTGACAGTTACAAGCATGACTCCCACAGGCAGAAGCATGATGGGACTTGTAGTTTTGCAACAGCTGGAGGGCCGCTAGTTTGAGACCCCTGCTTTACAGGGTATCCCTTTCTTTTTAATTTACTCTTGCCAGTGTCCTCTTTAGCAGTATACAGTACATCACCATAGCTCCCAACTGTGCCTGATTTCGAGGGACTGTCCCTGATTTGGAGCAATGTCCCTCTGTCCCTCATTCCTCCTCATTTGTCCCTCATTTTGGTCCAATCTATATAGATGTATATAAAATGCACTTTTTATCTATCAAAAAGTGTTTTCCAGCCCTAAACCTTTCATCTGATTTCTAAATTGCTGCATTTTTAAATTCCAAAAGCCAATATGAAGGAATAAGGATTAAAAAGAAAAAACTGCGCTAAAGTGAATGTGATAAGAAAGCAGTTAACACTCAAACAAACAAAGTATACAGGATGGTAGAAAGATAGTGTAGCGCTAGTGATGTTTGGTAAAAATACCAAAAAGTGTACCCAAAACACAATATAAATATTTAAATGAATAAACAATGTATAAGGTCAAAAGATAACTGTGCATAACACAATAAACCCAATGTGTGCATTGAGTCCAATTAGGAGTGAAAACTCCAATTAATGTTCTAAAGAACAGTCCATATGAACAAAAGGTGAACAGAGAGAGCTTCTTCCTGTTAGGTGACACCAAACCAAGCAAAGGAAGCAAAGGAAAGTTGTCTGTAGTCACTATAAAACAACCCTTCAAGGTGAATCGAGACCCTGCACCTGATCCATCTGATCATCGTTCATACACAGCACCTGATCCGGACTACCCAGGATTCCAAGCCTTACTGACTCACTGTCGTATGACATGTGTGTCCATCTCAGTCGGTAAGAGTATCCATCTTATCCTTGAAGGGTTGTTTAATGCCCCGTACACACGTTCAGACTTAGTCCGCCGGACCTAGTCCGGCGGGACTTCCCCACACACGCCCGGACTTCCGAGCGTGTGACTTGCCCACACACGCGCGGACTTCTCCGGCGGACAATCCGCTGGACAAAGTCCGCGGGACTTTTGAAAATGAACGGACTTGCCCACACACGGAGCAGTCCGTTCATTTAGAACGTAACTTCAGGTTACGTAGCTAGCGTAGGCAGTAAATGCCGCCGCGCTAGCTCCGTAAGCTGGCATGGATTTAAAGGGACTCCCTACGCCGAAAAAACGGCGTGGGGGTTCCCCCCAAATCCATGTCAGACCCTTATCCGAGCACGCAGCCTGGCAGGCCAGGAAAGGGGTGGGGACGAACGAGCGCCCCCCCTCCTGAGCCGTACCAGGCCGCGTGCCCTCAACATGGGGGGTGCCCTGGGGAAAGGGGGGCCGTGCGGCCCCCCCACCCCAAAGCACCTTGTCCCCATGTTGATGAGGACAAGGGCCTCTTCCCGACAACCCTGGCCGTTGGTTGTCGGGGTCTGCGGGCGGGGGCTTATCGGAATCTGAGAGCCCCCTTTTATAAGGGGGCACTCAGATCCCGGCCCCCCACCCTATGTGAATGAGTATGGGGTACGATGTACCCCTACCCATTCACCTAAGGTGTAAAATGTAAAGTAAAAAAAAAAACACCCACACTTTTGAAAAAATAGTTTATTGCACTGCTCCGGGGGTCTTCTTCCGTCTTGGGGGTCTTCTCGCCGGACTCCCCCGCCATTTACCAAGCTCTTTTACCGAGCGGGGAAGTCCGGCTACCTTCTTCGTCGTCGCCGCCGTCGTCTGGGGGTCTCGATCCGCCTTCGGGGGTCTTCCGGGGTCTTCCGGGGGTCTCTTCTGTTCTTGCGGCGGTCGTCGTCTTCCGCGCCGCCGGCGCCTTCTTCTTCTTGTCCTTCTTCTTGTTCTTCTTCCGATGTTGACACATCGCTCTCTCTGCCCGGAATGCCAGATCCGCGCTGCGCTGGGACTTATATAGGGACATGGGGACAGGGTCACATGCTCATGTCACATGGTGACCCCGCTCCTTGTGTTGTCACAGTCCCGGAGGATGCTTGTGGGTTTAACCAATCTTGTTTTTTTTGTACTATTCTCCTTTAAGGGGGCGTGACAAGGGGTGTGTCCTATGCCTGCATACTTTTGCTGATAGGTGTCCCTCATTCCCATTTCAAAAAGTTGGGAAGTATGCATCACACCATGTAGATATTATTGTCACAAGTATACTGTAAAAATTTGTGTAACTAGCACCCTGGTGCACAGCCTACGACGCAGGGGCCACATATGCAGACAGGACTGTAGCACAGAATGTAAATGTGGAAGCATGGATTTGTATAGCAGCTGTAATATTAGTGAACTGTAGCAGTCTCAAGTAATGTATCCAGTGGTCCCTGACCATCTCCTGCAGCATGTACGTGGTCTCTGACCATCTCCTGCAGCATGTAAGTGGTCCCTGACCATCTCCTGCAGCATGTACGTGGTCTCTGACCATCTCCTGCAGCATTTAAGTGGTCCCTGACCATCTCCTGCAGCATGTACGTGGTCCCTATCCATCTCCTGCAGAATGTACGTGGTCTCTGACCATCTCCTGAAGCATTTAGGTGGTCCCTGACCATCTCCTGCAGCATGTATGTGGTCCCTATCCATCTCCTGCAGAATGTACTTGGTCTTTGACCATCTCCTGCAGCATGTACGTGGTCCTTGTCCATCTCCTGCAGCATGTACGTGGTCCCTGTCCATCTCCTGCAGCATGTACGTGGTCCCTGTCCATCTCCTGCAGCATGTACGTGGTCCCTGTCCATCTCCTGCAGCATGTACGTGGTCATTGTCCATCTCCTACAGCATGTACGTGGTCTCTGACCATCTCCGGTTGCATGTTTTCAGTCTGACAGTTTTCTGTAGTATTACATGTATACATTATGTATGGCCCTTTGGCTATGTCAGGGGCTGCACTTGAGACCCCTATATAAAGAAAGTTGACCACCACTGAACTAGCAGGATGTATGAACTCCCCTAAAGTGCAGGATTACAGTCTTATTTAAAAATTAGGAAGTTAGGAGTTGTTTTTTTTTTTTCCCCCAAGCCATAGTAGTGTATCAAGTGATTGACCCTAGCTGCAAATTATGAGGCATAATTACAGTTTTGAAACAAAAGACCTAACTTTCCCACATATACTCTCCCTAAGGAAAGTGTAATGCCGCGTACACACGATCAGACTTTTCGACGGACTAGGTCCGGCGGAGCGGAATCCGTCGGACAATTCAATCGTGTGTGGGCCCCAGCGGACTTTTCATTCCCAAAAGTCAGACGGACCTAGAAATAAAACGTTTCAAATCTTTCCGATGGACTCGAGTCCGGCCGAAAAATCCGGTCGTCTGTGTGCTAGTCCGACGGACAAAAACCGACGCTGGGGCAGCTATTGGCTATGAACTTCCTTATTCTAGTCCGGTCGTACGTCATCACGTTTGAATCCGTTGGACTTTTGGAGTAATCGTGTGTGGGCAAGTCCGTTCATTTGTAAGTCCTGCAGACCTCCGCTGCAAAGTCCGCTGGATTGTCCGCCGGACCAAGTTAATCGAAAAGTCCGCTCGTGTGTACGCTTTAAGGTGAAAAACCTCCTGTGATGCAGCAGCCCCCCAGAGCCCCCCTTTTACTTACCTGAACCTGGTCTTTCCAGCGATGGGGACAAGTACACCAGTCCAGCCGGTGTTTCAGGTCCTGATTGGATAGCTAGCAGTGCAGCCATTGGCTCACTGTGGGAGCCGGGGGGGGGGGGATGGGGGGAGTCCTGCTGTCTGTGTCAATGGACATAGCGGCAGGACACGAGAGAATGCCAGCACAAGTGCCCAGAGGGAGAGCAGCTCTCTAGCAGGGCACGCAAGAAGAGGAGGAGCCAGGAGTGTGACTGAGGGATCCCAGAAGAGGAGAATCGGGGCAACTCTGTGCAAAACCAACTAAGTACAACGTTTTTTTTTTTTTTTTTAAACAAAATTTTACATATCCTTTAATATAATAGAGGACATATATTGCTTCCTTGGTAGGTAAATAACAGTATAATACATGACAGGGGATGGAAAACCATACCCCATTTTTCATCACCCCACTGACAGTCTTTAAAGTGGTTGTAAACCCTCCTGAGAAAAAAAAAAAAAACACCCTACAAGATAAAGGCATAATGAGCTAGTATGCATAGCATACTAGCTCATTATGAATTACTTACCATAGAACGAAGCCCATTGAACCATGTTAACCACCTCAATATCAGACATTTATACCACCTTCCTGCCCATGCCAATTTTCAGATTTCAGTGCTGCCACACTTTGAATGACAGCGCTGCACCTAAATGACATTTTTGTATTGTTTTTTGAGACACACAGAGCTTCTTTCTTTTGTTGGTAATTATTCACCACTGGGTTTATATTTTTTTTCCATATAGTCGAAAAAAATACAGAACATGTTGAAAAAATTATACAATTTTGCAAATAAATAATCTTTCTTAAAAAATGTAGGCCAAAATGTATTCTGCTACATGTCTTTGGTAAAAAATAACCCAAATCAGTACTATTTAGTCTGTGTGAAAGTTTTTACAAGCTATGGTGTGTGTATATATATAT
The DNA here is from genome assembly GCA_028564925.1 of Lithobates sylvaticus. NCBI lineage: Eukaryota > Metazoa > Chordata > Amphibia > Anura > Ranidae > Lithobates > Lithobates sylvaticus. Next base: position 26,454,218 of record CM053037.1, read on the forward strand.
ATATATATATATATATATATATATATATATGTATATATATTTGAAAAATAATCAATCCTGATTTACAGACTAATCTAATTTCTTGAGACCCTAAAATGCCATGACAGTACAAATGCCCCCAATTGACCCCTTTTTGGAGAGTAGACAATCCAAGGTATTTAGTAAGAGGCATGGTAAGTGTTTTGAAGTTTTTTTTGGCACAATTTTTTGGAAAATTAAGAAATTAAATAAAATGTGTTTCTTTACATACCATCACCAGAGCAATTTCAATTTTTTTTTTTCTCCTTTACGTTTTTTTTTTCTTTTATTATTTTTTACATACTGTGGCTAGAGCCATGCAGTGTTACCATTGTGACACTGTAGGACTCTGGAGAGGTAATCAGGATTTTTTTTTTTACATTATGATTGCTTATAACAGTGAGAAGCAATCATAATGTAAAAAAAAAAAAATCCTGATTACCTCTCCAGAGTCCTACAGTGTCACAATGGTAACACTGCATGGCTCTAGCCACAGTATGTAAAAATAAAATTTAACGTAAAAAGGAGAAAATTAAATCATTGTTATAAGCAATAATTTTTATGAATGGCATCCATTCATTGCCAGTGTGTACTATTATGATAGTTGTGATTGGTCACAGTTATCGTATAGTACAGATGCGCTGTGGTTGGTCCTGTAATCATTGTGACCAATCTCAGAGATCACCACAATAGTACAAAATAAATGGCTATGAATGAAATCTATTCTTTGTGTACAACTGACAGGGGATCTTTGTGATTGGTCACAGCAATCACATGGTACCAGGGCCAGGCTGCAGGGCCAGTGGACCCAGGGAGTGACAGATCGAGCTGCAGCGCTGCCAATAGAGCACTGGAGGACGTCATATGACATCCACGTAGGATAACAATACTCCCGCTCTGCCATCTTTTTCTATAACAGGCCGGACAGGAAGTGGTTACTCAACAACAGTATACTTCTAAACGCTTTCAAAAGTCTAAGTTTCAGCATTACATCAATCACTGTGAACACTGGAACACCGGTAAAATTATACTGAAATCGTTTTTGCATTACATTATATGTATAGCAGACACTGAGTTCTCACAATACAGACTTAGACCTTCTGCTGACTGATTAATAACCTTTAGAGAAGACTCAACTAACAGCAACAATAGCAGATTATTTGAATTTTTTGGCAATTAAGGATTTCTGACTCAGACTGCTGACTTATCAAGCTTGTCAAAGCCCGGTTTAATTCAGTGGACGTTATTGCCCTCCTTATAGATTAACTGAACCTGTCAAAGCACCTCCGCCTGTGTGGAGTAAAGTATTTTCAACAAAATACCACGCTGAACTTTCCGCAGTAATTATAGACATAAAATATATCGCCCTCGCTTGCTTTCCATTTTGATCTCCACAAGAACATCTGTCCGCATTGTAAGTCCTGGCCGTGGGGAGTTCCGCTATGCCTCGCAGGCAGGAGGACCTGTCATCCATGTGTGGCTGAGGACAATACATGCAGTTTATGAAGTTGGTAAAATTCACTAGTGGCTGTGGAGCTCAAATGCCTTATGGATTCGTTGTCTTTAGAAGTTGTAATACAAGTTTATTTTAAAAGGGAGCAGAGAGGTTGTCGGAGAGGTGAACCCCTAAATGCTATGGTGCATTGTGTACTATATTATTTTTGACTCTTTAGGGGCTTTATGCAAAAGGAAACACCAACTTTGAAGGTACTGTACACTCAGGTTACAATTAAGCTCTAAAAGCCTACAGGTTAAAGTGATACTAAAGTCTATTTTTAAAAAAAAAAAAATTCGTAAAAATAACAAACATGTTATACTTACCTGCTCTGTGTAATGTTTTTTTGCACAGAGCAGCCCAGATCCTCCTCTTCTCGGGTCCCTCTTTGGTGCGCCTGGCCTCTCCCTCCCGTTGAGTGCCCCCACAGAAAGGAGCTTTCTATGGGGGCACCCAAGCCAAGCCACAGCTCCCTGTGTTCATTCAGACACAGATCCCCGACCCGCACCCTCTCTCTCTTCATTACCTCACTGACTTTGATTGACAGCAGCAGAAGCCAATGGTGCCGCGCTGCTGTCTCACCCAATGAGGAGGGAAGTCCCGGATAGCCGAGTCTCTTGTAGACATGTGCAATTCGTTTTGTTTATTTTTAGTTTTTCGTAAAAATTTGTTATATTCGTTCATTCGTTATCGTACGAATGAACGAACGATTCGCTAAAAATTTTAACGAATGTTCGAATCGAACGTATCCGAAAAACAACGAAAATCCGAAATAACCAAATTAGAAACAACGAAACTACGAAAGAAGAAAATCCGAAAAACAAAAACAGGAACAACAAAAATCAAAATGAACAAAAAAATTACAATGGCGCTGCTTAACGTGCTTCGAATGGATTGAACGAAAAATTCGTACATTCGTAACGTTTTTTTTTCGATTCGTAATTTTCCGTGTCTCTTAAAATGTAATTACATTACATAAATTACATTACATAAAATTACATAAAATTACATAAAATTATGAATTTACGAATCTACGAAAACAATGTTACGAAAGTACAAATAAATCAATCTAACGAAAGTACGAATGTAACTAAATCTACGAAAATACGAATGCGTCCGAATTTCGAATAAACGAAAAAACGGAAAAACGAATCAACGAAAAAATAACTCTTACGAAAATACGAATCGTTATGAATACGAACACCGACGACTTACGAATTTACGAATCGTTACAAATCAACGGAAACGAAAGAAACGAAACGAAAATAAATGAATTTTTCTATTGTGCACATGTCTAGTCTCTTGTGCAACATCGCTGGATCTAGAGGGGGCTTAGGTAAGTATGAGGAGGGCTGCTGCACACAGAAGGCTTTTTATCTTCATGCATAGACTGCATGAAGATAAAAAAACGTTCGACCTTTTACAACCTTTTTAACCGCTTCCGGATCGCCCCACGTACATCTACTGCCGCAGGGCGGCCCGGGCGCGCAAAATCACGTACCTGTATGTGGTTTTGTGCGCATGGTTTTCGGGACATGCGCCGTTCCCACTGTGACTGGACACAGGGGGAGCCAATCAGCGGGTCCGGCGCCCACGATGGCCGCCGCGATTTGCCGATCGTTCACGTAAACAATCTCACTTTTGTGAGATTCTGTATACTATATAGAGTATGTGTATATAATATTTTTTTTTCTCTGTGAAAGTGACATTTTTCTTTAAATGCAAAATGGCGTTGGTAAACGAAATGCACACTTTCAACATTGGGAGTGTTTTTTCCTATGACATACAGCACATTTCAGATTAGCTATATATCCATATAAACCGAACCTGAAACCTAAATTTTTCATCTGTTTAGTCAAATATTTCTCAGTGGCTGTCTTGCCTCTACAAAAAAATTAACCTTTCTTATTCGGTGATATCACTTATGAGAAGTTGACGTGTCCCAATTAGAGACCTGTAATCGGGCAGTGATGTGATTATTTAAAATGTGAGAACTCAGTCTGTCACAGGAATGTCGCCCTGGGTGTCAGAAATGCGCTTTCTCCTCCACATTGCTTGTATGTTAAGTCACACCAACGTCCAATCATCTGACATGCCATCGCATGTCTTCCCTCTCAAACCTGTGTAGACTAATTATCCTTTCAAAATGCTACCCAGGGGCAACTTTCCTGGTAAATGTGATGTATTTTCTTGAACGGGTGTCAGTGATATGGGGACAGATTCGTTTAACAGCTCAGAATATGGTTAAAGGGGTGGATTATGAGACAAACTGAATTTTACTGGGGGGGTCCAATTGCCAATCAAATGCATAGTGCAGGAATACATTAGATTATATTTACTAATTAAACTGATATGCAGTTGACACTGGCCAATAAAGCACTTGTCTCACACACACACATGTAGATCTTCACAAAAATTCTTCTGTCTTTTATTTTATTTTAAGTCACAAGCCATTCTGCCATAGCTTGGCATTTGAAATCAGGACCCAAGCTAAATGGCTTTAGTAGAGCCCCTTCTAGGAATGACACAACAGTTACTTGAGCTGACCATTTTTGGCCATATTAAGAAACTTTTGGTTACATGGCAAAGCAGACGCCTGCTGACTGGTCCTTCTCATGGGGAATGTTACTACTTAACCACTTCAGCCCCTCACCAATTGGCAGCCAAAGGACCAGGCCCCTTTTCGCGATTCGGCACTGCGTCGCTTTAACTGACAATTGCGCGGTCGTGCGGCGTGGCTCCAAAACAAAATTGGCGTCCTTTTTTTCCCACAAATAGAGCTTTCTTTTGGTGGTATTTGATCACCCCTGCGGTTTTTATTTTTTGCGCTATAATCAAAAATAGAGCGAACATTTAGAAAATAATGCAATATTTTTTACTTTTGCTATAATAAATATCCCCAAAAAATATATAAAAAAAACATTATTTTTCTTCAGTTTAGGCCGATACGTATTCTTCTACATATTTTTGGTAAAAAAAATCGCAATTAGCGATTATTGATTGGTTTGCGCAAAAGTTATAGCGTTTACAAAATAGGGGATAGTTTCTATAGCATTTTTATTAATATTTTTTTTTTACTAGTAATGGCGGCGATCAGCGATTTTTATTGTGACTGCGACATTATGGCGGACACATCGGACATTTTTGACACATTTTTGGGACCATTGTCATTTATACAGCAATCAATGCTATTTAAATGCATTGATTCCTGTATAAATGACAGCTGTAGTGAAAGAGTTAACCACTAGGGGGAGGGGAGGGGTTATGGGCTGTGACGTGTGTGTTTTTTTTACATTAGGGGGCGGGGCTGACGTCATTGATCGGCTTTCCCGATGACCGGGAACAGCCAATCAATGACAGGCAGAGTAGGAAGCGCGGGGAGAGGGTTGTTTACACATCCCTCTCCCCGTTCTTCAGCTCCATGACCCGATCGCGGGACACCAGCGGCGATCGGGTCCGCTGGTCCCGCGGCCAGGGTCACGGAGCTCCCGACCGGGTCGCGATTTTGCCTGCCCGTGCCATTTTGCTGCAGTTTATCTGCGTGAGGCGGTCGGGAAGCGGTTAAAAAGGAGGTTCACGCTGGAAAAAATAAAATAAAAGTCAGTAGCTACAAATCCTGTAGCTGCTGACTTAATAAAAGGACACTTACCTGTCCAGGGATCCAGCGTCGTCCTCACCTTGAATAGTTCTTCAATAGTCTTCGGGTTCTTGGCGCCAGCATCATAACTGTGGGCAGCCGGCTGTGCTGCTTGAGGTTTCACAGCCGGCTGCCCACTGTGCATGCGCGAGCCATGCTTCACAGGATGAAGGGCCCCTCTGTTTTCTGGGACCTGTGACATTTCCCAGAAGACTGGAGGGAGGGGTAGAGGAGAACTTCTGTTGAGGCAATCCAAGCGGAAGGAGCAGGTGCTTCTCAAAATTAGGTTCCCGATTCCCCTCCGCCCCAAAAAATGACATGCCAAATTCGGCAGGGGAGGAGGACTTAAAGTGGGACGTCCCCTTTTGGGTGGAGTTCCACTTTAAATAATAGGTAGTGTAGCAGGTGACCTTTGTGCCACTGTTTAACCGCTTAAGGACCGCCTCACGCCGATATACGTTGGCAGAATGGCACGGCTGGACACAATCACGTACCTGTACGTGTCTCTTTAAGAGCCCAGCCGTGGGGTCGCGCGCGCAACCCGGTCCTGAGCTCCGTGACCGCGGCCGCGGAACCAGCAGACCCAATCGCCCCTGGTGTCCCGCGATCGGGTCACAGAGCTGAAGAACGAGGAGAGGTATGTCTAAACAAACCTCTGCCCGTGCTTCCTAGTGCGACTGACACTGATCGTCTGTTCCCTGTCATCGGGACAGACGATCAGTGACGTCAGACGCCAAGCCACGCCCCTCTACAGTTAAAAAAAAACACACACACACACACACACACACACATACTGAGCCCCTCCCTGCCCCCTAGTGGTTAACTCCTTCACTGCCAGTGTCATTTACACAAGAATCAGTGCATTTAAATAGCACTGATTTCTGTATAAATGACAATGGTCCCAAAAATGTATCAAAAATGTCCGATGTGTCCGCCATAATGTCGCAGTCACAATAAAAATCGCTGATCGCCGCCATTATTAGTAAAAAAAAAAAATATTAATAAAAATGCTATAAAACTATCCCCTATTTTGTAAACGCTATAACTTTTGCGCAAACCAATCAATAATCGCTAATTGTGATTTTTTTTACCAAAAATATGTAGAAAAATACGTACCAGCCTAAACTGAGTAAAAAAAAAATTTTTTTTATATATTTTTTGGGGATATTTATTATAGCAAAAAGTTAAAAATATTGATTTTTTTCAAAATTGTTGCTCTATTTTTGTTTATAGCGCAAAAAATAAAAACCGCAGAGGTGATCAAATACCACCAAAAAAAAGCTCTATTTGTGGGAAAAAAAAGGACGCCAACTTTGTTTGGGAGCCACGTCGCACGACCGCGCAATTCTCAGTTAAAGCGACGCAGTGCCGAATCGCAAAAAGGGGCCTGGTCCTTTGGCTGCAAATTGGTCCGGGGCTTAAGTGGTTAAAATGGTGGTTTACGCCACAGTTTCTAAGAACCAAGCACACTTATGGCACAGGTGTGTGCTGGTATCATATGAGAGCCAAAAACAGAGCTCCCGAGGGAGTCAGTGTGTGAAGGGAGCTGTGAGGGGCACGTTGTACTATATTGTCCAGGTCAGGACAGACAAAGACCATAGCCTGTGAGGATGTAGCAGCTGAAGGCTGCAGGAGAAGCAGTCAAGCTGACAAAGGTACAGCGTTTTGTGTACAAGCACTAGGACTGTGTCTTTGATGGTCTGGAGGACCAAGGCAGGAGGCCTGTGCAGTAAATCTGCAAAAAGAGCCATGAGGCTGAATTCTATGTTTTGTTGTATTGATGGTGAGAATCCATCCCCTGCGTGGGAAACTATTGAAGTGTGAGCTTTTTGCTTTGTTTTAAATAGAATTGGGAGGAAAAAGCCCTGAAACCTACTTCTGGCATGGAGTAAACTCGCTGTTTGGCACTAGCAATGAGCTACAAATTTGCCAACTTATCACAGTATCCTAAAAAAAAATGACATTTTATGACCCTGCAAATAGTGGACTTTAGTTGTCAAAATCCTGCCTATTGGAACCAGGGGCGGACTGACAACTTCTGGGGCACCCGGGCAATAGGAGATTATGGGGCCCCCAGGCAATCAGAGATTATGGGGCCACACAGTATACACACACACAGTATACAATCACACAGTATACACAGACATGTACACACAGTATACACAGACATGTTTCTATTGGCTGAGAAGGTACTGGAGAGGTGGGGCAGCTATCATCTCTGCATTTTTAGACTAAAAGTATGTCGGTAAGGGACATTTCAGAAACAGATGTAAAAAAAACACAGATTTTTACATACTGTCCCTGGTTTTACTGAGGCTGGCAACCCTGATGGCCCGGGGGCCCTCGGGAAGTGCCCGAGTGGCCGAATGGTCAGTCCCCCCCTGATTGGAACATACCAAACTGTCCCGAAATAAGAGACATACATTGGCTGTACAAGAGAGCAGCTGTACCAAAAAATATTTATTAAAAATGTTGTTGATAGGAGAAGATTGAAATTTAAAGGTCATAGCATCTAAACTGATTTATTAGTTTTGGGACAATGTCAGCAAGTTGAATATCACTTGTGCCTTTTAGTTGTTGAGATGTCCAAACCGGAGGCCCCAAATGACTTCTGATGGTTTCGCCTTCAAAAGGCCATTATGGCCGTGGTTCTAATGTTTCAACAGAGTATTATTTTTTAAAGGTGTAACACAGTGCCTCAGATTTGTGGTTACAGAGCAAATCCTGTGATGTCAAAACCAATGTCGCATTTCCTATGAGCTCGGGAAAGTTGATCCATCTTTGAATAGGACACGATAAAACGATTCCATCCTTACCCAGCTAGTCACTGCAGCAACAGGTCATTACAGTCGTGATCTATTGCTAGCTGATAAAAGCAAGCAACAGATCGCTATTATAATAAATGTGCCCTAAGGGGTGTATGGGGAGGCTTATTTAGCCCCCCCCCCCCCTCCAATCTGATCTAGCCCCTAGGAAGAAAAAAAGTGTCACATCAAATAAACATAAGTAACTGCAAATAGTACCACTTAAGTCAGACTTGTGGCCTCATCACTGGCCACAGGTACTACTGCTCACAGGATCCATCCTCTTCCCAAACAGCCATAGTCCCAAAATAAGGAGTGATACGTCCTCTAAATTATAAAAAAATAAAAATAAAAAAAAGTAAGCTTCAACCCTCTACTGAATGTACATCAAACACCTTCTTGACAGACCTTGATCTACCTTCTCTAAGGCCCCTTTCACACTGGGGCGGGGAGCCGCGGTGACGGTAAAGCAGCACTATATTTAGCGCTGCTTTACCGTCGTTTTAACTGCGGTTTTCGGCCGCTCGCGGTGCGGTTTTACCCCCCGCGAGCGGCCGAAAAAGTGTTAAAGACCCCCCGCAGAGCGGCGCTTTGCGGCGGTATTGCCGCGGTTTCACTGCGGTGTCCCATTCTAATCAATGGGAAGGAGCGGTATAGGAGCGGTGAACACACCGCTCCTATACCGCTCCAAAGATGCTGCTAGCAGGACTTTTTTTGTCATCCTGCTAGCGCACCGCTCCAGTATGAAAGCCCGCCGGCTTTTACACTGGAGTTAAAGGGGCCGGATTTTTTCATGCGGTGAACAGGCGCTATTTTTAGCGCTGCACCACATGAAAAACGCCCCGGTGTGAAAGGGGCCTAATGGTTACGCTCAAGGGGGGAGTTAGCCATACCCTAGTGCTTGCAGTAAATTTACTAAGTAAAATTACCAAGCGGCTCCTGCGTGAGTAGCGCTTTAATTATAAACAATAAAAAACCTGGTGGCAGAAATTCTTCACTTTACTCTTTATTACAATGTAAGAGATATCAGTTTTCATTAAGCAACTAGGAAATTTCCCTTGACAGATAACAGTATATGATATGACTATGGAAAATGTACCTTGCAATACTGTGACACTGGTCATCCAGAATCATCATTTTAAACACCCATTTGTAATGGATGGAAAACGTGTCCTGAATTTACAGAGTTTAACGGTTTCATGCCAAGAACACACATATATCATCAACCTGGAGACAAGGCAAAGATTCGTTTGCTGTGTGATATCCCTTCAATGCCAATTATATTTTCCCGAAGGCTCTGTGTAAGGTTTGGAACCTTAAAAGGTTTCCCTGGCACTGCCTTTCCAATGGCTTATATAATAATAATAGACAGTCTTTTTGATTTATACTGTATACAGCCAATGCTGTAATTTGGTATCTTTGAGGGGGGGGGGAAAAAATCACCTCTGACCTGCAGGATAAGTGAAACTTTTACGGTATTTTGCCAATTATCAAACAGTAGAGAAGAAAGGGCCTATGTTGCCACCTTGGATACTGTAAATCACCCAGAGGACAGCAGGACAAAAGCCAGCCAATGGGGACTGAATCTTGTCTGCTTCATTACTGCCTAAGATAAATTAGTTGGGTTGAAACCTTCCCAAAATGAAAAATGGTCTTAACAGGGCTATGAATGTAGGTTATCACAGTGAAAACTGTCTATACAGCAAACAAACAAGGTTATTCCTATTTTCTTCTTGACTTTGGCAATTATCTGTTGTACATTTTGAGGGACCATTGCAAATTGTTTTAAAATATATTATTTACTTAGTATTATGTATTTAGTTAGTATTATGCTAATTTAAAAAAGAACACACAGTGCAACATCTATACATTTCAAGGTTTTTTTTTCACAGTGAACCTTTCACAAACATAAGCTTCAAATTTAGCATAAGATGAAAAAAAAGTATAAGCAAAGGTTACCTCAAGTGGAGGCCACAGGTTCCAAGAATTAGTAGATCCATAAACATGGGTGTCTGCAGAACTTTTTTCAGGGGGGGGGGGTCATTTTAGGGTCACCCATGCACCGCCCCTTTTCGACAATGTCATTATCACATTATCATGGTCAGAGACGTAGTACAGTCCCTAGGATAAGTAATGGATAATGGCCAACAGGCCCTCTTACCAGACCCAGAAAAACTACAGTAGTGATCCCTCTGGCTGGACGATCGTTCACTCTGGATTCCCCGGGGGCGACTCTGGTCAGTAGTGTAGCATGTCTGTACCCTGGTGGTGGCTCAGTCTTTCTCTCTTTGGTGGTGATGGGCAGCGTGGTCCCCTCTTCCCGATGTAGGACTTCCAAAATAGACCAGGGTGCTCTACGCATCATAGGAGTCCTTCTGGATAAGTCTGGAAGTAGTGACAGCTGAGCCCCATCAAAATCAAGATAGGGTTTGCCACACATTGCTCTCATAATGTCCTCCTTGACTGCAAATTTGTGGAGTTTACAAATTACGTCTCAGGGATTTAGCTACCTATGGTGGGGGCCCAAGAACCCTGTGAGCTCTGTCAGTTGCAATGTGATTGGGGGCTTCATCACTCAGAATCTGTCTGAAAATCCCCTGGAGCATAGGGAAGAGATCAGGGCCATGTGTGCCCTCAGGCAAGCCCTGGATGAGGATGTTTTGTCTACGGTCCCTATTCTCATAATCATCCAGCTGTAATAAAAAGGACCCAATCCTGTCATGGCTGTAGACCCTGTTTCTTAGACATTCAATTGTAGCTTTTATAAGGTTGTCTATGGCTTCCCTTAATATATGCTCTACAAAGGCAATGAGCTGTGTATTGTCAGTTGCTGTGGGCAAAGCCCTAATGTGGGCTTTAATGTCCCACTCTGCCTCCAGGTCATTAAGGGCCCAGATCTTGGTGGATCTATAATTTGGATGCCACAACTTACACAACTTCGGGCTGTCCACTGCGGTGGGTAGTGCATGTGACTGCACGGATCCCCCGGGCCTCTGTCCCAATTCAGGCAGATGCCCACTCTAGCTTCCCAATTTTGTGCCAGTGTGTTACCATCCTAGATTCCAATGGTTTCCCAATGATCCCGCTCAGCCCATTCCAGTATCTCTGGTGGTGTGGAGATGGAGGGCTTGCTCTGACCGCCCCTCTTGGAATTGTTACTCTGTGCCATGTGACGCAACCATGTCACATGACCGCTTCCCCCCGACGCTTGGTATTCTGGTCCCTGTAGGCGAATGGAGGGGCCGTGCTGGCCACATCTCGTCCACGCTCGGTCGGTGGCGTCAGACGGCAACCAAGTGGGGGATATATTAAGCTGGCCTTTCCAGCACAACATCTGCTGCAGGGCTCTCGCACCTTCCCCTGGGCGCTGCAGTCACTGGACCTCAATATCATAGATCCACTATGGCAAATTTTGGAGAACAAGGTTCAGGCTCATTTCTGCCTCCAGAATCTCTGCGAGAACTGGAACGATTTTTGTATAAAGAGTGGTATGAGATTCCATTATCCACCATGCAAGACTTATATTTGTCAATTTCCAGGAGACTTCAGGCCGTACAGGATGCCAAAGACGATCCAACATGATATTAGCTAACGATTTTGTTCTTTTACCTGGGGGTTTTCATATTTTTGTCCAACCCCTGTACATTTTGGCCTAAATTTATGAAGAAAGATAGTTTTTGTTTGCAAAATTTTATAACAGAAAAGAAAAATAAGTTTTATTCAAAATTGTAATTTCTTAATGTTATATAGTAGGAAAAAAGTGGTAATCAAGCCACCAAAAGCAAGCTCCATCAAAAAAAGATAAAAATTAAATTTGGGTACAGTGTTGCATGACTGAGTAATTGGCAGTGTGACAGCGCGGGAAACTTTAAAATGGCTTGGGCAGGAAGAGGGTGAAAGTGTCTAGTATTGAGGTGGTTAACCTCCTGAGATCCGCGATATAGCCGAATGACGGCTACAGCGCGGATCTACATTGCCAGGACTACGTCCTATGACATCGTCCCGTGCACGAGCGGCCTGTGCGCCCCCTGAAGGGCACGCGTGGCGCGCTCTCTGATCAGCGAGTCTGTGAGACTCGCTGGATCACAGATCCGAGTAAGGGGTCGATCCCGACCCCTTACCACGTGATCAGCTGTCAGCCAATGACAGCTGATCCTGTGATACCATGTGATATCAACAGAGCCGGTAATCGGCTACTGGCGGCAGTAAGAGGGACATTAGTCCTGATCACTGTGATGTGCCCTGGCCCCACCGTGCCCACCTGTGCCCCCTACAAGTGCCGCCTACCAGTGCCCACCAGCTCCACCTGTCAGTGCCCACCAGCTCCACCTGTCAGTGCCCACAGTGCCATCTGTCAGTGCCCACAATAAGTGCCTGAACAGTGCTGCACATCAGTGCCATCTATCAGTGCCATCTATCAGTGCCACCTATCAGTGCCACCTATCAGTGCCACCTATCAGTGCCCATCCGAGCCACCCATACGTGCCACCCATCAGGGCCCATCAGTGCCATCTTATCTGTGCCCATCAGTACCGACTTATCTGTCCCCATCAGTGCCACCTTATCTGTGCCCAGCAGTGCAGCCTATCAGTGCCCACTAGTGCCGCCTCATCAGCGCATATCAATGAAGCAGAAAAATTACCTGTTTGCAAAATTTTATATCAAACTATTAAACATGATTTTTTTTTATTTTCAACACTTTTTTTGTTTGTTTAGCAAAAAATAAAAACCCCATCTGTGATTAAATACCACCAAAATAAAGCTCTATTTGTGGGAAAAAAATTATAAAAATTTCATTTGGGTACAGTGTTGTATGACCGCGCAATTGTCATTCAAAGTGCGTCAGCGCCAAATGCTGAAAATTGGTCTGGGCAGGAGGGGGGTTTAAGTGCCCAGTAAGCAAGTGGTTAAAAACAGAAGAGAAAATACCAGAAGAAACTCCTTAAAGAGTTAAATAAAAGTAAAAAAGTAGTCTAAACAATCATGTCAGTAAAATATTACTTGTTTGCACTACGTTTCATGAAATGTATTCAAAGGTGAGAATATTATCAGTGTTTGCTCCTGTTCTCTCAAATTCTCTCAACTTACATATTAAAGGACAATCTTAATACCGACAGGCTGCATACTATAAAGGCCAGACATGAAAGGAGCCTGCATGTAAAAGATGCTATATTCAGACAGAAGTTGACATCTTACAACAGAAGAAAGAAGTCGGGCAGGGCTGGACACTCTGGACATTGAAATATTCTATTTTAAAGTTCATTATTATCTTCAAGGAGTGGAGAAAAATATAATACAAAGTGATATATATATTGGAGATGAAGCATCATAAGGTGCTCTAAGGCCTGATAGCCGGAGCGAGTTTGAAGGCCTGAGGGTTCAGAGACCCCAGTGCTGGATAGCAGGAGCGAGTTTGAAGGCCTGAGGGTTCAGAGACCCCAGTGCTGGATAGCAGGAGTGGGTTTGAAGGCCTGAGGGTTAAGAGACCCCAGTGCTGGATAGCAGGAGCGGGTTTGAAGGCCTGAGGGTTCAGAGACCCCAGTGCTGGATAGCAGGAGCGGGTTTGAAGGCCTGAGGGTTCAGAGACCCCAGTGCTGGATAGCAGGAGCGAGTTTGAAGGCCTGAGGGTTCAGAGACCCCAGTGCTGGATAGCAGGAGCGAGTTTGAAGGCCTGAGGGTTCAGAGACCCCAGTGCTGGATAGGAGGAGCGAGTTTGAAGGCCTGAGGGTTCAGAGACCCCAGTGCTGGATAGCAGGAGCGGGTTTGAAGGCCTGAGGGTTCAGAGACCCCAGTGCTGGATAGCAGGAGCGGGTTTGAAGGCCTGAGGGTTCAGAGACCTCAGTACTGGATAGCAGGAGTGGGTTTGAAGGCCTGGGGGTTCAGAGACCCCAGTGCTGGATAGCAGGAGCGGGTTTGAAGGCCTGAGGGTTCAGAGACCCCAGTGCTGGATAGCAGGAGCGAGTTTGAAGGCCTGAGGGTTCAGAGACCCCAGTGCTGGATAGCAGGAGCGAGTTTGAAGGCCTGAGGGTTCAGAGACCCCAGTGCTGGATAGGAGGAGCGAGTTTGAAGGCCTGAGGGTTCAGAGACCCCAGTGCTGGATAGCAGGAGTGGGTTTGAAGGCCTGAGGGTTAAGAGACCCCAGTGCTGGATAGCAGGAGCGGGTTTGAAGGCCTGAGGGTTCAGAGACCCCAGTGCTGGATAGCAGGAGCGGGTTTGAAGGCCTGAGGGTTCAGAGACCCCAGTGCTGGATAGCAGGAGCGAGTTTGAAGGCCTGAGGGTTCAGAGACCCCAGTGCTGGATAGCAGGAGCGAGTTTGAAGGCCTGAGGGTTCAGAGACCCCAGTGCTGGATAGGAGGAGCGAGTTTGAAGGCCTGAGGGTTCAGAGACCCCAGTGCTGGATAGCAGGAACGGGTTTGAAGGCCTGAGGGTTCAGAGACCCCAGTGCTGGATAGCAGGAGCGGGTTTGAAGGCCTGAGGGTTCAGAGACCTCAGTACTGGATAGCAGGAGTGGGTTTGAAGGCCTGGGGGTTCAGAGACCTCAGTACTGGATAACCCAAACACTCGCTATGTAATCTGGAGGAGAAAAAACGGTCGTCCCAGCCTGGGATGTACCGGACCATGCGGAGGAGGAAGTAGGTGCAAAGCCGACGGAGGAGACTGGGATCGACCTTCTGTGGCAATCATGGACTGTCGATGGGAGTGAGCAAAGGGAGTGCAACCCAGCGGTGCTTATCCGTCAACTCGCTATGTGTCCAAGGACCTAGTGAGGGACACTTTCCAGGACCAACATTGGGAGGATTGCAGAAGTCAAGGTAGGCGGTGAGGCCTGGGACTTTTAAAATCCATAACCCACAGCATTATTCAGAGTGATGCTGGTTGGTTCATCAAAGCAAAGTACATAGGATCAGAGTTGGGAACCATTACTAGAGGCAACTCATATCCTCTACTTTAATGTTCAAGTTCAAGCAATAAAGCTTTATAAAATTCCAAGGACTCTGTCTGTTGTTTGTGGAACTTATGCATGGGGAGGAAGAACAGAACAAGTTAACAGAAAGGTAATGAACAACTTTTGCTGCTCCCAAGTGAGTAGTGCGCTACATCTGTAATGGAGTGGAGCTTCTGAGTGCTGTGTAATATGTTGCCTCCCCCATTTAACAGTGACCATTGGCTAGGTCTACAAAAACAGCAGAAAGAGGGTGCCTGGGCCAGTGTGATAGTAAAAGCAAGTAACACTTTATTCAGATACACTTACATAAAAGTATCTTGCAAGCTGCATACAGGGTGGATGTGGATCACCAATCAAGCAGTCACAGGGGATGAGAAGACCACTGGGGATAAGCTAAGACCTGCCATATGGCGGTGTATAACCAGCAGCGTCTCCAGCTCTCACACCTACTCTCACAGAGCTAGCAAGAGACCAAATCAGGATAGGTTGGGCCGCAACGTGTTTCCGAGGCGCCGCCTCCTTCTTCAGGCAAAAAAAAGAAGGAGGCGGCACCTCGGAAACGCATTGCGGGAGTGTTAGCTGTACTAGAAAATTTAGATACACTAACAAATTGAAGCCAAACTCCAGCTCACACTTTATAAGCAGTTAAAGCTGGTTTTAAATAAAAAGCTTATCATTGTAAACACCACTGTCAGTAGTAAATACTTTGCTTTAAAGAGGTTTATACTGTCCTGTATACTTTGCATCTATAGGTAAGCCTAGAATAAGGCTTACCTATAGGTACTGTAAATATCTCCTAAACGTGCGCCATTTAAGAGATATTTACTGTATACTGCGCCAATGATGCTATTGGCGCATGCGCTCTGAAGGAACGGCCGCCCGTGATGTTTCTTCAGAAGCATGTGCCGTCACCGGCGGTTCTCGCGTGTATGCCCCGGAGGGAAGACGTTGAAGATCGATGCAGCGGGGACGACGCAGGTTGAGATCAGGACTCTGGGCAGGCCAGTCAAGTTCCTCCTCCCCAATCTCGCTTATCCATGTCTTTATGGACCTTGCTTTGTACACTGGTGCGCAGTCTGTTGAAACAGGAAGGGGCCATCCCCAAACTGTTCCCACAAAGTTGGGAGCATGAAATTGTCTAAAATGTCCTGGTTTGCTGACGCCTTAAGAGTTACCTTCACTGGAACTAAGTAACCCCACACCATAATCCCCCCCTCCACTAAATGATTTGGACCAGTTCACAAAGCAAGGTCCATAAAGACATGGATGAGCGAGTTTGGGGTGAAGGAACTTGACTGGTCTGCACCCGATAGAACACCTTTGGGATGAATTAGAGTGGAGACTGAGCCAGGCCATCTTGTCCAACATTAGTGCCTGACCTCACAATAGTACTTCTGGAAGAATGGTCAAACATTCCCATAGACACACTCCTAAACCTTGTGGACAGCCTTCCCAGAAGAGTTGAAGCTGTTATAGCTGCAAAGGATGGGCCAACTCAATATTGAACCCTACAGACTAATGCCGCGTACACACGAGAGGACTTTTCATAAGCAAAGGTCCGACGGAATCATGACTTTTGCTGACGAAAAATCCGACAGACTTTAGAAATAGAACATGTCTTAAATTTTCCCATCGGAACTCCGCTGGACCCAGTTCCTATAGAAAAATCCGCTCATCTGTGTGCTAGTCCGACGGACAAACAACTACGCTAGGGCAGCTATTGGCTACTGGCTACAAACTTCCTTATTCTAGTCCGGTCGTACGTCATCACGTTCGAATTCGTCAGAATTTAGTGTGATTGTGTGTGGCCAAGTCCGTTCATTCGAAAAGTACGTCGGAACTCCGTCGAAAGTCTGTCGAAAAGTCCGCTCGTGTGTACGCGGCATAAGACTGGGATGCCATTAAAAACCATGTGCGTGTAAAGGCAGGTGTCCCAATACTTTTGGTAATATAGTGTATATGTAGTTTGGCCTGTAGTTCAATATATGGTTATAGAGAAGGGGGGTCTTTATTTTTTTCATGATTTTGCTATAGCAGTCCTGTTGCTCATAGCTATACAAGTTAGTTGCTTCTAGTTACAGCTCTGGAACTTAAAAACTGAAAAAAAAATCCTATTTCACAACACTCTGAAGCAAAGCAGACTGAGGTGCTTAATCTGAGACTCTCATTTAACGTTGCGCTGGAATGATGTTGGTTTAGCGGATGATGTACCAATATGTCATGCCTGCAGCTACGTCTACAACGCGCACACACAAAAAAAAGGAATTCAGCGGGGTGCCCTTGTGCTCTGTATCTCATCTTAAAAAACAGGAGACTGCTCAAATTATCAATTCCAAACTCTTTACATCCTCGCAGCCAAGCATAAAAATTAATTCAAGCAAAACCTAATTTAGAATAATAATAACATGGTTTTCTAATGTGTTCTACATTAATCGCAGTTAAGACAGTTACTATAGCAGCGCAGCAAGATTTTATTAGGAAGGGGAAAAAATTACCACTGTGCTATCTACTTGTTAGAAAGGATTATGGCTTGTGCGTGTGCGCGCGCGCGCGCACGTGTGTGTGTTTAATCCACCTTCTGGCTTATTTTTGACCTAATATCAGTCTTATTAACATTTTAATGCAAAAAAAAATACACACACCAAAACATTAGCTTAAGGGGAAGTTGTTATGACCTGGGTTATTTATCAGTGCGCCGCATAAATATTTGCATTAAAAAATCACAGAGCCTGGAAGATATCAGACTTGAATATCTCCCCTTTCTTGCTTTATGGAGAATGGCTTTAATACATGAAATTTAAATAACTTGAACTTTACAAAAAAAAATCTATATAATGAAGCAGGACATGGAAATAATCGACTTTGTGCATACTATTTATTATCTGCCTTGTTCTGTTATGTCTGTAGCACGACCTCCTTGGGGACTGCTTGGATTCACCTGCTCATCTGCACCGCCATGAACCTTGTCAACATTCCAACCCAACTGACACTCTGGGTTCAGACATCTTTGCACCACCTTGAAGTAATAAGTCCAACAACTCAGTGCGTTTATATTCTATTAACGTTTACTGGAACAATTCAAAGAGGATATTGTTACACAGATGAGGCAACAGATCTACTGAGCTTTGGGTAACAGTCCTAGCTCAGTAGAGGAATCCCTCTAGAGCAGGGGTGTCAAACTCAATTTCATCATGGGCCGCATCAGTATTATGATTGTCCTCAAAAGGGCCGGTTGTATCTGTAAGATTAGAAGTCCAGAGCATCCCCTCCCCTTACATTAGATGTCAAGAGCCACCCCACCATCAGAGTCCCCAATTCTCTCTAACATCACAGTGCATCGCCTTTCCTTATGCTGCTGCTGGGAAGAAGCTGGATGCATTGCTTGAAAGCAGAAAGTAGGGGTCTGGAGGAGGACCAGAGGAGCGCTGGAGCCTGCGGGCCTTGTGTTTGACACCTTACCGGCCCCCGGTTTACTTACCTGAGCCCTCGAAAGTCCCACACTCGATCGTTGCCCGGGCTTCTCGGCTCTTCTCGGCTTCATTGGCTTGCGCTGCTGTCAATCAAATCCAATGACGCGGGCGCCGGAGGGTGGGGGCGAGTCCTGCCTTCGGCGCCTATGGACGCCGAAGGCAGGACTCAGGAGCGCGCCCGCAAGGTAACCACCCCAGGAGAGCGACCCCAGAAAACGCCATTCGGGGTCACTCTGTGCAATTGGCATTGCCTCCAGCGGCACACGCACACCCCCCCCCCCAGTAGCTATTGCACGAAATGACGTACAGGTAACTTATTTCCCGCAATAGAGCCGACCTGCTGCAGTAAATATGGGGTAGGCGGTCGGCAAGTAGTTAAACACTGACTTGGTCACCATTTAAATAATAAATATATACATACTTGCCTGGAGTTGGATTTAAATCAGATTGCTCAGATACCGTATTTATAACACGCACTTTTTTCCCCTTAAAATCAGGGGTAAATCGTGGGTGCATGTTGTACCCCGATCCCTGCTGTCTCTGAGGGAAGAGAAGTGAGCGCCGCTGAATTACATAGATCTCCTGTGTACCCAGTGCTCTGTCACTCACAGCCACGCCTCCTGGCCCCGCATTGGGCCACTGTTCTGTCTATCATATGAGCAGGGCCAGGAGGTGTGGCTGTGAGTGATGGAGCGCCAGGTACACAGGAGATCACGGCTCTGTGTAATTCAGTGGCGCTCGCTCCTTCTCTTCCCTCTGAGACAGCAGGGTTAATCCAACACTGGCTGCAATGATGGGAAAGGTGAGGCTGCAGATGGGCACTGGACAGGCTGCATTGTTGGCCAATTTAATGGCTGCAGATGGGCACTGGACAGGCTGCATTGTTGGTCAATTTAATGGCTGCAGATGGGCACTTAGAAGGGTGCATTGATGGGAAATTTAGAGGCTGCAGATGGGCACGGAGCAGGGTGCATTGATGGGCAATTTAGAGGCTGCAGATAGGCACTGAGCAGGGTGCATTGATGGGCAATTTAGAGGCTGAAGATGGGCACTGAGCAGGGTGCATTGATGGGCTGTGACTCAAATTTTGCCTTAAAGATCTTTATTTAAAATGTACGTTTTTTTCCTTAAACTTCCTTCCTAAAATTGGGGTGGGTGTTATACGCCTGTGCGCGTTATACACCGATAAATACGGTAATTAAAAATCGATGCAATTTAAAAGTATAATCAGGTACCCGTGTAACCAATTCTGTGGATGATCTAGGATGACCCCTGCAGACAGAACAAAGAACATCTTTGACCACTATTTGTGTTTTCAAATGATCAGAAAATATGGTCCCAATATCATTTTAGAAAAGCTGTAAAAATTTCTGTGAAATGATGTATGTATAGTCCAGCTCAGACAAAGTTGCAAGTGTCTCAAATGCACGTGTGAGCAATCACCATTTGCATTATTGTGTAAACTTTTTCGCAGAAGGGAGTTTAACAAGTCTCGTGGCCACTCATTAAAATTAGAAGAAAAGAGGTTTAACCTTAAACTACGTAGAGGGTTCTTTACTGTAAGAGCTGCAAGGATGTGGAATTCCCTTCCACAGGTGGTGGTCTCAGCGGAGGGCATTGATAGTTTCAAGAAACTATTAGATAAGCACCTGAACGACCGCAACATACAGGGATATACTAGGTAATACTGACAAATAATCACACACATAGGTTGGACTTTGTCTTTTTTCGACTTCACCTACTACGTAACTATGTAATACTAGAATCAGGACATTAATGGTATTTGCACATTAATGCCAAATAGAATGGACATAGTTCTTAAGTGTGCCAAGATGCCCAAAATTTTAATAATATAAAGATATACATTTTATAAACCAACTGTGATCATTTATATATCCAGTAAAACTTGGTATAGGTAGGTGTATGGCTGTGCTACCATTATGGGAACAGGGTGCATACGAGTGCTTCTGCATGTAAGGCAATGTAATGACCAGTGTTGGTCATCTTACTTTAAAAAAGTAATTAGTTAAGTTTCAAATGACTTCTCCCAAAAAGTAATTGCGTAAGTAACTCAATTACTACATTGGAAAAGTAATTAGTTATGCAGCAAAGTACCTGTGACTTTTTTTTTTATATTCTGTACGTGTAACTAAGGGGCAGGTCTAGTATTACTGTAAGCAAGGGGCGCATTTATTATTATTGTTATATATCGTGTAACCAAGGGGCTGCTCTATTATCTGTTAGAGCGTGTAAACAAGGGGACGGTCTAGTAATATTATATCGTGTAAGGGGCGGATGGCTACAGAAGAGGGCGAATGTTAAATGAATGGGAAGAGCTCAATATATAACAATAATAATAAATGCGCCCCTTGGTTACAGTAATACTAGACCCGCCCCTTAGTTACACGATAGACGCCCCTTGCAGAGTAGCATGAGCGTAGGGAACGTGCAACATCGCTTCGTACAATTACATGTTAACTGCGTCTGCGCGGTGTAGAGTTCACTCAGAGCTGTTTAGGTTCGGCAATTTTCGTAAGCTTCGTAGTCCTTCATACTGCACAAGCACTGCGCCTGCGCAGTATGGGGGGTCCTTATCCGGCGGGGGAACTTTTTCGGCAGGACACCGGAATTACACTACTGTCATCTAGTGGTGGTAAATGTAATTGCAGTAACGCTGCCCAAGTAATGGGAACTGCGTTACCATGAGGGGAAAAGTAATCAGTTGGATTACTCGTTACCCTCTAAAGTAACTGCGTTAAGTAACTCTGTTTATTTTAACTCAGTTACTTACATCACTGGTAATGACCTTATTTTTGCATATGGGATGCCCTAAATTTGAATTTGCTGCACCTTTAAGGGGTCTCAGGCTTACAGAAAATAGATGTATTTCTTCTCAAAAAGACATATCTAAATGGTCTGAACCAGAAAATATTTACCACCCATTCAGCTTTCATTGTTTTGCTGTGTGTCAACTGAGCTGTTAAATATGTAGTGGGGTAGAGCGGGCACATAATCACCGTGTTTGGGGAGTCAAGGACTGGCTTGCAATTAAAGTGACCTTAGAGTCATTCAACTAAATCGGCAGATGAGATGGTAGAGCACCTAGAGCTCCCTACATGTGTGCTCAAACCATAACATAGCGAAAAGTGCAGCATGAGTCAAGGATTTCAGGTTGCTGTACAATGTATGTCAGTACAATGGAATGCACCACTAATTGTCTGCTTCCATTACTGAAACCCATTAATCACCTTTAAAGAAATCACTAGGTGTCTGTAAGCTGTTTGGTCCATGAAAACATGAAAAACTATTTCTTTTTTTTAATTTAGTATTTTCAATATCGAAAAAAGGAAATGTGTAGCTGGGCACTACCATGGGGGACATCTACCAACTTTTAAAAATACAGAAAGAGAGCAGTGTTTATAATAATGCTTAAAGCAGAACTGTCATGGTCCAGATCTGAACCTAGGACCTCTGAGGTGTTTGGCTGTGGCTCTTCTTGGTGTGTCATCTGAGATACTGGTCAGCTCCCTGTCTGTACCGTTGGACAATCTTGCTTTGTATGTTGTTTCTAGTGAACCTTGAACTCCTTGTTCCTCAGATGAACTTCCTGTATTAAGTCATGTCTTTGCACTTCCAGTTTGCCAGATTATAGTGCTTTCTCCACCCGATATCTTCCTCCTTGTGTACAAGCAGCTGTCCTTATCTTCACTACTAACCTTTGGCTTGTTCCTTGACTATGCTTCTGCTGGATCCCAACCTGCAACCACTTGTTACAGACGTTTGGCTTGTTCCTTGACTATTCTTCCCCTTGATTCCAACCTGCAACCACTTGTCACAGACCTATGGCTTGTTTACTGACACTGCTTCTGCTTGATCCCTGCCTGGTACATCTGTTATCGGACCCTGGCTTGCTCTCCTCTTGATGGGGTGATGCTGGAGACTGCAACCTGGCATTAGTACACCATCTCCATCATCAGGAGCTCTGGTAAAGACTGGTTGGTGCTTAGACCCTGTGCCTCAAGTAAACCTGTGTCATCTGCTAGGGTGACCTGCTCATGTACTTATCCTGAGGGACGGTGGGAACCTCTCTACTGCTATAGCTACTGGTCTCCGGGTCTGACCCCTAACTGTTGCAAGAACAACAAGGGTTGCTCCTAAATTTATCTGCCAGGTGTATTTGCCTTGGCCAATTGTTAGGGATCGATGGAGATCGCCCTAAGTCTGGAATTGCTGCACTTTTCTCTTCTGCCACTGGGTGGCCAGGTACTCAGTGGCATTAGATAAGACAAGGGCAAAGCAAGGACAGATTAGGAGTATATGGGGTATCTCAGTCAATGGGCAGGTGTTTTCTTAAATCCCTTGGCCTGCTGGGAGAACCTATATATTTGGGTGGAGTCAGGTGAAATGGGGGCTGTGCCACCTGGACGGCTGACTGGGTGGACATGTGTTGTGCTGCCCGGGCTGCTATCCTGGGGGTTTGGGCCTATCCCGGGTACATCTGGCTGCTAGGCTGTATGAGGGTCTATCCAGAAGCAAGAGAGCACCATAGGGTTGGGATTGCGGCTTGCAGTCCAACTAGAAGTGACAGTTCTGAAGCAAGTACTGAAGCAGTATTCTCACCAACCAGGTACGGTAAGGAATTGGGAAACTTCAGTAGGTGCCAAACCAGGAACCCAGCCAGTGGGGTGACGCTTGAGGAGTATCTGGAGTGCCAAGACAGGGACCCAGTAGGGGGGGGGGTACTTTTGTGGCAATATATCCTAAAGCAAAAAATAAAAATGACGTAAGCGATGCCCCCCACCCACAAAAAATGTATAACCAGGTCTAACCGCAGTGTTGGATCCTCCCCTAAATTTTCCAGGAAAGGAAGAAGCAGCCACACCCCCCCCCCTTTTCTGAACCATACCAGGTCACATACCCTCAACACTGGGAGGTTTTCTTGGCAGGGGGACACCCCTGAAAGTACCTGTTGTTAAAAACAAGGGTATCAGGGTGACCTTATGGAATCTGTAAGTGGGTTTAAAGTAAGGGGGTTCCCAGATATGGCTATTTTCCTACACGAATGGCCAGTCTCATTGCCCAAATACGACCATATGGTCATATTTGAGCAATAATGTCAGAAACTATCTCTGCCCCCTGGTAGTTACCAGGCCAGCAAATAAATGGGGCCAGCTGACATCACTGGTTGCTAAGGACACAGTGAGTGCTAGCACCCAATGTGTTCTTAGCACTCATTGTCAGTAGAGGAAAGAAGCTGTCATATTTAGTAGAGGTAGAAAAAATGCTATATATATGACATTTAGCTCCCACTGAATGAACCAATAGTCCAATGTTCACACGAACACCCAAACAAAGTTCAGGTGTGGACTGAACTGGGACCTTATCCCTTTACGTTAATAATTAAAGTTGTTTACAATTTGTTAGGACAGTTTGTTCAAGGAAGGATGACATCAAAGACATAACAGTAACACTTCCACTCTCTTCTCACAAGATGTCCATGACCAAGCATAAAACATTCATACGTTCTTCTGTTACCCTTCAAGAGAACCTGGCTTACGATGCAGAAGGATCCATGACAACCAGTAAGTCAGGGGCGTAACTATAGGGGGTGCAGCAGTCGCAAGCACAACCGGGCCCTGTGCTGCAAGGGGCCCATGTGGCCCCCTCTACATATGGCTGGTGGCAGCATAGGCGGTTAGGCACCGGGCGCACGGGTGACTGGAGGTGGGAGGTGACTAGCAGAGCTCCATGCTCGACTACCACACTGGCTGCTCTTTAGTTGTGCATTCCCCACACAACCTGTGTCCTCTGCCGCTCCTCCGGGTCCCCCTCTCCTGCTCCATGCAGTGCTGCTCAGTCCGGTGTAAGTCCTGCCCCCTGAGTCCGGCTCACACTGCACTGCATGCTTCTCCCGGGCAAGCAAACTTTAAGCACACAGATGCATTGCAGCCCTATGAGAGCCGGCTCCCCAAAGGACACCGCAGGCTTGTCTGCCAGCACCCCCCCTCCTCCCCGTCATACACAGATGTTGACAGGTCTTTCTGGGAGATATGTCCCCTAAGGACAGGGACCTCATCTCCCCTGGGGACAGGGCCCAGTTCTCCCTAAAGGACAGGGACCCCATTTCCCTTGGGGACAAGGACCCCATCTCCTCTGGGGACAGGGCTCTTTTCCCCCCAGAGGACAGGCACCCCATTTCCCTTAGGGACAGGGACTCCTACTTACGTGGGGACAGGGACCCCATCTCCCTTAAGGACAAGGACCCAATCTCTCCTGGGGACAGGGCCCACTCCTCCCCAGAGGACAGGGACCCAATTTCCCTTTCCCTTCTTCCTCTTTGTCTCAAAGGTGTAACATCATAGGTCTGTTTAGACCTCTGATATCTAACCAAAAAATTGTAAAAAATCATTAAAAAAACTGCTGATACCAGTGGTGGAACTACAGGGCTCACAAAAGTCGTATAAGAAAGGGAAAAAGCAGCGCCCAAACGTGTGAACAGGAAGCTGCCGACACTACAATATGACAAAATTGTGAAAAGTATAAATGTGTAACAGTGTGGCGCTAAAAAATGTCTCTGTACAACAAGGGTTGTAGACTAGAAAGAACGACAACCACCAAATTGCTGTTCAGAGTGTTAGTGTTAAAATAACAGATTGAGGGTCAAAATAGCTGGTGACCACCAGGTCCTCAAGGTTAATGAGAACGTGATGTTTTAACAGACTAGATGGACCCCAAGTGTGGATACACAACTAAGTGGTCCACACTCACCTAAAAGTGAATAAAGGGTGGAGAGTTGTTCAACGGTTGATGTATGGACAGTCTAGTATGTACTATTAGTCCAGACAAACATACATCCAAAAAATGCTATGTAAATAGTGCAACTCAATGTTTAAAAAATTCTTCAAAAATAAACATGTATATAAAAAGATCAATCAAACTGTGTCTCAGATAATAACACCCTAAAGAACCGTGGATAATATAATTGAGTGCCTGAAATCATGCAGATGTTAGGTACAAATATGTTGAAATGTCAATGACACTACTACCCAAAGAACATGATATGTATAGGGTGCTGCAATTACAGAAGGACTGTGATAAACGGGTGTATCAGGGATGGCTGTATGTTTCTCGGAGACCTGGATGACCCCGCCTCCTGACTAACAAAACCAAACAAACAATGATGTTAAATCACAGTGTGGATCGGTAACGCATAATAAGAGTAGTGTTTTCTCCAAACCCCTCAATAAACAGTCATGATAAATCACAGTGTAGATCAGTAACACATAATAAGAGTAGTGTTTTTCTCAAAACCCCTCAGTAAACAGTCCTGTTATCGAAAATGGATGAGCAGAGCTCAACGAATCAAACTATATTTCGAATAGGGAAACTGTTCCATAAACTCCAGAGGCGTATAACTGGGAGTGATGATATTGAAGCTGTTCAAAATGCAACATAAACACTGATGGTGTTATGGTTCAAATGCTGGATCCTCTCAAACAAGGGCAACAATGTAACCAAAAAGATGCATTCATAGGCGCTTACCATGTGCGGTGGACCAACTCACCAATAGTGAAAGGTCAGATACAGCTTGTGAGGCTACCTCCAGGTGCCAAAAAGGATTAGATGGGAGATTGAGAGCGTTGGTTGGAGCTTCTCCGGGTCCTTTAGCAAATACTCACCGACCGAATGAGTGGCTGTTGAATCACTGTAGTAGGATCAGTGCTCGTCGGTCAAAAATTTGCCATAGATAAGAAAAAAGAACAAAAGAGGGACTCCTCCTCGTGTAAAAACCCACAAGACAAGGGTTCACTTTATTTTAAAAAAGAACATGCGTCCAAAAATTGAAAGCAAACAAATGGAGCTGTTCTACTAAAAACAAGTAAAAAACGCAGTAGGCGGTAAAGCTTGGAGACCCGACGCGTTTCGTCTAAACAGACTTCTGCTGGGGTATACTCCAGCTTACTCCTGCTGCGTTATATATAGTGAACAAAATGATTAAACCACAAACACACCTGGGTAGTTTCAATCAGCCACACTTCCTGTTAGTCCCACTTCCTGTTTCCTGTTCCCGGTTGGTAGTTCAGGGCGGAATTGGGCCAATGAGAAGTGGTATGTAAGAGAGGCACAGATAATGGCCAATGAGCACAATTTGAGCATAAGGGGGGGACGCCTATGACAAAAAACGTGCTCCAAGATGAACCACCTAACTAATGGGCGGGCAGGAACTCCTTAGGTGACCAATCTTGTAGCGAATGGTCAATAACATAATAGCTCATTGGTGGTCAGAGTAGAGAAAACAGTCCATGTTTCTAAAAGAGCGCCAAATGGAGAAACGCCCATATACTACATAATGTTGCGCATCCACCGCGTGGGACACCGCGGTGGAAGTGACATACCGGAAGTAATAGACCGGAAATGGCGTCTAAAGCGGAAGTGACGCATCGAGATGCCGGAAACGGATGTGACGCCGTTAGCCACCCGAAATGTAAACAACTGAAGTTAAAGACAAGGTAGTCTAGCACTTATCCACAAGATGGCAGGCTTAATATTAACCATGAAGTCTGGCTGGTTGAAAGTACAATGTTACATTGTTAAAGACATCGCCATTCTATTGTAAGTGCAACTTGGGAAATAACAACCTCAATATCATCAACAACAGTAGTCAATCAGTATACATGAAAATAGAATTAACATCCATGCTCAGCAAATATAAATAAGATTACCATCTATATAAGTCATGTGTAATGATGATGATAGAATTACTTTAGGTCGTAGGTCTACATGGGGGGTGGTAGACCGCATGTATTATGACTATAGTGTAGGGACAACATTTCTTATTTACTGAAAAATAATAATATCGAATGGTATACATGGATATCCCTATAACAATAGTATCCAAGGCAGATAACGTGTATTAGTAGAAGTCAGTGGAAAAAATAATAAAAATTAAATTTTTTAAAAATTATTTTTGGTATATAATAGAGACTAGCAATTATAGACAGATACGATCATCTGAAACACTCTGTGGATGGGATCATGAGCGATTGATAAACGCATTGATATCCCATTCAACATTGAGGCCATGGGGGGTGTAGCACTTAATCTGGTGTATCCAGAACGTTTCGAGTCGGGATACACCCCTAATACTCGATTCGCCCCGCCAGTGAGGAACAAATTTGTCAATGATCTGAAAACGAGATCCTGCTGGATTTCGGTTATGGTTTAAAAGATAATGTTTGGAGACACTGTGGTTAGTGTGTCCCGCTTTGATGGCGGCCAAATGTTCGTTCACCCTGATGGCGAACGTGCGTTTGGTCCGACCTATGTATTGTTTACCGCATGGACACGTTATGAGGTAAACAATAAATTTCGTGTGACATGTGACAAAGCATTCCATCCTGTATTCCTTATTAGTAACATTAGATTTAAATGTGTCACACTTCCTCCTACAGGTGTTGTTCTTGCACACGTTGCACATACGACAGGGATAGAATCCCTTCATATCGTGAAAAAATAAAGGGGGGTTAGGTGGATCCATGATGTTTGGTGCAACTTTACCCCTTAAAGAAGGGGCTCCCCTATAGATGACCCCTGCATGTTCAGGTAAGATAGGTCCCAGGATTTGGTCATTTTTCAAAATATCCCAGTGTTTCTGAAATATTGCTTTAATTTGTTTATGTTGGACCGAAAACCTAGTAAAAAAGGACCACCAAAAGTCGTACCTGTGACCGAGCCCTGGAGTTCCACCACCAGACTCTGAGGGAAGGGCCTCGGCTGGGGGTTCAGGGGGGCCCTTCATGGTTTCTTGCACCGGGCCCTGAAGGTTCTAGTTACACCACTGCAGTAAGTAGTCGCTAAAATGCCTACAAGGAGTTAAATATGTACTTTTATGTAATTTCTGGGTTCAGTTTATTGTAGCTATGCATAATTACTTGTTTTAGACCTGCTTTGTTTTGAATGATGGTGGAGTAATCACAAAAGGCACAAAATGTTTGGATTCTACCATATGTCTGACTGAAGCATAAGTTTTTTTTATTTTCATAGAAAAGTCTGCTGTTTTGGTTTTCTGCAATTAAACTAAGGTTGTGTTATGTGATTAGTTTACAGAAAAGCAGAACTTTCTATTTAAATCTTGTATATAATTTGTACAAATTATGCATCTCTTTACTGTGTGCATAAAGCCTTGGACATCAGTCCCCGACTCTAAAACATACGTTTAAATGTCTCTACCAGAGTCCTACAAACAAATTAAAATTAAGAGGTTAGTGAGAATAGCCTGATAATGTTACCGCTAATAAACACAATTTTCTCTCTATATTTATTGGCTCTACATCTTGCTTTGTTTGCACCAGATGCTATGAATGTTCAAATATTTAACAAGCAGTAAAAAATCTTTAAAGCTTTAAAATAAATATTCTCTGATCTTTGTAGCAGCAGGCACTGTGCAAATCAGCCTCAAAAGTTTTGAAGATAAGCATTGAACCTGTCTAGGTCTGGGCTTAGTACTCTGCTCCCCTCCATTTTTTTTGTGCACCTGCTCTGTGTTCATGCTAGAGATTAGAGGGCTGAAAAGCCACCATATCACTGCTGGGAGGGGGGAGCAAAACAAGCTACTTATAGAAAATGAACCTGCTTGACATGTTAACATTGAGGATAAATTGTCCCACAGGACATGCAGCTACAGAGGTGAGTGGAGGCTTGTTTCAAAGCTTATTTACTGTTTGCTATGAAAATGCAAACATTTGAATGTCTATCACCTGGCCACAGTTCTGCTTTAAGACTTTATACCCATCTACATTTTTAAAATTCCACCCTTCCTTTAATTCATTTTTAATAAACCAGGCCGTAAAAAAAAACAAGGCCCATAAAATCACTGCAAATATTGTATATAATACTAGACAAAATGATGATACAGGGAGGTGAGAGCTTTATTCTGTATATTTTGCACTCACCAATGCTTTGTCAAAACTGTTGGTGATGTGAGTGAATCTTCATCTCTGATTGAATGATCTTTCTTGTGTTGTTGTGCACATTAGGGGCCCTTTCAAAGTTACCGTATATACTCGAGTATAAGCCGAGATTTTCAGCCCTTTTTTTAGGGCTGAAAGTCCCCTTCTCGGCTTATACTCGAGTCAGTGCGGTCTGCCTACATGAACAGCTTGTCATGTAGACAGACGGCACTGTTCAAAAGCCGCGCCGCCTCCTCCCGCCCGTCCGTGATAGGCGGACACTAATTTTCCCAGCAGTACAGTGTTCCGCCTATCACGGATGTTCTGTCATTCTCATCTCATGGACGAGGATGAGAGAATGTCCGTGATAGGCGGAACACTGCACATGACTGCTGGGAAAACCGAGTGTTCCTCCTATAACGGACGAGGAGGAGATGGCGCGGCTTTCAAACCTGTAATGGCGCCTGGCGCCTCAGCGTGTACGCTGATCGCCAGGACAACCGGACAGCGGCCCCCGAGGGACACCGGACAGCGGCCCCCGAGGGACACGGGACACGGGACAGCGGGACACCGGACAGCGGCCCCCGAGGGACACGGGACAGCGGGACACCGGACAGCGGCCCCAGAGGGACACGGGACAGCGGGACACCGGATCGATCGGCACAGGTAGGCTGCACTGGGGACACGGGGGGTTGTATAGGACACAGATGGGCATTTGCTGACACTCTTTTCCACTTACAGTAGCTGCTCCATTTCCCCCCCTCGGCTAATACACGGGTCAATAACTTTTCCCAGTTTTTTTGTGGTAAATCAGGGGCCTCAGCTTATATTCGGGACGGCCTATACTCGAGTATATACGGTATTTAATGCAGTAAAACATGCATGTAATGAATTTACTGCATTTTAATGCAGCATACATACCATACACAAACTTGTGGACAAGTGCAGTCTATTTACGCCACTGTGGGTGACGCTCAACCACAGTGGCGTTGGAGGTGAAGTCAACTGGGTTCCTCTATGGCAGGGGTGTCAAACTCGGTTTCATTGCAGGCTGCATCAGCATTATGGTCACCCCCAAAGCGCTGGTTGTATGTGTAAGACTATATGTTAAAAGCACCCCACCTAGGGTTGCCACCTTTTCTTCATGCCAAACCCGAACACTTTAGCGACGCACAACAATTTTGTATGTAGTATACACTATAGCATTAGTAATGTAGTGCGCTACACACGCCAAGGCAAACAGTGGGTGTGGCCAAACTGAGTTAACAGATGGCAACAGATTTGTGTGTGACTATCTCTGTTACTTGAAGTCACTGTTCAATCTGAATAACGTGTCTGGTTTTCAGGCGGACTGAAACCCAGACACATACCTCAAAACCTGGACTGTTCTGGTGAATCCCAGAGATAGGTAGCAACCCTACATGGTGCTCCAACTTTGTTGGGTCGCTCTAATATCCATGAGTTACTCAGTTTATTGGGGCACTTCAAACTTCATGGGTCACTCTAATATCCATGGGTTTCTCTGCCTATGGGGCATTCTAACCTCCATGGGGTGTGTCTATAGAGTGCTCTAGCATCCATGGGGTAATCTGTCTATTGGGTTACTGTAACATCCATGGGGTGCTCTAACGGTTATGGAGCACTGTAACATCCACGGGTTGCTTTGTATATGGGATGCTCTAGTGTCTATGGGTCACTCTAGCATCCCTGGGGTGCTTTAACATCTATGGGGCACTCTAATTTCCATGAGTTGCTCTAATGTCCATGGAACACTCTAATCTTTGCTTTGTCTATGGGGTGCTCTGACATCTATTGGTCACTCTAGCATCCATGGGGTGCTCTAATGTTTATGCATACAGAGAATAAGGCAAGTTTCCATTGTGGTTTCAAGCTGTAGGTGGTGGTTTCATCCCTAAATGTAGATCAAAAAAGGAAACGCCCTAGGTTTGGGACTTTTACTTAAACCACCACATTAGACCAGAGTGTATAACAAATTAATTTTATTGAAATATCTAAAAAGATGATCACCTATTGTCTAAGATAGGACACACCATGCAATATATACACGATACAGTACAAAAAGAATAATCAGTGAAAAAACAATACACAAATTACATAAAGAAAGAATACAAACAAAACCAGATTGGTAGCACTAGAACTCTCGTGGGGGTAAGATGCCTCCCAAGAAAACACCCAACGCGTTTCCAGTTCTTACAGTTGTAGAACTTTCATCAGGGGTGAGAAATAGTGGAATTAATGATATAGTTATCGCTCACAATGGAGCAGACAGACACATACGGGATGAGTTTCCAAGAAACGGAGCGAGATGTGTACACCTCCTAGGTATCACTAGATTAGTGATAAACTAACATACGTAATACATCCAGACAATTCCACAGATTGGATAAATATCCAGTAAGGAAAGAGTATGTAAATGTATATGGGTATAATGACCCGTATATATGGTCCCAAATGGAAAGGGAGAGGGAGTAACAAAGACGGAGTCCCTATAGCGATGTGCTGCCCGGATGATTTGTCTGGATGTATTACGTATGTTAGTTTATCCTGCATCTACAGTGGTGTGAAAAAGTGTTTGCCATTTCCTGTTCCTTTGCATGTTTGTCACACTTAAGTGTTTCGGAACATCAAACCAATTTAAACAATAGTCAAGGACAACACAAGTAAACACAAAATGCAATTTTGTAAATGAAGGTGTTTATTATTAAAGGTGAAAAAAAATCCAAACCATCATGGCCCTGTGTGAAAAAGTGATTGCCCCCTAAACCTAATAACTGGTTGGGCCACCCTTAGCAGCAACAACTGCAACCAAGCGTTTGCGATAACGTGCAATGAGGCTTTTACAGCGTCCTGGAGGAATTTTGGCCCACTCGTCTTTGCAGAATTGTCCTAATTCAGTTACATTAGAGGGTTTTCGAGCATGAACGGCCTTTTTAAGGTCATACCACAACATCTCAATAGGATTTAGGTCAGGACTTTGGCTAGGCCACTCCAAAGTCTTCATTTTGTTTTTCTTCAGCCATTCGGTGGTGGACTTGCTGGTGTGTTTAGGATCATTGTCCTGCTGCAGAACCCAAGTTCGTTTCAGCTTGAGTACACGAACAGATGGTCGGACATTCTCCTTCAGGATCTCTTGGAAGACAGCAGAATTCATAGTTCCTTTTATCACGGCAAGTCTTCCAGGTCCTAAAGCAGCAAAACAGCCCCAGACCATCACACTACCACCACCATATTTTACTGTTGGTATAATGTTCTTTTTCTGAAATGCAGTGTTCCTTCTACGCCAGATATATACTTGGACACACACCTTCCAAAGAGTTCCACTTTTGTCTCATCGGTCCACAGAATGTTGTCCCAAAAGTCTTGGGGATCATCAAGATGTGTTGTGGAGAAATTGAGACAAGCTTTGATGTTCTTTTTGCTCAGCAGTGGTTTTCTCCTTGGAACTCTGCCATGCAGGCCATTTTTGCCCAGTCTTTTCCTGATGGTGGAGGCATGAACGCTGACCTTAACTGAGGCAAGTGAGGCCTGCAGTTCCTTGGACGTTGTTGTGGGGTCTTTTGTGACCTCTTGGATGAGTCGTCGCTGCGCTCTTGGGGTAATTTTGGGCGGCCGGCCACTCCTGGGAAGGTTCACCACTGTTCCATGTCTTCGCCATTTGTGGATAATGGCTCTCACTGTGGTTCGCTGGATTCCCAAAGCTTTGGAAATGGCTTTATAACCCTTTCCAGACTGAGATCTCAATTACTTTCTTTCTCAATTGTTCCTGAATTTCTTTGGGTCTCGGCATGATGTGTAGCTTTTAAGGATGGTGGACCTTACTGTGTCAAGAGCTCCTATTTAAGTGATGCCTTGATTTTGAACAGGTGTGGCAATAATCAGGCCTGGGTGTGGCTAGAGAAATTGAACTCAGGTGTGGACAACCACAGTTATAGTATGTTTTAACAAGGGGGGCAATCACTTTTTCACACAGGGCCATGATGGTTTGGATTTTTTTTCACCTTTAATAATAAACACCTTCATTACAAATTGCATTTTGTGTTTACTTGTGTTGTCCTTGACTATTGTTTAAATTGGTTTGATGTTCCGAAACACTGTGTGACAAACATGCAAAGGAACAGGAAATGAGGAAGGGGGCACACTTTTTCACACCACTGTATCTTGAGGTTACTTGTGCTTTGGGACATGGTTAGCTGCATATCTATACCTGTCAGGACATATAGAAAACTATAGTGGACCTACACACGTGGGATACTCAGTATTTTATTCATCGGCCTTATGTATATGACCCCACACCTGAAATCTAGTGATACCTAGGAGGTGTACACATCTCGCTCCGTTTCTTGGAAACTCATCCCGTATGTGGCTGTCTGCTCCATTGTGAGCGATAACTGTAAGAACTGGAAACGCGTCGGGGGTTTTCTTGGGAGGCATCTTACCTCCACGAGAGTTGTAGTGCTACCAATCTGGTTTTGTTTGTATTCTTTCTTTATGTAATTTGTGTATTGTTTTTTCACTGATTATTCTTTTTGCACTGTATCGTGTATATATTGCATGGTGTGTCCTATCTTAGACAATAGGTGATCATCTTTTTTGATATTTCAATAAAATTATTTTGTTATACACTCTGGTCTAATGTGGTGGTTTACGTAAAAGTCCCAAACCTAGGGGTTTTCCTTTTTTGATCTTTAATGTTTATGGGGTGCTGTAACATCTATGGGGTGCTCTAACGCCTATGTGCAGCCCTAAGTCCGTCTTTAGCTGGATAACCAGCCATTACTACCAGCTGTTTTAACTTTTTGCACACTGCATCACTGATTATGCAAATATTTATCCAAAGGTCTAAGAAACCATAAATTTGGTTGAGTTTATAAAGATTAATCGTGTTGCGCTACCCTTTAACCATGTGTAGAAACAGATATTTTAAATAGATTATATAAAAAAGTAGTAATTAAATCCACAATCCCGGTGCTGCAAATCTATAAATACCAAAAAATATATACTTCAAAATATTACCACATATGTTGAAATATAAATGAACATGTTGAATACATATACCATTGTTGTAAATTACATAAAGAACATCCAAAATAATTAAATCTACAATCTCAGTGCAGTGAATCATCAATAATACGTGAAGTGCTACAAATTTGTGATTGCACACATTTTTATTTGTAGAACGCAGCTTGCTTATTATTGATGTTTCACTGCACAGAGATTGTGGATTTAATTCTTTTGGGTGTTCTTTATGAAATTGACAACATTGGTATATGTATTCAACATGTTGGAGCACATTTTATTGGTATATTCTAATCAGTAGATTTGCAGCACTGGTATTGTGTATTCAATTACCATTTTTTTATGTAATTCATTTATAATATTTCAATATATTATAAATGAATTGCATAAAAAATGTTTACTTATTATGTTTGTAACTATTATGACCAAAGTTGAACTCTAAAGCCCCATACACACGGTCGGACTTTTTCATCAATTTGGTCCGATCGGACAAGGTTGTTGAAAAATCAGACCGTGTGTATGCACCATCGGACAGTGTTCGTCGGTTTGTCCGTCGGACAAAGTCTTATCTCCTGCTGGAAAGATTTCCCTTCAACCCGGTCCGATCACACCAAATCCGAGCGTGTGAACGCTTGTCCGACCGGACAAAGTGCTACGCATGCTCAGATCACATTACAAGACCAAAGCTATTGGCTACTAGCCTCTACGTAGTCCCGTCGTAGGCAACAAACGTCACCACGTTCAGAATGATCGGATTTTCCGACAACTTTGTCCGATCGTGTGTACGCAAAACCAACATCAGACAAAGTATGACGGACATGGTCCGACGGACCTGGTCCACGGATTGTCCGCGCGTGTGTATGGGGCTTAACTGTCTTTCTTTGTGAACATTAGTGTATTATGTGGTCTTATTCCTGCAGGCATTTGACTCATCAAATATATTTGTTTTTTCTTAGGGTCCCCGCCCCCCCCCCCCAGGGGTACCAGTCGATACAATCATACAGCAGCATTCCTTGGGTTTCTAGTTTGGGTGCATTAGCGGGGGCTCTTTCCGCTTACAATTTTCCAACAACGCTCACCTCTCTTCTCTGGAGGCCTGACATACCCCTAGGTCTGCACCTATCGAGACCTTCATGTACCAGCCATACGTGTTTGCACGTTTGGCCCCAAACTTGGCAGTTTTCCTTTCCTTCTTCTATTTTGTCTACTTGACTGGTACGTTTGTTCCTTACTCGGTCTCAACGATGCTCATTCCTGTAAACATTAATATGAATTTTAGGTGTTATCTTGTCTCTTTTTTAGAATACTAATCTAGCAGTACTACTTCATACGACATGCTCCTGAAGAAAGGACACTTCACAGGTCCAGAAACGCGTTGGGATCAGTATTGAAGGATCTGCTCTTTTATACTCTATCTGTCATATGATTTTGTTTATGCTGTATATGTAAATCTTTTTTTATAATAATACATGTCTTGCTTTTTTCATCAATTGTTGCCTTAAAAGTCCCTTATTATTCCTTGGGGGGTATGTTCTTTATAATATTGTTCAAATTTGGGATGTTGGCAACATATGGGTCTTCTCGATTGCATTACTATAAATCAATAATAAGCAAGCTGCATTATACCGTGGTAAATAAACCAGTGAATGGTGAACCTAAAACAATCCAAAAAGGTATTATCATGGAATGTCCATTCAAAGAGGGATTGATAAGTCTCTTTACTCACTGAGATATGGACTCAAGTGAGGGATGGACGGTCAAAGTAACCAAGATGAATCAGCAAACACAAGAGATATTCAGTTGGAAAGAATGGGTACACTTACCGATCCTGTTGGATGCATATACCATATGGCAGTGCGTCTACAAGGCTTAAACGGATGACTTTTGAGAGTGGCAGCCTGGATGGTTACACAGCGGCCTGAAATCTCGACGACTCTTGGACGTGGATGGGAGTACTTGAGATGAAACCAAGATGACGGTTCCCAAGTCTCTTCACTCACTGAGGTATGGACTCAAGTGAGGGATGGACGGTCAAAGTAAACAAGATGAATCAGCAAACACAAGAGATATTCAGATGGAAAGAATGGGTACTCTTACCGATCTACGTGGATGGGAGTACTTGAGATGAAACCAAGATGACGGTTCCCAAACTTTTCAGCAGGTGAACACAGGTTAAATTCAGACCCAAAGGCTGGTCTGGATATATCTGGATATGCCCCAGTGGAAGACTATTCAGTCGAAACACATAGGGCCAGCGTTCCTAGCTTCCCACATTGTTTTTTTTGTGATCACTTTTATATATATCCTACATGTCTGTACAATATTTTTATCTCCAATAAACCAACTGTGGTTAATCTGCACCACGAGGAGCATCCATTTTTCTATTTCCTTCCATGTTTGGGTTTTGCTAATCACCATCAGACCAGCCTTTGGGTCTGAATTTGTGCCGGCTTTAACCTGTGTTCACCTGCTGAAAAGTTTGGGAACCGTCATCTTGGTTTCATCTCAAGTACTCCCATCCACGTAGATCGGTAAGAGTACCCATTCTTTCCATCTGAATATCTCTTGTGTTTGCTGATTCATCTTGTTTACTTTGACCGTCCATCCCTCACTTGAGTCCATACCTCAGTGAGTGAAGAGACTTATCAATCCCTCCTTGATTGGACATTCCATGATAGTACCTCTTTGGATTGTTTTAGTTTACCATTCACTGGTTTATTTACCACTGTTTATTTTTTGTTCAGGGTTAATTTTTCTACACAGTTCAGGTGTTGTCTAATTATTTTGTCACTTAGTTTACAGCGCTACACTTTTTGTTTGATATTTGTTTTTGACTTAGTTTGTTTGTGTGTTAGCTGCTCTAAGTTATGTTTATATTCTGTTTTCACATATTTTGGTTTAGCGCAGTATTTTATCCCCTTTCTACAAGCTGCATTATACAAATAACATTTTTGCAAATACAAATTTGTAGCATGCACTTTACATATTATTGATTTTTCACTGCACTGAGATTGTGGATTTAATTATTTTGGATGTTCTTTATGTAATTTACAACAATGGCATATGTATTCAACATGTTCATTTATATTTCAACATATGTGGTAATATTGTGGAGTATTTTTTTTTTTTTGGTATTTATAGATTTACTGCATTGGGATTGTGTATTCATTTATGAATTTATAATATGTTGAAATATTATAAATGAATTGCATAAAAAAATGGTAATTGAATACACAATACCAGTGCTGCAAATCTATTGATTGGAATATACCAATAAAATGTGCTCCAACATGTTGAATACATATACCAATGTTGTCAATTTCATAAAGAACACCCAAAAGAATTAAATCCACAATCTCAGTGCAGTGAAACATCAATAATAAGCAAGCTGCGTTCTACAAATAAAAATGTATATTTGATGATTCACTGCACTAAGATTGTAGATTTAATTATGTTGGATGTTCTTTATGTAATTTACCACAATGGTATATGTATTCAACATGTTCATTTATATTTCAACATATGTGGTAATATTGTGGAGTATTTTTTTTTTTTTTGGTATTTATAGATTTACTGCATTGGGATTGTGTATTCATTTATCACTTTTTTATACAATTTATTTAAAATATGTTTTTGCACCTGGGTTAAGGGTAGTGCAACACCATTAATCTTTACATATTTAATTGTGGAATGTGGGAATACATTTGGATGTAAGCAGCAACCTGAAGAATTTATAATATTTGGAGTAAGTGGCAGCTCAGTAGTATATTGTACACAGTACCATGAGTTTATTGCACAAGGCATGGGCATGTTGCGTCCTTCACCCTCACCTTCCCTGGTGCATGCCCGAGACCACACTTTCTTCACTCCTGCACTCAGCATCCTCTGAGTCAGCAGCATAATCCTCCCTGCACACATGATGAGAACCGTGCATAGCCACTGCAAAAACACTGTACAATGGATGGAATCGCCCGGCTAGTCCTAGCCCCAGCCAACACCCAGCAGGAGGGACATATTGAAATACAATATCTATCCACACAGTGCCCCACGGCCAAAGCAATTTGACTTTTCCTGCCCACACTCCCTATATGGGAGGGGGTTAGCAAGGGAGCGTCTGAAAATTTCAGTATTCGCTTAAGTCGGCACTTTGAGAGCTGATGCCGTGTGAAGCTTCTCAGCCACAGCCCCGCGTGAATAATGTGTCCGGGGATCAGGCAAGCTGAATCCGGGGCACATGATTCAATTCCCGTACTGTCCGGGTGAATCTCGTACAGGTGGCAACCCTAATGCCGTTCACACGAAGGGACTATCCCACGGGATTGTCCGCTGGACTCGAGTCCACCGGACAATCCCCTCGTGTGTGGGCGCCGGTGGACTTTTTGGCGCCAAAAGTCCGGCGGACTAGGTTTTAAGTTTTGTTTACTCCACCCTGCCTACATCAGATGTCAAGGGTCCCCCCACCATCATAAGTCAAGAGCCCCCCACACTCTGTTACATCACAGTGCACCCCCTTAACATGTGCGGAGAAGAGAGGGTGCAGCAGGTGCACAGAGAGGCCCAGGATCTATAGAAGTAATTCTGTCCTCCTCTCTGCTGCCAACTGCTGAGACAAAGGGGGGGCAGAGACGTGGGTGGTGCCGCAGCTGCAGTAGAGGTTTAAGGGCCATATGAAAGGACCTAGAGGGTCGGATTCGGCCCGCGGGTCCTGTGTTTGACACATGTGCTCTATGGTTTCCTGGCTCACTGCAGAAGCTATAGGATTGGATGCTGACACCCCATATGATTCTGGCTGCCGTCTTGGGTCAGCCAGAGCCTATTTAAGGCCCTGGCTCCCAGACTTGGTGTGCATTTTGTGCGTAGGTAGTGTAGGGATAGGTCACCCTTCTGACAGGGATTAGCAGCAGAGGGAGGTTCCAGAGGATTAGGGGAAAAAAAGGGACCCGCCATCCTTCCTGGAAACCTCCCCATTTGGGTACGGACCAGCCAGACCGCATTCCGCCCCACAAGACAGACACTGTCAGCACATGTGAGACCTGCTCTTCTACACACTGCTGTTAGATTCTGTGAGTGTCCTCAGTCGGGCGCCTTCCCACCAGGTTTGTTGTGAATTATTGGATTCTACATTAATACAAGTTTATTGTAACTAGACTCTGAGTGTTTACTGCCACCACACCACGCTGCACCTCCCCACAAACGTTTTTTTTTACTTTGTTTAATTTTGAATGTTCATGTAGGAAAATTACCTGCCTTCACAAAAAAAAAAAAAAAAACTTTTACAAAGCTATTTGTAATGCTGTGTACACACAACCGGACTTTTCAACAGCAAATGTCTGACGGAACAAATCCTTCTGACAATTCGATCGTGTGTGGGCTTCATTGGACCTTTGCTGTCGAAAAATCAGACGGACTTTAGATTTAGAACATGTTTCAAATCTTTCCGACGGACACGAGTCCAGTCGAAAAATCAGTTTGTCTGTATGCTAGTCCGCTATTGGCTATGAACTTCCTTATTCTAGTCCGGATGTACGTCATCACGGTCGAATCCGTCGGACTTTAGTGTGATTGTGTGTGGCCAAGTCCGTTCGTTTGGAAAGTCTGTCGAAAGTCCGTTGGAAAGACAGTCGGACCTAGTCTGCTGGAAAGTCCAGTCGTGTGTACACGGCATAAGTCTTGTATTGTTGTCCCTCGCCAGAACCTCTTCTAGGGGTGAAGACCAGTAATCCAGTTTTGTGGTCCAGGGCTGACACAAATTGGTCTTGTTCCTGCCACTCGTTATGACATCATCACATAGATTTTGAGAGAATCCCACTAATAGAAAGTTCACGGGAAGTGCCACCCAGGCAACGAAGTGGGCACTAGAAAAAGGACTCTTTTTCTAAATTCTGCCTTAGCTAATTTTTCATCACAGCCAAAATATGAGGTCATAAGACAATCCAGTGATTCTGTGGAATCCGTTCAAACACCATAGCTCCCGACTGTCCCTGATTTGGAGCAATGTCCCTCTGTCCCTCATTTGTCCCTCATTTTGGTCTGATCTATATAGATATATATAAAAATGCACTTTTTCTCTTTCAAAAAGTGTTTTCCAGTGCTTAACCTTTCACCTGATTTCTAAATGGCTACATTTGTAAATTCCAAAAGCCAATATAAAGGAATAGTAGTGGTAAAAAAGCACTTGTGGGTTTAACCAATCTTGTTGTTCGTGTCCTATGCCTGCCTACTTTTGCTGATAGGTGTCCCCTCATTCCCATCTCAAAAACGTTGGGATGTATGCTAATGCCCCGTACACACGGTCGGAAAATCCGACCACAAAATCCATCAAATTTTTTCCGACGGATTTTGTCCTACACTGGTGTTGCATACACACGGTCGGACAAAGTTGTCGGAAAATCCGATCATTCTGAACGTGGTGACGTTTGTTGCCTACGACGGGACTACGTAGAGGCTAGTAGCCAATAGCTTTGGTCTTGTAATGTGATCTGAGCATGCGTGGCACTTTGTCCGTCGGAATTCGCTACACACGATCGGAAAAAGTCCGATAGGACTTTATTGTCGGAAAAATTTGAGAGCAGGAGATAAAACTTTGTCCGTCGGAAAATCCGACGGAAAAAGCCCGATGGAGCCTACACACGGTCGGAATTTCCGACAACATTGTCCGATGGGGCATAACACTGAATTAAGGCTCTGCTGCATTGTGGTTAGATTTTGCATCTGCATTTTGTTTACTGGGTGGTGACATTGACAAAAACATTCCTTTAAAAGACTCCTGAGAGATATTTTTTAATGCCAGGAGACTGAAGGATCACTATATTTCCATTTTTATCACTCTCTACATCTGAGCATTCTTTTAAAACAGAGCAGGTAAGATTAACATAAATAACTTGTTCAGATTTATCCTTCTTTGAAGTAATCCACCAGCAAAAAAAGAAAGAAAAAAAAAAATATTTGTTTTGAGGCTGCCGGAGCTAGTAAATCACAGCCATAATGTTATGTAAACCAGGGCCTGAGCAAAGAAATTAATGCAATTCAATAATAGAAGCAAATGTCCTTGCTAATGGAATGAGGATTCTGGCTAAGCACCAGTCAGGCATATGATAATGCTAATATACATAAATACATAATTAGAGCAAGCCGGGTTCCTGTGTTTCAAACTCAAGGCTATGCGAGATTATTGATTTCTACTAAAATGGCTGCACTGAAAGCAGGAGGATTGAAATGCTGATTTACATGAGATGATAACAGACGATGAACAGTTGCATAGAAGGTAAACAGATGCAGTTTGTTGTTTGATTATGTGATGGTAAATAATGCATTTAATCAGCCGATAAAGTAAAAGTTCAACAGCCATTTTTTTATTTTTTACAGCTGAGATTGGTCCTTTCAGTAACTGCACAAGTCTGCATGAATAAATTCCTGATATATTCACAATATTTAGAAACAGCATAATTTAACCACTTCAATACCGGGCACTTTCCCCCCTTCCTGCCCAGGCCAATTTTCAGCTTTCAGCGGTGTCACTATTTAAATGACAATTGCGCGGTCATGCTACGCTTTACCCAAACTAAAATCATTTTGTTCCCACAAATAGGGCTTTCTTTTGGTGGTATTTGATCACTTCTGCGGTTTTTATTTTTTGCTAAACAAATAAAAAAAGACCGAAAATTTTAAAAAACTTCTTTGTGTTTGTTATAACATTTTGTAAATAAGTATGTTTTCTCCTTCACTGATGGGCACTGATAAGCTGCACTGATAAGGCGGCACCAATGGGCATTGATAGGCAGCACTGATGGGCACTCAAAGGCTGCACTGATGGGTACTTATGGGTGGCACTGATAGGCATCACTGGCAGGCCTTTTTGCAATGGCTATGATTGGCAGATGCCTGGGCACTGATTGGCATTTCCCTGGTGGTCTAGGGTGAGATACCTGGTGGTCCAGTGTGGTGGCCATCCCTGGTGGTCCTGGGCGGGCATCCAGGGGGGGGGGGGGGCTGCGCTCATAAACAATCAGCACAGACCCCCCCCTGTCAGGAGAGCAGCCGATCGGCTCTCCTCTACTCACGTCTGTCAGACGTGAGTGAGGAAAAGACGATCAACAGCTCTTCCTGTTTACATCGTTGTCAGCCGTGATTGGACATGGCTGATCACGTGGTAAAGAGTCTCTGTCAGAGGCTCTGTACCTAGATCAGAGTTGCGGTGTGTCAGAAAGACACACCGCAACAACGATCACCGCGATGCGTGCACCCAGGGGTGTGCAGCGGCTTGATATCCTAGCGACGTCATATGACGTCCGGTCAGGATATTGAAACCACTTTGCCGACGTCATATTGCTATATGGCGGGTGGCAACTGGTTAAGGAACAGATGTACCTTATTAAAAAGCAGTGTTTGAGCCAAGTGACTTTGCCTAGGCTGAGATGTCATCAGTCTTCTGCAGGCAGAAGGAAGCATTTCCTCTCCCATCTCACCTCATTACTAGACTGCAAGATTGTAACCATAAGTGAAAAAGGAGAAAAATTGTCAGACTGTAGAGGCCAGAAAGGAGCATACACTGGGATAATATAAAAGTTACAATTTTATTAAAGTGTTTTACATATAAAAAATTGTAACGCTAATGAGCGTCTCATTAAAAGAATACCAAGTGAATAACGAGTGGCTAGATAGCTACATAGAGAGTACTAATGGAGTAGGTCCTCTGTCCTGACACATTTCACCAATTTTTGCTTCATCAGGGCTTGAGGAAACCATATAGTACTCGTCTACAAAGAATAAAATTGTCATTTACAAAAATATATATTATATATACAGATTATGAACACTAGTCATTAAAGTGGTTGTAAACCCTTTTGTCTTACTTGTACCTATAGGTAAGCCTGGCACCTTTTACCAATTTTTGCTTCATCAGGGCTTGAGGAAACCATATAGTACTCGTCTACAAAGAAAAAAATTATCATTTACAAAAATATATATTATACATACAGATTATAAACACTAGTCATTAAAGTGCTTGGAAACCCTTTTGTCTTACTTTTACCTATAGGTAAGCCTAGAATAAGGCTACCTATAGGTAGTGTAAATATCTCCTAAACATGCGTTGTTTAGGAGATATTTCACTTGTAGTGCGCCAATGTCATCATCGGCGCATGTGCTGTGAAGAGACATACCACCGTGCTGTTTGTTCTCCCATCGCGTGCCGTGACTGGCAGCTCCCACGCGTATGCGCGGGAGTGACGCAGGTTTGGCCAGTCACAGAGCCGGAGTCCGTGGCCCCAAAAGGAAGAGGGGCGAAGATGGACGCGGCCTGCACAGGGGACAACGCGGGCTTCGTTTGCAGGTAAATGTCAAATAATGGGCTAGTATGCAATTTTAATTTGCAGGCCTTGGGGGGAGCAAAAGAGGAAGTAAAACCCATCAGGGTTTACTTCCTCTTTACAACTGCAACCATGCATTAGATATGTGGTACCTACCTCAAAAAAAAAAAAAAAAACACATATGCACACAACACACCATTGTAGTCACAAGGTGAGAGGCTGTCAGTGTTTGGGTATGAGGAACCCAATAGCAGGGGTACACACCTTGGATAAGGATACTCAGGAGGTGAATCCAGCACAATTTCCAAAAACGTGGTACAAAAAGGGAAAGTCCAATAATCAAAGTCAAACGTAGCATAAGGTCAGGGCAGGCAGCAAAGGATCAGAGTCAATAATCGTAGCAAAGGCCAGGTAACACTATCACACAGCAACCAACAGGTGGATAGCTCTAAAACAACTGAGCACTCTCTCTCTGGAACCTTTCAGCTTTATAGTGATTAACCAACTGCCGACCAGCCGCCGCAGTTGCACTGCGACAGAATGGCACGGCTGGGCAAAACGATGTTATGTAACATTGCTTCGTCCTGTGGCCACTAGGGGGCGTGCGATGTGAGTGCCCGGCAGTCTTGATCACAGCCGGGCTCGAGCGATCGCCGCTGAGACACGGCGAACCCAGAACTGTGTGTGTAAACACAGAGTATGAACAGACGATCTGTTATCTTCCCTGCACAGTCCCCTTACCCTTCAGTTAGAACACAAACTAGGACACACTTAACCCCTTCACTGCCAGTGACATTTTTACAGTAATCAATGCATTTTTAATCACACTGATCGCTGTATTAATGCCAATGGTCCCAAAAATGTGTCAAAATTGTCCGATGTGTCCGCCAT
Organism: Lithobates sylvaticus; assembly: GCA_028564925.1. Lineage (NCBI taxonomy): Eukaryota > Metazoa > Chordata > Amphibia > Anura > Ranidae > Lithobates > Lithobates sylvaticus. The sequence goes on from CM053037.1 coordinate 26,498,773, forward strand.
AATGTCGCAGTCACGATAAAAATCGATGATTGCCACCATTACTAGTAAAAAAAATATATTAATAAAAATGCCATAAAACTATCCTCTATTTTGTAGACGCTATAACTTTTCCGCAAACCAATCAATATACGCTTATTGCAATTTTTTTTTCTTAACCAAAAATATGTAGAAGAATACGTGTTGGTCTAAACTGAGGATACAAAATGTTTTATATATTTTTTGGGGATATTTATTATAGCAAAAAGTAAAAAATAATGTGTTTTTTTTTCAAAATTGTCGCTCTTTTTTTTTTTGTTTATAGCGCAAAAAATAAAAACCACAGAGGTGATCAAATACCACCAAAAGAAAGCTCTATTTGTGGGGAAAAAAGGACTTTGTTTGGGAGCCACGTCACACGACTGCGCAATTGTCAGTTAAAGCGACGCAGTGCCGAATAGCAAAAAGTGCTCTGGTCTATGGCCAGCCAAATGGTCCGGGGGTTAAGTGGTTAAACAGGAAATGACCTCAGGAGGGTGTAGTGGAAGTGATGCAATTGCTGTCTATAACAGGAAGCACTTCAGTGCTGCCATTTTCATATGAGGATGCCATCAGACATGTGCTAGAGGCCTCACCATACCCACACAGGGGGTGCCACAGGACTTTAACAAGAGTGCCGAGGACCCCTGCGATTGGTACAGGTAGGTTGCGGGTTGTGACGGTGACTGTAGCAGGGGTGTATCTGTGTGAGACATAAATTGCAAAATCACTGGAATTTACATGACTGTATCATCCAATGGAGAGGGAAGGTACTACAACACAGGGTCAGCAGATGAGTGAGTGTGTTCTTGTGCTAACAAATAAAAACCTTCAGTGGGCCTATGTTCCCATGGATACCACTTGGGACATAGCTGAGACGGGATGTTTAGCTAAAAAGCAGGACTGCCCCAGCAAATTCGGGACTGTTGGCAAGTATGTGTGAGACATAAGTGAAGGAGAATTTGTCAAGAAAGATAAAGGAATTTATGGTGCATTTCATGAGGTTTATTCATCACACAGTAACTGGATTTGGGACTTGAATAAACTGCCATACAGGATTCTTTAGTTGAACTTTAACCGATTCCCGCCGATGTACGTCGGCAGAATGGCACGGGCAGGCAAAACCACGTACAGGTATGTGGTCCTTTAAGAGGCCTGCCGTGGGTTGCGCGTGCGCCGCCAGCGGCGCGCTCGCGACCAGGTCAGGAGCTCCGTGACCACGGCCGCGGGACCAGCAGACCCGATCGCCGCTGGTGTCCCGCGATCGGGTCACAGAGCTGAAGAACGGGGAGAGGTATGTGTAAACAAACCTCTCCCCGCGCTTCCTACTCTGCCTGTCATTGATCGGCTGTTCCCTGTCATCGGGAACAGCCGATCAGTGACGTCAGACGTCAGCCACGCCCCCTACTGTAAAAAAAAACACATAACACGTCACACTAACTCTTCCCCGCCCCCTAGTGGTTAACTCCTTTACTGCCACTGTCATTTAAATAGGAATCAGTGCTATTTAAATAGCACTGATTTCTGTATAAATGACAATGGTCCCAAAAATGTCCGATGTGTCCGCCATAATGTCGCAGTCACAATAAAAATTGCTGATCGCCGCCCATTACTGCCCATTAATGCCCATTACTAGTAAAAAAAAAAAAATTAATAAAAATGCTATAAAACTATCCCCTATTTTGTAAACGCTATAACTTTTGCGCAAACCAATCAATAAATCGCTAATTGCGATTTTTTTTTTTTTTTTTTACCAAAAATATGTAGAAGAATACATATCGCCCTAAACTGAGGAAAAAAAGTTTTTTTATATATTTTTTGGGGATATTTATTATAGCAAAAAGTAAAAAATATTGCATTTTTTTCAAAATTGTCGCTCTATTTTTGTTTATAGCGCAAAAAATAAAAACCGCAGGGGCGATCAAATACCACCAAAAGAAAGCTCTATTTGTGGGGAAAAAAGGACGCCAATATTGTTTGGGAGCCACGTCGCACGACCGCGCAATTGTCAGTATAAGCGGCGCAGTGCCGAATCGCAAAAAGGGGCCTGGTCCTTTGGCTGCCAATTGGTCCGGGGCTGAAGTGGTTAATGTTGCTCTTAGATTCTAGATTTTCCTCTGCTGCTTTTTAGTATTTAGAGCATTGGCACCTTGTTGTCTGTTTCATGTGTACACATATACGGTACAGTACACTCATGTGATGTAGGCTACGCTATCCATAGAATGGAAGATCCTGCTTCTCTGAACCATGGGAGAAATACACTCGTCTATACGGGAGAACTAAAGAACTCCTCCTATAACACAGGTGGACACTAATAAGAGGGAATGATGGGGAGGGGTGGCTCCAGCCCAAAGAGATTTGGTCAGAATCCATACACTAGACAAACAGTCTGCACTTGATATTTATAAAATTATAGATGGATGGTTGGATTATGAAGGAAAATCGAAATGCTATCTGGTGTCCATAGCAAGCTTCAAACAAAGATTTAGGGGACACACTCTATGCATTAAAGATGGTGCAGCAATAAGACCATTCAGACAAAACAAACGATTACAGCGCACACATGCAAAAATGTCATTTACCATATTTATCAGCATATAACACACAGGCGTATAACACGCACCTTCATTTTAGGAGGGAAGTTTCAGGAAGAAAAACGTACATTTTGAATAAAGAACTTTATAACAAAATAAGGGTCAGTGCCCATCTGCAGCCTCACAATTGCCCATCAATGCAGCTTGATCAATGCCATCTGCAGCCGCACAATTGCCCATCTGCAGCCTGATCAATGTCCATCTCCAGCCTTGCCATTGCCCATCTGCAGCCTGATCAATGCCATCTGCAGCCTCACAATTGCCCATCAATGCAGCTTGATCAAGGCCCATCTGCAGCCTTGTCATTGCCCATCTGCAGCCTGATCAATGCCATCTGCAGCCTCACAATTGCCCATCAATGAAGCTTGATCAATGCCCATCTGCAGCCTCGCCATTGCCCATCAATGCAGCTTAATCAATGCCCATCTGCAGCCTCACAATTTCCCATCAATGCAGCTTGATCAATGCCCATCTGCAGCCTCACAATTGCCCATCAATGCAGTCTGATGCCCGTCTACAGCCTCACAATTGCCCATCAATGCAGCTTTATCAATGCCCATCTGCAGCCTCACAATTGCCCATCTGCAGCCTGATCAATGCCCATCTCCAGCCTCGCCATTGCCCATCTGCAACCTGATCAATGCCATCTGCAGCCTCACAATTGCCCATCAATGCAGCTTGATCAATGCCCATCTGCAGCCTCACAATTTCCCATCAATGCAGCTTGATCAATGCCCATCTGCAGCCTCACAATTGCCCATCAATGCAGTCTGATGCCCGTCTACAGCCTCACAATTGCCCATCACTGCAGCTTAATCAATGCCCATCTGCAGCCTCACAATTGCCCATCTGCAGCCTGATCAATGCCCATCTCCAGCCTCGCCATTGCCCATCTGTAGCCTGATCAATGCCATCTGCAGCTTCACAATTGCCCATCAATGCAGCTTGATCAATGCCCATCTGCAGCCTCGTCAATGCCCATCTGCAGCCTCACAATTTCCCATCAATGCAGCTTGATCAATGCCCATCTGCAGCCTCACAATTGCCCATCAATGCAGTCTGATGCCCGTCTACAGCCTCACAATTGCCCATCAATGCAGCTTTATCAATGCCCATCTGCAGCCTCACAATTGCCCATCTGCAGCCTGATCAATGCCCATCTCCAGCCTCGCCATTGCCCATCTGCAACCTGATCAATGCCATCTGCAGCCTCACAATTGCCCATCAATGCAGCTTGATCAATGCCCATCTGCAGCCTCACAATTGCCCATCTGCAGCCTCACAATTTCCCATCAATGCAGCTTGATCAATGCCCATCTGCAGCCTCACAATTGCCCATCAATGCAGTCTGATGCCCGTCTACAGCCTCACAATTGCCCATCACTGCAGCTTCATCAATGCCCATCTGCAGCCTCACAATTGCCCATCTGCAGCCTGATCAATGCCCATCTCCAGCCTCGCCATTGCCCATCTGCAGCCTGATCAATGCCATCTGCAGCCTCACAATTGCCCATCAATGCAGCTTGATCAATGCCCATCTGCAGCCTCGTCAATGCCCATCTGCAGCCTCACAATTTCCCATCAATGCAGCTTGATCAATGCCCATCTGCAGCCTCACAATTGCCCATCAATGCAGTCTGATGCCCGTCTACAGCCTCACAATTGCCCATCAATGCAGCTTAATCAATGCCCATCTGCAGCCTCACAATTTCCCATCAATGCAGCTTGATCAATGCCCATCTGCAGCCTCACAATTGCCCATCAATGCAGTCTGATGCCCGTCTACAGCCTCACAATTGCCCATCACTGCAGCTTAATCAATGCCCATCTGCAGCCTCACAATTGCCCATCTGCAGCCTGATCAATGCCCATCTCCAGCCTCGCCATGGCATTGATCAGGCTACAGATGGGCAATGGCGAGGCTGGAGATGGGCATTGATCAGGCTGCAGATGGGCAATTGTGAGGCTGCAGATGGGCATTGATTAAGCTGCAGTGATGGGCAATTGTGAGGCTGTAGACGGGCATCAGACTGCATTGATGGGCAATTGTGAGGCTGCAGATGGCATTGATCAAGCTGCATTGATGGGAAATGTGAGGCTGCAGATGGGCATTGATCAAGCTGCATTGAGGGCAATTGTGAGGCTGCAGATGGGCATTGATTAAGCTGCATTGATGGGCAATTGTGAGGCTGTAGACGGGCATCAGACTGCATTGATGGGCAATTGTGAGGCTGCAGATGGGCATTGATGGGAAATTGTGAGGCTGCAGATGGGCATTGACGAGGCTGCAGATGGGCATTGATCAAGCTGCATTGATGGGCAATTGTGAAGCTGCAGATGGCATTGATCAGGCTACAGATGGGCAATCTGCAGCTTCACAATTGCCCATCAATGCAGCTTGATCAATGCCCATCTGCAGCCTCGTCAATGCCCATCTGCAGCCTCACAATTTCCCATCAATGCCCATCTGCAGCCTCACAATTGCCCATCAATGCAGTCTGATGCCCGTCTACAGCCTCACAATTGCCCATCAATGCAGCTTAATCAATGCCCATCTGCAGCCTCACAATTGCCCATCTGCAACCTGATCAATGCCATCTGCAGCCTCACAATTGCCCATCAATGCAGCTTGATCAATGCCCATCTGCAGCCTGTTCAATGCCCATCTGCAGCCTCACAATTGCCCATCAATGCAGCTTGATCAATGCCCATCTGCAGCCTCGCAATTTCCCATCAATGCAGCTTGATCAATGCCCATCTGCAGCCTCACAATTGCCCATCAATGCAGCTTGATCAATGCACATCTGCAGCCTCACCTCAGATTACTGCTGCCTCGGAGGGGGGTGGGACGAGCGCTGTCAGATTACATAAAGCGAGAATCTCCTGTTTACTCGGCAGCCTCTTTAATACAAAGTCCCACCTCCTGGACTGGCTTCTATGACGGAACACTGGTCCAATGCTGACCCAGGAGACGGGACTTCCTATTACAGAGGCTGCTGAGTAAACAGGAGATTCTCACTGTATGTAATCTGACGGCGCTCGTCCCACCCCCCTCCCCGTTCCCTCCTAGGCAGCCCAAATTGAAGTATCGGCCTATAACACGCACACACTATTTGCACCCGATTTTCATGGTGGAAAGGTGCGTGTTATACGCCAATAAATACAGTAAATCCTGGAAGGATGTTTTAAAAGACCTGAACATATTCAGAAAATATGGCCATATAGTGCTAAGCACACTACTATGTCAAAGTACCCCCATTATCAGTGGGTCCTACGCAGGGCTTTTTTTCAATTCCGGCACCTCCAGCAATGAATGTATGTAATGGCAAGGAGTGCCGGGGTGTGCTGTAAGGTCTATTGATGCTTGCTGCTGGGGTATCTATTGTCACTGGTGGGGATCTATTTTTTCGTGCAGGTCTATTGTTGCTAGTGGGAGGGTCTTATGTTTCTGGGGGGATCTACTGTTGAGGGAGAGATTTATTGTTGCTGCCTCCTGGAGGGTCTATTGATGCAGTCTGCTGGGACATCTGTTGTTGCTGCCCGGGGGTCTATTGTTGCTGGGGTGGTATTTTGTTGCAGGGGGTCTTCTATTGTTACGTGGGGGCTCTATTTTTGCTGGGGTGAGGGTCTACTGTTGCTGGGGTAGGGTTGATTGTTGCTCACTGCAGGGCATCTATTTTACTGTCTGTCTTTGTTATTAACAAATTACGTGCAAATCACTTAGTAGCAAAAAGTTATACTTGGTTCTGTGTTCTCTAAAATGGGCAGCACTGGAAGGTCGGTAGGAGATGGAACCAAGGAACGGTGCTCAGGGGTGAGTAGGGAGCAGAAACAAAGGGTGAAGGTCTGAGTTTCGGCACCTATTCACTGAGAAAAAAAAGCCCTGTGTCAGGGAACCTCCGCACCAAGCAGGTGAATCCCGGATCCAATATGCGCATTTGCGCACCTTTTTCTAACATATATGCGCATCGGCGCACGGATGTGTGCATTGGAGCACAGATGTGCGCATCGGCACATTTTTGTGGAACGGACATGCGCACTGTGCACGTTCTTGTGCACAACATCGAATCATGGCGCACGGCGCCCTATTTAAGCGAGCAGCCACTTGGCATCAGTGCTGGATTGTCTCAGCTTGTTCCTGCATACCTTGCTGTTGCCTTGTCTGACTTCACCTGATCTCGAACACCCGGCTCTTCCTGACTACTCTCTTGGATCACCCCTGCAACCTTGTCTGCCTTGTTTACCTGCACCGACCCTGGCTTGAACCTCTGACTTCGGCTTTGTCTCCTGATTCTGTACTTCGCTGCCTGACCTGTTGCCGACCTCTGCCTGTCCCCGACCACGAGCCTGCCTGCCGTCTGTGTACTTCTCTGCCAGCCCGTTGCCAACTCCTGCTTGTTCCTGACCTGCTATCTAACTGCCTACAGGCACCTGCACCCTTCCGCTGCCCTAGCAGTTCCTGTCTCCACCTCTAGGGGTGCTAGGACCGGGACCGTGCAAGAGGCCGCCCTTGTCATTTCCGACTCCGCTGTAAGGTACGTGACACCCTGGTCCTACGCTATCCATAAAATGGAAGATCCTGCTTCTCTGAACCATGGGAGAAATACACTCCTCTATACGGGAGTAGACATGTGCACAACAAAAAAATTAGTTTTTTTCGTTTCGTTTTTAGTTTCCGTTGATTCGTAACGATTCGTACATTCGTAAGTCGTCGGTGTTCATATTCGTAACGATTCGTACGAGTTATTTTTTCGTTGATTCGTTTTTTCGTTAGTTTAATTTTCGGACGCATTCGTATTTATTCGTACATTCGTAACATTTGTAACATTCGTAGATTCGTAATCGGAGCATAATTCATAATTTTATGTAATGTGTATGCTATTATTACATTTTAATAATTTCCGAATCGAAAAATAAAGTTACGAATCGAAAAAAAAGTTACGAATGTACGAAATTTTTTTGTTCAATAGAGACACACGGAAAATTACAAATTTGAGAAAAAAAAAAAGTTACAAATCGGAAAAAAAAGTTACGAATCGAAAAAAAAAGTTACGAATGTACGAATTTTTTTGTTCAATCCATTCGAAGCACGTTTAGCAGCACCATTGTAAGGGACACGGAAAATTACCAATTCAACAAAAAAAAAAAAAGTTACGAATGTACGAATTTTTTCGTTCGTTTTAGTTTTTCGGATTTTCTTCATTAGTACATTCGTTGTTTCTAATTAGTTTTTTTTTCGGATTTTCTGTGTTTTTCGGATTCGTTCGATTTGAATGATTCGTTAATCGGATTCGTACGATACGAGCGATTCGTACGAGAACGAACGAAAATAACGAAAAAAAAAAAAAAAAAATAAACAAATTGCACATGTCTATACGGGAGAACTAAAGAACTCCTCCTATAACACAGGTGGACACTAATAAGAGGTAATGATGGGGAGGGGTGGCTCCAGCCCAAAGAGATTTGGTCAGAATCCATACACTAGACAAACAGTCTGCACTTGATATTTATAAAATTATAGATGGATGGTTGGATTATGAAGGAAAATCTAACTGCTATCTGGTGTCCATAGCAAGCTTCATTCACGGGCATAGTGTTGAGAGATGACAGAAGTTAGGTCATTGTCATATGTGACGATTAACCTGTCTTTTGTAAGGACGACACATTTTAGTAGATTTGTTCTCTGAAGATTCAAATACACCCCACACACCTCTCCATTTCAAAACGTAAATCTCTTAATCAACCTCCTTGTCCTTATTTTGTAAACATTTAATGAGGTATTTGATAGGGAATGCATAATTTATGGGGAGAGACTAAGGCCTCTTGAATAATTCTTTATGTTTATATAGCTAGGTGGTATATCTAGATCCCCCTGCTTGCTGCTAAACGCTCATCAATATTCAGGATCCACTAGAACATCGGCGGAAGAATAAAATGATTCCTGTCTTAATCAATGCTTTGTCTCTTTTAATCAGGGTGCCCAGTTGAAGTTGCAAGACAAGGACTGTAAAATGAGGAATGTACAGTCTGATCTTATGATTTCTTTGTTCATATGTAATCTTTATAGCAAAGTACGGACAGACATACACAGCGTGATAAAAGCCTTGCTTGAGATGATCGTACTGGGTACGTTTAAGCAAGTCAGTCCTCCTAAAAATATTTTAGTTTTTGGTAGAAAAGTCTTCTAACAGTTTATCTCTTAGGGATCCAGCTGATAAGTTCTGAGAAGAAAAGGGGGAAGCGCCACCTAAATACTGAGATTAAAAGGCTTTATTAGCGCACCAAGTTAATAACACTAATGCCGCGTACATACCATCGGAAATGCCGCCAGCAAACCTCAGATGATCGATTTTTGACAGAAAATGCGACCGTGTGTATGCTCCATCGGTCTTTTGCTGGCGGAATTCCAGCTGAAAATGCGATCGTCTGTATGCAATTCGGACGCGCAAAAAATCATGCATGCTCGGAAGCAATGAACTTAATTTTCTCGGCTCGTCGTAATTTTGTACGTCACCGCGTTCTTGACGGTCGAAAGCTCAGAGAACTTTTGTTTGACCGTGTGTATGCAAGGCAAGCGTGAGCGGAATTCTGTTGGAAAAATCATCCAAGATTTTTCGAATGGAAATTCCGCTCGTTTGTACGCGGCATTACAGGATGAAAAGTAATTTAGGCTTGCGTTCCACGCTGGTTGTCAGTTCCTGTTTCCTTCTTCCTGGTGGCCACAGGACACTGAGGAATACATCCATGTATCCACACAGCCGGGAGAGTGACGGTATACCCGTAAGGATGCCAAATAGGCCGGACATCTCCATCTTTGTTCACACAGAGCTGGTAATACTGAGGATAGCTGCCACCTACCACTACCCCTGTTCAGATACACATCCATATGTGCAATCGTTTCTCCCATACCCACGGATGTACTATGGACTATTAAGTCAATGGACTTTTTTAACCTTTTTATTAGTATTTGATTCAGCCTTTTTTTTTTGGCGCCAGTATAAAGTGTATATTGTGTGATAAGAGTTCTGGGCTTCAGTCTCCTGGCCTAAAACAATAACGGGTAATGGCAGTAAGGGTCATGTCACATGAGTAGTCCTATTGCTGGCAACAACTCACCAGTCTTATGAGAGTTGGATGCGCTTGCTCTCCCACCCTTTGTGCAGCTGCCACTCGAAGCATAAGTCACAACTCTATGCAGCCAGTGGTGTTGTTTTTTTATTTATTTTTTTCCTGTGCCACATACCACCTATCTTGATTAGTCTGTGGCAGCACGCTCCATTTGGCAACACCCTAGCTATTAAGCAGTGATCAGCCTGGTCTGCCCTGTCTCCTGCCTCATGATTGGCCGTGCTGCTTTGGCACTCTGTTTAGGCACAAATCCATAGCTCTGGGCTTGCGATAACATTTGCCACCTAGTTCCCTACCTTCTGTGTTGCCTGTCATTTGGATTCATCATTGCTGACCCCTGCCTTGTACCCTGGCAGCACTTTTGTACTGCTGCTTGCCCTAACCTCAGATTGTTTACTGGACTATGCTTGCAGCTACCTGCCCTGACTTCAGAACTGTGTACTGAATTATGCTTGCCTGCTACCTGCTCTGACCACATGACTGTCCTTGGACCATCCCAGGATTTTGCCAACAGCCACTGTCATTTCCCTGACCAGTCTTGAGACTACAGGTAGCCTTTTTTGGCTCATTCGTTCAGTCCCGGTGCCATCTGGTCAGGAACTATAGCACTGTGTTCTAAGACCTAGGGACAGCCGAGAACTGGTAGGCTTGCCTTGCTTGCCTTAAAGGGGTTGTAAAGGTTTCTAATGCATTCTATGCATTAAGGTGAAAAAACATCTGACAATGCCACCCCCCCAGCCCCCCGTTTTACTTACCTGACCCTTCGAAAGTCCCACTCGCCCCTGACATCCTCTTCGTTGCTCACCCTGGCCATTGATTGGCTAGAGTGGATGGATTGAAAGCAGCGCAGCCATTGTCTCGCACTGCTGCCAATTACATCCAATGGGGGGGCGGAGCCGAGTGATACAGTGAGCGGCTATGGCCGCCGGCTGTATTACGGGAGCGAGCCCGCAAGTACTCCACACCATGCGAGGGAGCTCGCATTAAGGTGAGCAGTACTTGCGGGGGGAGCCGAGACAGCCACCGAGGGACACCATAAGACCAGGTTCGGGGCCACTCTGTGCAAAACAAGCTGCACAGTTGAGGTAAGTATAACAACATGTTTTAAAAAAAAAAAAAAAAAAAATCTTTCAAGAGCAATAACTGTAGAGCTTTCTGCAGCTGGTTCTAGCGACATATTACCAGAGATGGAATACATCATGTGACATCAGCCCAACTGTGAAAATTCAGTTAGCAGCTGTTGTTTCAAGCAGACCTAAAGTACATGCCCTTCCTCACTTGTAACGGAGACTTAACCAGCTTTTAATCAATTACTTTAACTGCTACAAAAAATGAGATGACAGTAGCATTGACTATAATGGTCTTACACTTTGCATGGTAGCTTTGGATGGCAATTTGTTAGGGGTCAGAATTCAAGAGTTGGGAAATTCAAATGAGTGATTCATGCTGAATATGTTATTGATCCATGGTTGCTCAGCTTTTGGGGAGCCAGTCTGGGTGCTGCCTTCTCCCTAGCAAAGTGAGTAATGTGTGATGAGTAAGAAGTGCCTTACTTGAAGAGTTGCACAACTTGATTAAGATCAAGTCAAGATTCATGCAACTCTTCATGTAAGTGTCACATACCTTGGTGGAGGCCGTAGTGAGGAGGGGGGTGCCCTTGCTGCTCTGGTCCAAACACTCCTGAATGCTTAGGGTAGCATGGGTGCTAGGAACTTGGACGGCAGATGATCAGTAGAGAGGGTCTGCAGAGATGATGGTAGATGCAGATAGGGGAAGATCTCACAATCAACAGTCAGGAGTGAGCAGGCAGAGATAGTCTGCAAGCTAGATCCAAGGTCATACATGGTCTGGGGACTGGAAGAGGAGACATGGTCAGGATCATACACGAATAGGCAGTTGTAACAGAAGCAGGGTCTGGAGACAAGCAGGGTCAAACATGGGAGATCAAGCAGATGCAAAGGTCAAGCAGATGCAAAGTTCAAGCATCAAGCATGGTAATGTTTATTTGTAAAATGAAGACTTTATCCAAATTTATATGGGGGTGGGGGGTTGCAGGAAGACATTTTTAATTGGCAATTAGTGTATTTTAGAGTTAAGAAAATTGGTAAATCCAGGGACAAAAATAAGGAAGCCAGTTGTATTAGTATCAACTACATTGGTTCAGTTTTTCCACTGTGGTTGTTGTGCTTTAGGAGTTCTATCTTGACTCTAGAGTGAATGCAGGACATCCTCCTTGGTATAGCTTTTCTCTTCTTCCACTATGCAATCACGAGTTCAGCCTGTGCCGCTCTCTTTCCAGACACAGGAAAACATTAGAGCTGTCTGCTAAATCACCCAGAACAGTGGTAATAATAACAGCCCACTGTACCTTGCCAATGGGTTAAAAAGCTGGATATTCAGCTTAATCATTCCTTCATCCTTCATGTCAAAGGAAAAACAAAGATACAAGCAGAAAGATCACCGCTGCATTGTGCATAGCTCGTGCTGAAAACATTAAGTATAATATGGGCTTATTTCTTTCAGTTGAGTTGATAAATTGCTGGCATATCCTACAGGAAAGCCTGGAATGAGAACTGTTTGGCACTACAGTACTTTGTTCTTCATACTTTGTAAGGTTAGTGCAATCAAAATGATCATGCTCAGTCTTTAGTTACGTTCAGATCCCTTTTTAATGCTTCCTGTGGCTTTTCAAAAAAGGACACACGCACACATATATCTTTCTTTACAACTAAAGACTAAATAATGAAAATTAAAGTTATCTTACTGCAGTTTTAAAGCCCAGTAAAACAGTCCGTTTAAATCAGCTTAACACATTCCAGATGCATCAAAACAGGGTATGCAAGGTGTCAACAAGGGCTGTCTTAAATGCGGGGCAAAAGGGGCAGATGCACAGGGCCAAGTCATTGTTAAGGGGCCCAAAGCAGCTTCCCCTTGAGCCCCTTGTCATGGGGAGCCATGGACCGGTAGCGGCAGGGGCATGGTGAAGAGAGACCGGGAGGGAGAAGAGAGATCGGGAGGGAGAAGAGCTCCCTGACCACGAGGGGAGGAGCAGCAGGCCGCGCATACCAAATACAGAGGGCTCTCTCTCGCTCTCTCGCTGTCTCTCGCTCTCTCGCTCTCTCGCGCTCTCGCTCTCGTCGGGACCCAATAGTACTGTTGGTGCACATGAGAATAGTCCCAGTAAAGCTTGCAGGCAGCAATAAGGATACTAGATGGTAGTAAAGGACTCAGCCTCTAAAGAAGCAAATAGTAAATCCCCCACAGCAGCACCTTACCAGTCCCAGCAATATTGCAGCTCACTGTACAGTCACATACAGTGTGTTTTGGGATTGTGGGCAAAATCGCTGCAATTCTGCCCGCAATCGCAAACACCCAGGTGTGAACGGGGCCTTAGGGTTCAGGTGGGAGACGTGTTATATTGTAGAATAGAATGGTTGGATATAATGGTAGAATGTTTTTTGTTAGGGCTAGTTTAGTGTTATGGACACTTTGGGAATCCTGTTTTATTTCTGTTTAGTACCAGAAGCCCTATTCCGATGGTTTCTGGCAGCTTCCAAACAATTTTTATTTATTTTTGTTCCCCCGAATAATTTATTTAATTTTTAAGCATTTCTCTTACAATACCAACAATCATCCAATCTCTTAGTTACAATTAAATGCCAATGTAGCACTGACCCTCGAAGGAGCTGCTGATTTTTTCTGGGCTTACCGATGCCTCCTCCAGCTCGTAACTCGTTGTTCTTGTCTAGGGGTTCCCAGGGTTGATACCCAGTAACTGTAGAGACCGACACTTGAATTCCTTTAGGAATTTTTATTTGCTTAAAATGTTGAACAGAAACAGTCTCTCAGTTGGGAATAGAGGGTAGAGTATAGAAGCTCAAGCACTTTGGAACTGCTGACACTCAATAAATGTCTCTCTAGATGGGTCCAGAGAGTAGCCACTCGCAACTGGATAACTCAACCGTTGGATAAATCCTTGCTTGTGCATCTAGCAGCCAACAAGTGATTTAGCTTAGCAAAGTCTCTGCCACAGACTTGGTTGTGAAACTTTAGATGAACACAAGTCTCTCACAGGAACTTAGTTGCAACGGAAGGATAAGGTTGGGAACTTTTTTACAGTACCAGTATCTTGCAGCCGGTCCGGCGATACCGTAAGAAATGCGGATTCAATTAGTGTCCTTACAGCTCAGCTTCCGGGCTCTTACCGAGCAGCCAGCCTCGTGCGTGGTCCTCTTCTGAAGAGTCCTCCCCTGGTTGCATGCAGAGTTGCTGGGCCTCTCCAAAACCCGAGAACGGCGCCGGAACACCTTTAGAATCCTCCTTCCAGTTACTGCGCCTCGAACTAGCCAGTGGTCAGAGGCTCGGAAACGGATGGATCCGCACCCCAGGCCATGAGGGCCTCTGGGGACTGGTCAGGAGGACCAAGACCACGGAGTCAGCAACAACTTCTGGACCGGAACCCTGAATTACGTGACTTCAGCACCTTAAGTACCCTCTCCCGGAATACACAGTGAGACAAACGCGCCCACTGATTGTCTCCGAGAAGAGACTGGTGCCCAATGCGTCCAACCAGACTGCGTTCTAGGGCCTCTCACAGGTGCAAACCCACCTATGACCAGGCAGAACCTCAATACAGCCCAGCCAAACTGATGTCAAAGCATAACCTAGCACAATTAACGCCAAGACTTTAACTATAGTCTTGGGAAAAACTAAATTTACAACATAGCGGGGTACTCATCAGGAGTACCGGCGCTACACCAATTTAATTGTAAGCCTTCTAGAAATGATTTCCAATACCTTCTTAAATCACTCTTGTACATAACCAAAAAGAAAGCCCAATATAAATTTACTAAGCACCAAAGCAAAACAAAAACACACTCAGTGCCCTGCGTTCTAAATCCCACATATATTTCACACAGCCAAAAGCAATATAACTGGCTGAGCATCATTAACACCTACATACCCTCCAATATATGCAATTGGGCGACTGGGGGCTGGGACTTTAAATGAAGCAGGCAGGTGTAAAACATTAAAATTTATTGGAAATTCAGTGGTAAGTTGCATGAGGGTAATCATGACTACACCAAGAAAATCAATATATTCCATTCAATGGATAGACATACAGCAATGATAATTGACCACAATAATACAAATCACAATTACAAGTGATCATTGAATAAATAAAACAGTAGCTGGCATAAAACATGGCATATAATCGCTCTATGCATTTTGTGGATTCATCCACTCTTCAGGAGCATGCACGTGGAAAACTGAATGCTGTAATATAATAGTAGCAAGGATATCTGTAAGGTCTGACCCCCCCCCCCCCCCCCCCCCCCCAAAAAAAATACCCTCCAATATAGTATACAACAGCCAGTCTCCCCCTCTTTTAAGACCATAATCTATTTAGAATTAATGAAGTCCGAGGTAAACCCAGGGTAGCAAGCCACCTATTCCAAATTTTTTCAAATTTGTTTGGGCAATTTCTGTGTTAGATTAGAGTAGATTAGCTTTTCTTTAGATATAGTAGGATTTTTGTGTTTTCAGTTCCTCCCAGGGTGGGAGAATAGGGGGATAACCATTTTTGGGCAATTAATTAGTGGGCTTCAAATAACACTCAAGTGATGGGGACATATATATTTTCTGGTAAAGTAGCCTCATCCAACATGTTCAATAGGCCTATCCCTGGATATTCTGCTAATGTAACCTGAAAGATGGATCTTATAATAGTCAGTATCTGTAGAGTTTTGAACATCTCCACATCATGTGGATCAAGGTGGCAGGGCCACTGTTACATTTAAGACCAAAGGGATTCTCTTTACGTTACGTTGCCAAGCAAACGGGTGGGGGATAAGCTAACCTGTGAGTGCAGACAACACCATCTCCCACTGGTGTTCTGCTACAGGGCCCAAATCTGTGGACCACTGTTCTTTAGCCAGAATAACCACCAATGTTTGACACTTAGTGTGAAGAGTGAAATAAAATTGGGAAGTCAGACCTTTCTTAGTATCACCACTTTGAAGTATAGAGACAATAGTGGGCCTGCTATATTGCAGTGTATGTGCTTGAGTTTGAAACTGGTTGGCATGTCTTAACTGGAGGTACTGAAAAAGCCTCTGATGTGGGAGATCAAATTCCCCACACAGTTGATCAAATAATTTAAGACAAGTGTTTTCATACAATTGCACAATATACCGTATCCCAGGGGTAGGCAACCTTGGCCCTCCAGCTGTTTTGAAACTTCAAGTCCCATTAGACATAGCAAGACCCTGACAATCACAGGCATGACTCTTAGAGGCAGATGCATGACGGGATTTGTAGTTTTACCACAGCTGGAGGGCCGAGGTTGCCTACCCCTGCCGTATACCTTTGTTATACCACAATTCAAAACTCTTCAACCTTTTTAACTCCCCATATTCCCTATTATACCATATGTGAGTGTAGTCAGTGAAACCTTGGATACCTGTCATTTTCTTCATTGTTTGCCATATTTTATCTAATAACTTTCCTGTGTAGAAATTAGAAGGTTGATTCAGGTGTCTGGCCTCCAAAAGAGCTAGGAGTGGGTATTTATTATATGCAGTAAGCAATATCTCTTGTATCGGGTCAGACTCCTGTATCTTATCCCATCCTAGGAGATGCTGTAACTGAGAGGACAGAAAGTAATGCTTAACATTTGGTACAGCCAACCCTCCTGCCTCTCTATCCAACATCAATTTGATACGCGGCTGTTTCTTCCTCCAAATCAACTCCCGAAACAGGGTATACATTTTTCTAAACCAGCCAGATGTAACCCATACCGGAGAATTATGAATAATGTATATCAATTGTGGGGCCCAAATCATTTTTAATTAAGTTTGCTCTTCCAACAACTGTTAGCGGCAATCTACACCACCTTAAGCATTTTATCCTTAAATCGGTCTATTAATACATTTGTAGGTAACCCAGGAGAAATATCTCAGCTATTTCTTTTGCATACCACACCTTTTTTTTTAAGACCAGATTCTACATCCTCATGACAATGAAGGATTCTGAAAAGAGCACTCAACAACCAATGTTGATGAAAAAGATAATAGGAGAGATAATAAGAGATATTTGTTATCAGTGAACAAAATCCTAGACTCTTTTAATTACCCACTAATTACTCTAAGCCCTACTATTGATAGCCTTAAGTGATGCAGCATGAGCATTTACATTACTGATAGCCTTAAGTGATCCAGCATAAGCTTTTACATTTAGCGAAAGATCATATCTGTAACTCAGGACTCAAAATACTACCTACTTTACTGTTTGGGGGATTATTTAGCATGTTGAATATACATGTTCTGCTTTGCACTTTTGCAACTAAAATGATTTAGGTCTCTTTTCACACTGGTGTGTTGGCAGTAATGTTCTTTTTGATGTGCTGTACTGCATGCATTTAGATGCATCTTACAGACGTTTTTTTCTTGCATTATGCAAAGAAAAGAGGAAACATTCAAAACTGCAGTTGTGTCTGTAACCTGTGCTTGAGACTAAAGGGGGAGAACTGAAGACATAGTATCACTCTGCCCTGTCTTTGCAGGTTCCATGAATCCACCTTCAAGAGGTGTTTAGGATTTGTGCCATACATACTATACCCTGGATATGCCCCTGCCCTTTATAACTCTATAAAAAAACTTCACCTGTAGGCAGGTGCAGTTCAGCCTCCCATCAGTAGGTGGCACTGTATCGCAGAGGGAATGGAGGTTGAGAGGCTCTTTTGTTCCTCTACAGCAGGGGTCTCAAACTGGTGGCCCTCCAGCTGTTGCAAGTCCCATGAGGCTTTGCAAGGCTGACAGTTACAAGCATGACTCCCACAGGCAGAGGCATGATGGGACTTGTAGTTTCGCAACAGCTGGAGGGCCACCAGTTTGAGACCCCTGCTCTACAGCCTCAGTAGGTATAATCAGGGGAGCAGCCATCCGATTGGTCGCTGCTCTACTGATTGGCCTCTGTGGTCAATTTTAGTGAGGGCAATGCTAACAAATAGCAAATGCTCAACACTCATGGCAGTTGACAGACATTTGTGAAGTTAGGGACAGGAACCCGCTGGTGAGGGACAGTGTGTCTAGCACAGGGAAAGGTTATGGTGAAGGAAGGATCTCATGCCTGACTCTACTAACTAGTATACTCTGTGGGATCAGGGCTGGGAACTCCTATCAGCCCCCCAGGTTGCTCTTGTCGTCACGCCACCTATCAGTCGCTTCCATCGTCAGATGCTGCCTTGTATCCTAATCTTACCCATGTGTCTTCTGCAGCATAGAGACTGTGTTCCAATAATCCTAGCAGTGAAGAGCATTGTTGGAATTGCAAGAATAGCTACTGTATCAAGTGTCATTTGTTGCTTATCTTTGTATGAATATAACTTGCCACATACCTTGCTTTCCGTGTGTAGTTACTCCACCTTGGATACCACACACCTGCCCAAGCTATCACACGACCGGACTTTTCGACGGACTAGGTCCGCCGGTCTTCCCGATGGACTTTCGGCAGAGTTCCAACGGTCTTTCCGAATGAACGGACTTGGCCACACACAATCACACAAGTCCGACGGATTCGAACGGGATGACGTACGACCGGACTAGAATAAGGAAGTTCATAGCCAGTAGCCAAAGCTGCGCTAGCGTTGTTTTTTGTCTAACATAAACACAAACGGATTTCTCGATAGGAACTGGGTCCGGTGGAGTACCGGCGGAAAAATTTGAAACCTGTTCAATTTCCAAAGTCTGTCAGATTTTTGGACAGCAAAGGTCCGATGGAGCCCACACACGATCGAATTGTCTGACGGATTATTTTTGTCGGACCTTTGCTGTTGAAAAATCCAGTCGTGTGTACGCGGCATTAGGGGCTTGCCAGCCCTCTTGTAATATCAGTAAAGTGAGAAAAAAGGGACGTTGATGGGGAGAGCCAACCTGGTCGAGATGATTCTGATGCCCCAATTATATATATTATCCATAATTCCCCAGTAGTTATTCTGTTATAATATATCCGGGTCAACTCTATTTTTCATTCCCTGATCTGGAAGGGGGGCAATTCCAGAATTACAGAAGGTTGAAACAACTTCAGACGTCTAAAGGTGGGGGGAGATAGCCTTCCCGAATCCATGGCTCTATTAGTGTAGGTTGAATCACTGTGATCATCAGTGTTTTATGGTGGTATATAGGATAGTGCACTGCTTTCACCGTATACAGTGTGGAGTGTAAGGTACTGTATAATGTACAGAATGGAGCTATCTGGCATGTGTAATGCACTGTACAGTGTACGAAATCGGGAAAACAGAAGTATGTCGCATACAACACAGTGTACAGAAAGGAGCAGCCTAGAGTGTATGTTATGTACAGCACAGGGTGAAGTATGGCAGTCAGGAGTATTTGATGTACAGCATAGTGAGTGGAGTGGGGCAGTCAAGAACATGTCATGTACCACACATTCTGATTCTCTTTATTAACCACTTCCAGACCAGCCTCGTTTTGGATTTTAGGTGTTTACATGTTTAAAACAGTTTTTTTTGCTAGAAAATGACTTAGAACCCCCAAACATTATATATTGTTTTCTTTCTAACATCCTAGAGAATAAAATGGCGGTCGTTGCAATACTTTTTTTCACACCGTATTTGCGCAGCGGTCTTACAAGCGCACTTTTTTTGGAAAAAAGTCACTTTTTTGAATAAAAAAATAAGACAACCGTAAAATTAGCCCAATTTTTTTTGGATTGTGAAAGATAATGTTACGCCGAGTAAATTGATACCCAACATGTCACGCTTCAAAATTGCGGCCGCTCGTGGAATGGCGTCAAACTTTTACCCTCAAAAATCTCCATAAGCGACATTTAAAAAATTCTACAGGTTGCATTTTTTGAGTTACAGAGGAGGTCTATGGCTAGAATTATTGCTCTCGCTCTACCGATCGCGGCGATACATCACATGTGTGGTTTGACTACCGTTTTCATATGCGGGCGCTGCTCACGTATGCGTTCGCTTCTGCGCGCGAGCTCGTCGGGACGGGGTGTTTTAAAAAATTTTTTTTTGTTTTTTATTATTTATTTTACTTAATTGTATTATTTTTTACACAGTTTTAAAAAAAAAAAAAAATTGATCACTTTTATTCCTATTACAAGGAATGTAAACATCCCTTGTAATAGAAAAAAGCATGACAGGTCCTCTTAAATATGAGATCTGGGGTCAAAAAGTCCTCAGATCTCATATTTGGACTTCAATGGGAAAAAAAAAAATAAATTTAAAAAATGTCATTTAAAAAAATGACATTTGTAAATTTCTCTTTAAGACGTATGGGCGGAAGTGACGTTTTTGACGTCGCTTCCGCCCTCCTATGGTATAGAGATGAGTGGCGGCCATCTTAGCCTCACTCATCTCTATACACAGGCAGGGAACGGACCCGATCGCCTCCGCCGCTGCCGACGGTTCCGGTAAGCGGCGGAAGGCACGGGAGAGCGGCGGGAGGGGGGGGCACCTCTCCCGCCGCCGATAACGGTGATCTCGCGGCGAATCCGCCGCGATGACCACCATTATCGGAAAGGGGACCGCTCACTGTAAAGAGGGATACCTCGGTTGTGGCAGCAGCTGCTGCCGTTACCGAGATATCCCTCTTCAAAAAAATGACGTATATATACAGTGAGCGGTCGTGAAGTGGTTAAAGCATTCTAAATAAAACACTATTTTAATAAATTGATTTTAATAGCATTTCATGACACAACTGGTCAGTTGTATCATTACTACTGTAGCACCCTCTACCTGGGTAGGTGCTAGAGTAGTTTTTTTTTTGGTAAGTGAAGGTAAATTTAGGCAGGCATGTATGGAAGCTAGGCCTGTTTTGTTTTGGTTTGGGTGGGCTGGGAGTGGCTAGAGTAGCAGCTATGACTCAGACAGCATCACCTCACTGTTACCTCCCTCTTTCTTTTAGAGGATTCTGGAAGACGAGGAGGGGAAGAGAGGTGGAGTTGTTTGGGGTGTCTCAGGGAGCCCGGGCCAATCCCCAACTAGGATTGGCAGGTGGCAGGCCTACTTGAAATACCTAGAGTCAGCCCAACTGGGGAGGAGTTGTTGGGTGGAAGAACTGAGGAAGGAGTGCTAGGCTGTCGGGGCCTTTAAGGGAGCTCCCCAGTCTGTGGGGTGACCTTGGGCCTGGGACTCGGGTGCTAGACAGAGCCCTTCAAGAAAGCATGAAGGATCTGGACAGCAGCAGCCAAGCAAGTCTTCAGGAGAGAACCACAGGTTGCAGCCAGGAGGGCTGGTGAGTGACACGTACAGTCAGGCAGACTGAGGAGGCACGCCTGAGAGGACTGGGAGTGTGCAGTCTGGGATGGGTGCAAAGCCAGCAGTGTGGACTGTAATGTTGTGGGCAGTGAAGTCAGGCAGCTGCAGCCAGTAGGGCTGGCATGACTTGAAGAGGGTTGACTGGGAGCAGTAGTCCATCTGTTAAGACAGCTAGCACTAAAGAGACTTTTCAAATTTTCTGCTTCACTATAGGGGCCTGCGGTCCCTGCCTGCAAAAGGCTATTGCTAAGGCTTGGCCGGTTTCAGGCCTAACCACTATGTGCTAGCTGTTCCTTGAACCACTAAATAAAAAGCGACATTCAGAAGGAATGGAGCGAACCGCTATATAGGAAGCGAATTGCAGGAGGAGGAATGGAGCGAATCTTCTGGACTGTACATAGTATAGTCCCAACCAATTTCTATGATCTTGACTTGTCATCCCATGTTTGCCATACCGCATCCAAGTTAAATTCCCTCAAAAAAACAACAAAACAAAGTCAACAGACTGTTCATTGTCTAAAGCCCCATACACACGCTCGGATTATCCGAGGACCAGGTCCGTCGGATCATGTCCGTCGTACTTTGTCCGATGTTGGTTTTGCGTACACACGGTCGGACAAAGTTGTCGGAAAATCCGATCATTCTGAACGTGGTGACGTTTGTTGCCTACGACGGGACTACGTAGAGGCTAGTAGCCAATAGCTTTGGTCTTGTAATGTGATCTGAGCATGCGTAGCACTTTGTCCGTCGGAATTCGCTACACACGATCGGATTTGGTGTGATCGGACTTTGTTGTCAAAAAATCTATCCAGCAGTAGGGATGGGCCCGGTGCTCGATGCGAACCCACGTTCGCATCGAGCACCGGGCGTTCGCTCGCTCGGCGAGCCCAGAACTATTTTGGCCGCTCGCATCACGTTCGTGTGATGCGAGCGGCCCCGCAATGCATTGCGGCCGGCGCGGCCGACGCAGTGCATTGCTGGCTGATGATTGGCCAAGCATGCACTGTGACCCCGCATGCTTGGCCAATCACAGCCCCGGAAACTCGAAGAGCCATAATTGGCTACAGGCAGGACGCCTGTAGCCAATTACAGCTCAGGGGCTGTAGTACACGCCCCCCCCTATAAAACGCCGCCACGCCGTCTGCGCCGGTCACATGCTGTTCCGGCGCAGATTGAGCAGGCTGATTCTGTGACACTCTGCTGCATTTAGATAGTTAGAGAGATTCACTTACAGAGATTGAGTTAGATAGATTCAGTTACAAAGATTGATTGAGAAAGAGGGGCTTGTAGTGTGCTCGTGGCAGGCAGGCAGAGCTACTATATTTTGTTACCAGAAGCACCTATAGGACTTGTAGTGTGTTCGTGGCAGGCAGGCAGAGCTCCTATATTTTGTTACCAGAAGCACCTATAGGACTTGTAGTGTGTTCGTGGCAGGCAGGCAGAGCTCCTATATTTTGTTACCAGAAGCACCTATAGGACTTGTAGTGTGTTCGTGGCAGGCAGGCAGAGCTCCTATATTTTGTTCCCAGAGGCACCTATAGGACTTGAAGTGTGTTAGTCCCATTACACACACAGAGCTATATTTTCTTCCCAGAAGCACCTATAGGACTTGAAGTGTGTTAGTCCCATCACACACACAGAGCTATATTTTCTTCCCAGAAGCACCTATAGGACTTGAAGTGTGTTAGTCCCATTACACACACAGAGCTATATTTTCTTCCCAGAAGCACCTATAGGACTTGAAGTGTGTTAGTCCCATTACACACACAGAGCTATATTTTCTTCCCAGAAGCACCTATAGGACTTGAAGTGTGTTAGTCCCATCACACACACAGAGCTATATTTTGTTCCCAGAAGCACCTATAGGACTTGAAGTGTGTTAGTCCCATCACACACACAGAGCTATATTTTGTTCCCAGAAGCACCTATAGGACTTGAAGTGTGTTAGTCCCATCACACACACAGAGCTATATTTTGTTCCCAGAAGCACCTATAGGACTTGAAGTGTGTTAGTCCCATTACACACACAGAGCTATATTTTGTTCCCAGAAGCACCTATAGGACTTGAAGTGTGTTAGTCCCATTACACACACAGAGCTATATTTTCTTCCCAGAAGCACCTATAGGACTTGAAGTGTGTTAGTCCCATTACACACACAGAGCTATATTTTGTTCCCAGAAGCACCTATAGGACTTGAAGTGTGTTAGTCCCATTACACACACAGAGCTATATTTTCTTCCCAGAAGCACCTATAGGACTTGAAGTGTGTTAGTCCCATTACACACACAGAGCTATATTTTGTTCCCAGAAGCACCTATAGGACTTGAAGTGTGTTCGTCCCATTACACACACAGAGCTATATTTTCTTCCCAGAAGCACCTATAGGACTTGAAGTGTGTTAGTCCCATTACACACACAGAGCTATATTTTCTTCCCAGAAGCACCTATAGGACTTGAAGTGTGTTAGTCCCATTACACACACAGAGCTATATTTTCTTCCCAGAAGCACCTATAGGACTTGAAGTGTGTTAGTCCCATTACACACACAGAGCTATATTTTGTTCCCAGAAGCACCTATAGGACTTGAAGTGTGTTAGTCCCATTACACACACAGAGCTATATTTTCTTCCCAGAAGCACCTATAGGACTTGAAGTGTGTTAGTCCCATCACACACACAGAGCTATATTTTGTTCCCAGAAGCACCTATAGGACTTGAAGTGTGTTAGTCCCATCACACACACAGAGCTATATTTTGTTCCCAGAAGCACCTATAGGACTTGAAGTGTGTTAGTCCCATCACACACACAGAGCTATATTTTGTTCCCAGAAGCACCTATAGGACTTGAAGTGTGTTAGTCCCATCACACACACAGAGCTATATTTTGTTCCCAGAAGCACCTATAGGACTTGAAGTGTGTTAGTCCCATCACACACACAGAGCTATATTTTGTTCCCAGAAGCACCTATAGGACTTGAAGTGTGTTAGTCCCATTACACACACAGAGCTATATTTTGTTCCCAGAAGCACCTATAGGACTTGAAGTGTGTTAGTCCCATTACACACACAGAGCTATATTTTCTTCCCAGAAGCACCTATAGGACTTGAAGTGTGTTAGTCCCATTACACACACAGAGCTATATTTTGTTCCCAGAAGCACCTATAGGACTTGAAGTGTGTTAGTCCCATTACACACACAGAGCTATATTTTCTTCCCAGAAGCACCTATAGGACTTGAAGTGTGTTAGTCCCATTACACACACAGAGCTATATTTTGTTCCCAGAAGCACCTATAGGACTTGAAGTGTGTTCGTCCCATTACACACACAGAGCTATATTTTCTTCCCAGAAGCACCTATAGGACTTGAAGTGTGTTAGTCCCATTACACACACAGAGCTATATTTTCTTCCCAGAAGCACCTATAGGACTTGAAGTGTGTTAGTCCCATTACACACACAGAGCTATATTTTCTTCCCAGAAGCACCTATAGGACTTGAAGTGTGTTAGTCCCATTACACACACAGAGCTATATTTTGTTCCCAGAAGCACCTATAGGACTTGAAGTGTGTTAGTCCCATTACACACACAGAGCTATATTTTCTTCCCAGAAGCACCTATAGGACTTGAAGTGTGTTAGTCCCATCACACACACAGAGCTATATTTTGTTCCCAGAAGCACCTATAGGACTTGAAGTGTGTTAGTCCCATCACACACACAGAGCTATATTTTGTTCCCAGAAGCACCTATAGGACTTGAAGTGTGTTAGTCCCATCACACACACAGAGCTATATTTTGTTCCCAGAAGCACCTATAGGACTTGAAGTGTGTTAGTCCCATCACACACACAGAGCTATATTTTGTTCCCAGAAGCACCTATAGGACTTGAAGTGTGTTAGTCCCATCACACACACAGAGCTATATTTTGTTCCCAGAAGCACCTATAGGACTTGAAGTGTGTTAGTCCCATTACACACACAGAGCTATATTTTGTTCCCAGAAGCACCTATAGGACTTGAAGTGTGTTAGTCCCATTACACACACAGAGCTATATTTTGTTCCCAGAAGCACCTATAGGACTTGAAGTGTGTTAGTCCCATTACACACACAGAGCTATATTTTGTTCCCAGAAGCACCTATAGGACTTGAAGTGTGTTAGTCCCATTACACACACAGAGCTATATTTTCTTCCCAGAAGCACCTATAGGACTTGAAGTGTGTTAGTCCCATTACACACACAGAGCTATATTTTGTTCCCAGAAGCACCTATAGGACTTGAAGTGTGTTAGTCCCATCACACACACAGAGCTATATTTTGTTCCCAGAAGCACCTATAGGACTTGAAGTGTGTTAGTCCCATCACACACACAGAGCTATATTTTGTTCCCAGAAGCACCTATAGGACTTGAAGTGTGTTAGTCCCATCACACACACAGAGCTATATTTTGTTCCCAGAAGCACCTATAGGACTTGAAGTGTGTTAGTCCCATCACACACACAGAGCTATATTTTGTTCCCAGAAGCACCTATAGGACTTGAAGTGTGTTAGTCCCATCACACACACAGAGCTATATTTTGTTCCCAGAAGCACCTATAGGACTTGAAGTGTGTTAGTCCCATCACACACACAGAGCTATATTTTGTTCCCAGAAGCACCTATAGGACTTGAAGTGTGTTAGTCCCATTACACACACAGAGCTATATTTTCTTCCCAGAAGCACCTATAGGACTTGAAGTGTGTTAGTCCCATTACACACACAGAGCTATATTTTGTTCCCAGAAGCACCTATAGGACTTGAAGTGTGTTAGTCCCATCACACACACAGAGCTATATTTTGTTCCCAGAAGCACCTATAGGACTTGAAGTGTGTTAGTCCCATCACACACACAGAGCTATATTTTCTTCCCAGAAGCACCTATAGGACTTGAAGTGTGTTAGTCCCATCACACAGAGCTCCTCTATTTTCTTTGCAGAAGCACCCATAGGACTTCTAGTGTGTTAGTGGCATCACACAGAGCTCCTATATATTCTTCTCAGCAGCACCCACAGGACTTCTAGTGTGTTAGTGGCATCACACAGAGCTCCTCTATTTTCTTTGCATAAGCACCCACAGGACTTCTAGTGTGTTAGTGGCATCACACAGAGCTCCTCTATTTTCTTTGCATAAGCACCCACAGGACTTCTAGTGTGTTAGTGGCATCACACAGAGCTCCTCTATTTTCTTTGCAGAAGCACCCATAGGACTTCTAGTGTGTTAGTGGCATCACACAGAGCTCCTATATATTCTTCTCAGCAGCACCCACAGGACTTCTAGTGTGTTAGTGGCATCACACAGAGCTCCTCTATTTTCTTTGCATAAGCACCCACAGGACTTCTAGTGTGTTAGTGGCATCACACAGAGCTCCTCTATTTTCTTTGCATAAGCACCCACAGGACTTCTAGTGTGTTAGTGGCATCACACAGAGCTCCTCTATTTTCTTTGCAGAAGCACCCATAGGACTTCTAGTGTGTTAGTGGCATCACACAGAGCTCCTATATATTCTTCTCAGCAGCACCCACAGGACTTCTAGTGTGTTAGTGGCATCACACAGAGCTCCTCTATTTTCTTTGCAGAAGCACCCATAGGACTTCTAGTGTGTTAGTGGCATCACACAGAGCTCCTATATATTCTTCTCAGCAGCACCCACAGGACTTCTAGTGTGTTAGTGGCATCACACAGAGCTCCTCTATTTTCTTTGCATAAGCACCCACAGGACTTCTAGTGTGTTAGTGGCATCACACAGAGCTCCTCTATTTTCTTTGCATAAGCACCCACAGGACTTCTAGTGTGTTAGTGGCATCACACAGAGCTCCTCTATTTTCTTTGCATAAGCACCCACAGGACTTCTAGTGTGTTAGTGGCATCACACAGAGCTCCTCTATTTTCTTTGCAGAAGCACCCATAGGACTTCTAGTGTGTTAGTGGCATCACACAGAGCTCCTATATATTCTTCTCAGCAGCACCCACAGGACTTCTAGTGTGTTAGTGGCATCACACAGAGCTCCTATATTTTCTTCTCAGCAGCACCCACAGGACTACCGACTACAATGGCTGGAAGACCGCCAAGGGGAGGCAGAGCGTGCAGAGCCAAGAACACAGGGCAGGCAGGCTCTGTTTCTAGTGGACGTGGCCGTGGACGTGGACGTGGTCGTGCATCGTCATCAGCACGTGGCCATGGGACACGCGCGTCTTTGTTTTCGGCAGCTGGACATGTGGAGCCGCATCATGCTGAAGGCTTGGTAGAATGGATGACCAAGCCCTCCTCATCCTCCTCATCCTCTCTCACCCAGGCTCAGGGTACTGACAGAGCATCATCAGCCACCCCTTCCCTAGACCCACCATGTCCTCCTGAGGAGTCCCCCCGAACTCTTTGAGCACAGTGTTGGGTACATGCTCCAGGAGGATGCCCAACGATTCGAAGGCTCGGATGACGATACCCAGCTTGAGGAATCTGGCAGTACAGTTCCACCAGCTGCAGCTTACTGCCAGGTTTGCTCTAGTGGTGAAGAGGGAGGGGATGATGAGGTCACTGACTCCACGTGGGTGCCTCAAGGGAGAGAGGATGAGGAGGAGGACGAGGAGGAGGAGGATGCGGCGTCACATGTCCAACGAGGCAGGATGCCCCCTGGAGGCCAGGTAGAGGCCAGCACAGCAACTGTACAACACCGCAGAGCTCCGCCTGTGCAGGGCGCTGCCTCTGCACGTTATCAGAAAAGTTCTTTGGTGTGGGCCTTTTTTGAGACGAGTGCAGCAGATCGCACCACTGCTATTTGCAATATTTGTCTCAAGCGTATCTCGCGTGGCCAAAACATCAGCCGCTTGGGCACGACAAGCATGACCAGACATATGGCGACCTGCCATGCAGCTCGTTGGCAGGCACACATAAAAGACCCACACCAAAGAACTAAGCGGACCTCTCCTTACTCCTCCTCAGCTGGGATCTCCATCCCCACTACACCTTCAGTCCTCTGAAAGCTGCTCTGAGAGGACTGAAGGTGTAGAATTCGGTGTGTCACAACCAAGTACTTGCAGTACACCGACGTCCGAATGCAGCAGGCAAATTTCCCTGCCCCAGCTGCTGGACCGTAGAAAGAAGTACACTCCCAGCCATCCACATGCCCAGCGGTTGAATGCTAGCCTTGCTAAATTGCTAGCACTTCAACTGCTGCCTTTTCAGTTGGTAGACTCGGCCCCCTTCCGTGAGTTTGTTCAATGTGCGGTTCCTCAGTGGCAGGTTCCCAAACGCCACTTTTTCTCGCGGAAGGCGATTCCGTCTCTCTACCGGCATGTGGAGGGCAATGTCCATGCCTCGCTGGACAGGGCGGTCAGCGGTAAGGTGCATATTACCGCTGACTCATGGTCCAGCAGGCATGGACAGGGACGGTACCTTTCTTTCACGGCCCATTGGGTCACTCTATTGGCAGCTGGGAGGGATGCAGGACAAGGTGCAGTAGTGTTGGAGGTTGTTCCGCCACCACGCCTCCAAAACGCGACTACTGCTACTGGTTGTGACACACCTCTCTCCTCTCCCCCTCCTCTTCTTCTTCCTCCAGTGCTCTGTCCTTGGAACCAGCGGTGCTCCGTAGGCGTACAAGGGGCTACGCAAGTACGCAGGCAAAAAGATGCCATGCCGTGCTTGCGCTGGTGTGTTTGGGGGACAGGAGCCACACTGGGCCAGAGGTTCTGGCAGCTCTGCAGGGGCAGGCCGAGAGGTGGTTGACGCCACGTCAGCTTAAGCCAGGAATGGTCGTTTCTGACAATGGCACCAACCTCCTCTCCGCCCTGCGACAGGGGCAGCTCACCCATGTGCCCTGCATGGCTCACGTCCTCAACCTGGTGGTGCAGCGGTTCTTGGGCAGGTTCCCAGGCTTACAGGATGTCCTGAGGCAGGCCAGGAAAGTCTGTGTGCATTTCCGCCGATCTTATAATGCCAGTGCTCGGCTGACTGAGCTGCAAAAGGAGCTGAACCTGCCCAAGAACCGCCTAATATCTGACATGCCCACCAGGTGGAACTCAACGTTGGCCATGCTGCAGCGACTGCACACGCAGCAGAGGGCCATCAATGAGTACCTTTGCGACTACGGCACCAGGACAGGGTCAGGGGAGCTTGGTTTTTTTTCCCCACGTCAGTGGAGCATGATCAGGGATGCATGCACTGTCCTCTCACCATTTGAGGAGGCCACGAGGATGGTGAGCAGTGACAGTGCATGCATCAGTGACACTGTCCCTCTTGTCCACCTGTTGGAGCATACGCTGCGTGGGATAATGGACAGGGCACTTGAGGCAGAACAGAGGCAGGAAGAGGAGGACTTCCTTGCCTCTCAAGGCCCCCTTTATCCGGACAGTGTTCCTTCTGTCCCACCCATCACACAGGAAGAGGATGAGGAGGAGGAGGAGGAGGAGGAGGAGGAGGATTGTGTGAGCATGGAGGTGGAGCCTGGCACTCAGCATCAGCAGCAGCAGTCTTTTAGGGATGATGTACAGTCCCAACAAGCCAGTGGACTTGTACGTGGCTGGGAGGAGGTGGCTGGCGATCATGTCATCCTCAGTGACCCAGAAGACTCCGGACCGAATGCCTCAGCTAACCTACGCTGCATGGCCTCCCTGATCCTGCAAAGCCTGCGGAAGGATCCTCGTGTTCTTCGGATCAAGGAGAGGGACCATTACTGGCTGGCCACTCTCCTTGATCCGCGGTACAAGGGTAAGGTTGCGGACCTTATCTTGCCGTCGCAGAGGGAGCAGAGGATGAGACATCTCAGGGAGGCCTTGCAGAAAGGTCTGTGCAACGCGTTCCCAGAAACTGGGAGGCTACAAACTCCTGGTCCTGGGCAACGAGTTGCTGAGGCTTCGGTCAGTGGCAGAAGGAGCGGTGGGGAAGGTGGACGTCTGACCGATGCGTTCAGACAATTTTTTAGTCCGCAGCCCCAAGGTATGATCGGTTCCAGCAACCATCGCCAGCGTCTGATATACATGGTGCAGGAATACCTTGGGGCAAGGTCAGACTTGGACACCTTTCCCACCGAAAATCCTCTGGCTTACTGGGTCCTGAGGATGGATCACTGGCCAGAGCTTGCACAGTATGCAATTGAGCTACTGGCCTGTCCTGCCTCCAGCGTTCTTTCCGAACGCACATTCAGTGCTGCTGGAGGATTTGTGACTGATCATAGGGTGCGCCTGTCCACCGCCTCGGTTGATCGACTGACATTCATCAAAATGAATCAGTCTTGGATCACCACCAGCTACCAGCACCTGAGGCGGATATAACCGAATAATTTTTAATGTCACATCCCTTCAAGACTGCCTATGCTGATGCTGAGTGACTGTCCTCTTATGTTCACTGACTATCCTCTTCCTCCTCCTCAATGATCCATGCCACCACACCAGTGCCTAAGGCACAATTTTTCAGCCCCTGTTTAACAGGGGCGTGTACTTACAATTTTTTAAAAAAATGCTTCGCAACACGTGTGACTGCTGTGCTCCAAGTACAGTCTCTGTGAGGGCCGTGTTGCAGTGTTGTGGCACCAGCACCAGTGCCTAAGGCACAATTTTTCAGCCCCTGTTTAACAGGGGCGGGTACTTACAATTTTTTAAAAAAATGCTTCGCAACACGTGTGACTGCTGTGCTCCAAGTACAGTATCTGTGAGGGCCGGGTTGCAGTGTTGTGGCACCAGCACCAGTGCCTAAGGCACAATTTTTCAGCCCCTGTTTAACAGGGGCGTGTACTTACAATTTTTTAAAAAAATGCTTCGCAACACGTGTGACTGCTGTGCTCCAAGTACAGTATCTGTGAGGGCCGGGTTGCAGTGTTGTGGCACCAGCACCAGTGCCTAAGGCACAATTTTTCAGCCCCTGTTTAACAGGGGCGTGTACTTACAATTTTTTAAAAAAAATGCTTCGCAACACGTGTGACTGCTGTGCTCCAAGTACAGTCTCTGTGAGGGGTTGCAGTGTTGTGGCACCAGCACCAGTGCCTAAGGCACAATTTTTCAGCCCCTGTTTAACAGGGGCGGGTAATTACAAATCTTGATCTAATAGTTCACAGCAGGGCCCATTCCTGCGCCCACCAAGAGTAACTATGAGGGCCTGCAGTCTTGTGGCAACACCGTCCACCACCACCGCCAAAGGCCCAATTTTTCTGCCCTGTTCATCAGGTGCTTGCAATTACAAATCTTGATCTAATAACTCACAGCAGGGCCCATTCCTGCGCCCACCAAGAGTAACTATGAGGGCCTACAGTCTTGTGGCAACACCGTCCACCACCACCGCCAAAGGCCCAATTTTTCTGCCCTGTTCATCAGGTGCTTGCAATTACAAATCTTGATCTAATAACTCACAGCAGGGCCCATTCCTGCGCCCACCAAGAGTAACTGTGAGAGCTTACAGTCTTGTGGCAAAACCGTCCACCACCACCACCACCACCCCCAATTTTTCTGCCCTGTTCAACAGGTGCATGCAATTACAAATCTTGATCTATTAACTCACAGCAGGGCCCATTCCTGTGCCCACCAGTCTTGTGGCTACACCAACATCTAATAGGGCAAATTTCTGCAGAGTATATACGCCAGGCCCCTACTTTCAAACATCCAACTTACAAACGACTCCTACTTGCAAATGGAAAGAGAAAACAGGAAGTGAGAGGAAATCTACCCCTAGGAAGGGAAATTCTATCCTGTTAGATTTAATTTGGGAAAAAGGTATCTCCTCTCTACTGATACTTTATCACCAATCCTTGTTTCAATTAAAACCCCACTTTTCCAAAAACATTTGTCATTGGGACGGAAAGTGAGGTGACATGTTCTGAACAGATGTGCAAAGACAGCAAATGTTACAGGGGTGATAACCCCTCCCTATGTTCTCCAAAAAGCTTAAAAATAGATTTTTTTGGGATGGAGCTACACTTCATAATGTACCTGTTCAGATTCTACTTAAGATCAAACCTAAAGCCGCAAGTGGTTTTAAATGGCTTCTTTTTTTCCTTTACAAATGTCATTTTGTGCAAGGACAGTTCTAAACACGGGAAACACATGCCACTTCACAGGCATACTTTAGACACCCCCCAGGTACCATATTTAAAGGAAAATTTCACTTTTTTTTTTTCACTTTATGCATCATTAAAATGACTGCTCCCGAAAAAACGTTAGTTTTTAAAAGTTCTTTTTGCATTGATATATGTCCCCTGGGGCAGGACCGGGTCCCCAAACCTGTTTTATGACATTAACATGCATATTGGCCGTTGTAATTAGCACTTTTGATTTCGAACGTTCGCGTCCATTATAACGTATAGGGTTCGAAAATTCGCGCGAACTTTCGGTCCGTTCGAAGGTTCTGGTTCGAACCGAACCCGGGGGTGTTCGGCTCATCCCTATCCAGCAGGAGATAGGACTTTGTCCGTCGGACAATCCGATGGAAACTGTCCGATGGTGGCTACACACGTTCGGAATTTCCGACACCATTGTCTGATAGGACAGAATCCATCGGAAAATCCGACCGTGTGTATGGGGCTTTAGAGTGTCTGGGAAGTGAATGCCGGGCAGGGTGACAGGTGGGCCACAACACTCCGCTGCTCCTAAGGGGGCACTGCTGCACTACTGTAAATTGATATCCAAGTATAAGTGCAGAGATTTTAGTAGCACACAATCAAAATATCATAGCCCAATATTGGGTTTCAATCTAACAGAATTTTCCCTTTAACACTGAAAAAAAGTACTTATGTCTTTTCATATCTTGTTTACTCTCTGCAAACTGAAACGTGTGACACTGACAATTATTTAAACACATATGCAAATAAATTAAAGTTGCTAATGGTTCCCCTCTAAGTTGTAGACGTGATAAGCCAGAATGATGTGCACATATTTATTTAATGTCTCCTAATGACAAACGACAATGTTGTGTAGCTGAGCGGGTGTTGCAGGCTGGCAGATGTTCCCTTTTCCTAGATAGATTAGACGCTCTTCACATTTTGCTGTAGTGTTTAATTAATTAAATTCTTCATACAAACAGTCATAAAAAAAGTGGAATGCGTCAGTGATGTGGCGGTCTATAAATTCTACTTGCTGTGGAACTTTCTAGAAGAGTCGGTTATAGGAATGTTGAGAACCTGTACACTAATCTTTCTATTAACGCATTGCAATGCACTGAGGTATTGCAGCCCCTGTGGAAATTCCACAAACAAGGGAGAAGCATGTAGTGTCTCTTGCAGGACCAAAGGCTGTGATAGCCTTTCTGCCTTGTGACCCTTCACAGTAGAGCGGCTAAAGCCAAAGCAGTGGTGGACCTAAGGCTATGTGGTCCCAAATAATAAGTGAAGAAAGGTCAGCTATATGGTCTATTGCACACAGTTAACCGGTGCAACTTCCCAATTTTTTTATGCCTTTTCCCCGTACCAGAAGCCTTGAAGAGTGACTGGGACCTTAAAGTCTATCTCCGGGCAAATTTTTTTCCCCATGCAGTGGGGCTGTGCCCGCACTGCATGGGTTAACTGCAAATTTTGTCAAGGGGTGAGCACAAAGCTTATACTCATCCGATTCTCCGGAAAATAGGGCTCCCCCACATACAGCAGTGGACTGTTCTTGGTCTATTCAGCCTGTGCTGGGCATGATGATGTCTTGAACAGTCCACTGACCCGGTCTTGTGCTTGGAGGATCGGTGGATTAGGTAAGTATATATCCACTCTCCTCTCCCCTAGCCAAAATGAGTAGTTAACCCATGCAGTGCAGGCATGAGTGAAAAATTGCCCAGAGTTCAGCTTTAAAATATAACTAACCACTTCAGCCCCGGAATGTTTGCCCCTCTTCATGACCAGGCCTTTTTTGCAATATGGCACTGCATTACTTTAATCGACAATTGCACGGTCATTTGACACTTAACCCAAATAAAATTGATGTCCTTTTTTCCCTACAAGGACAGGAAGTGAAGGGAAATCTCTTCAGTGTAACATAAATGCCAAACGTGACGGTTTTGCCTTTAGTTCCACTTCAAGATATGGTGAAAGGGATTCTTGATTGATGTAAGCATTACATAAGGTAAGCTGAACTCAAGGTATATATTACATAGTTCCAGTTTGAACCAATGTAAGCATATATATTTCATACCTGATGGACTGCTGTAAAAGCTGACAATCACTGTAGTTGGAACTACTACAGTGCTATGTGCTGTCTTTGGGTCCGGTTCTGAGCAATTCACAGAATGCCCTGGAAATTTGAATAAATACAAGGCATTCTCTTATTGGACAAGATGCAGATTGTGACGTTACTGGCCTAGCCCTCCACCTTGTATTCATTGTAAAAGTACCCTCAGTACAGCACATTCTAACTAGGATGCTTGACCGACCTCTCTAGGCAGGGTATAAGTCAATGCTTGCCTTCCCAGTCTGATTTCATGATGCCAATTGTTGGCGCCACCCCATTGTGATGTCACCGCCCCAGCATGCACAGTCGGTGACATCACAAGGGGGCCCTCACCAGGTGACGTCTCCAGGTGGCTCTGCCCCTTACCTATATAAGAACTGTCAAACGGCAGAGCCTGCAGTCGGCCTTCATTGGAGACGTTTTATTTTTATTCTTTCAGGTCCGACGGTGGTGTCGGGCCTCGGATCGACATGGGGGACTTTGTTTTTTTATCTTTTTCAACAAATGAATTGTCAAAATCCCGTCTACTGTTTTCATTTTTGACACTTTTTTTGGTATATGGATAGTAGTACAATGTACCCCATACTCATTCATATAGGTGGGGGCCGGGATCTGGGGGCCCCCTTATTAAAGGGGGCTTCCAGATTCCAATAAGCCCCCTACCTGCAGACCCCTACTATCAGTCTAGGGTTGTGGGTAAGAGCTCCTTGTCCCCATCAACATGAGGACAAGGTGCTTTGGGGTGGGGGGGCAGAGACCCACCAAAGCACCACCCCCCCCATGTTGAGGGCATGTGCCCTGGTATGGTTCGAGAGGGGTAGTGTATATATATACAGGGGGTCCCCGGGTTACAAACGAGATAGGGACTGTAGGTTTGTTCTTAAGTTGAATCTGTTTGTAAGTCGGAACAGGTACATTTTTTAAGCGTAGCTCCAGCCAAAAAATCTATTTTTAAGCTTTTTGGAGAACATTGGGAAGGGTTATCACCCCTGTAACATTTGTTTTGCTGTCTGTGCCCCTGTTCAGAAGATTTCACCTCACCTTCTGTCCCAATGAAAATTGGATTTTGAAAATTTTGGGTTGTTAGGGAAACATGGACTGGTGATAAAGCATCAGTGGAGAAACCTTCTTCCCATATTGACTCTTACAGGAGTGAATTTTCCCTTCCTAGGGGTGGATTTCCTCTCACTTCCTGTTGTCTCCCTCCGTTTGTAAGTAGGAGTCGTTTGTAAGTCGGATGTTTGTAAGTCGGGGACCCCCTGTGTATATATATATATATATATATATAAAATCTCTTTGTCTTTTTTCTGCCATCACACTTGTCTATGTTTCTACAATTTTTTTTTTTAATTGACATGCTTTATTTTATTAGTCAAATGGTTTCTGATTGTTGCCCTCGGTGGGCTTTTGGCAATTGGATGTCTGTCCTATATGTAAGGTTAGGACAGGACTTTGTTACATTATGCTAATTGGGTGCTCACAGCTCAGCAGAGACTGGCATGGGTTTATTTATCTGTTTGCTATTCATGTAAAATGAATATGTTGTAAAAAAAATCAGCAGTAACTTCAAGAAAGCTGTGGCGTTGCCCTTCCAACCCAAACAGTTTTAGTGTTTTATTATGCCTATGTTTCTCAATAGTCAAGAAACTGTGGGAGTATGAATCACAGCAGAGGTCTGCTAAGTGCCTTGCAATTATGACACTGCCCCAATGTATTATCATTTAACTGAGGTTAGATCACTGAAAGGGATTTCCAGTTTACAGAAGTTATTGTCTGTGGCAGCACAAAGGCTCCATGGTCTATTTTTGTACCTGCAATTACAGTAAAGTTGCAAGTACAAATGTACCCAGCATTGTCACCTTTTCCTCTAGCCAAGTACATTGCTGTTCATAAACATAAGTCCCAAAGCAGTGCTCGCTATGTGCATGCTCTAGCACTACACTTTGCATCCTCCTCCGGTCTTGCCACTCCTTTTCTGGGTTGAATGATAACCAGCATCATTCAACCCACATCATTCAACCCACTTTCTGTGTGCCTAGGGTGTCTATAACATGTCCCCTGAGGGCACATGAATAACCCACCCTGGGTCATTGGAAAATTATGAAAGCACAGTGCCAATGTCATTACATAGCACGTTTCCACAGCAAAAAAAGGAAGAGGACCTTGCGACCTCATGGGACTGGACCAAAGAAAGCTCTAAAAAAGATGTATATACAAAAGAAATAGAGAAAGGTCTGGGTCCTTCATTGGTGTCATCTGCCCAACCTGGATTTGGGCTTCAAGTCGTTGGTAAATTTTTGTTTTTCGTAATGGGAAAAAAAAATGGGTTCAGTGGTGCTACCCTTAAATCGAGAGGGATATACCACTCTCTAAACCAGGGGTCTTCAAACTACGGCCCTCCAGTTCAAGAACTAAAATTCCCATCATGCCTAGTCATGTTTGTGAATGTCAGTTTTACAATGCCTCATGGGACGTGTAATTCCGCAACAGCTGGAGGGCCGTAGTTTGGTGATCTCTGCTCTAAACCCTACCAAATTGTCATACAAAGACTAATAAATGCGCTCTAAGCATGCTAATAATAGTAATAAAAGGAATCATATAAACCACAATAAATGTGATACCCTAGTAGCAAAAGTGCAATAATAACACCATAACCTCTACTAAAGACATTGATCCAAACTTTCCAAAGTGTAAATAATTCCTGTCTGGGAGAGGCATCAAAAATAACTTCTAACTGATTACCATAAATAGTGAATATGGGTACCAGAACCCACAACTAAATAAATCATATAAAATATAATAAGTGTATATATAGAAACCAATAATTAATCAAAAATTAAGTGTGTGCATAAAAAGTATACAAGAAGAAAAAATAAAAAATGATTTAAGAAAAAAATATATAATCCCACAGAAATGATGTGCAAAGTTGCTATAAAAGTTGCCAGGAGTTTCCAAGATGACCAGAGTGCTCAGCAGATCAGGTGACTTTTGTGCTCCCCCATATGGATCCCCACTCACCGACTCCTATTACCCCTACAGGGGTAGATGTCATGTACAGATAATCAAAGATTAGATGTCCCTTGGTACGTCCTCCAGGTGATTCACCGATGGCCTGGCGAAATATCCCTTTAAGGGTTCTTCCAGCTGGTCCTCCGGACCAGGATGTCCAATATGATCTACCCAGGAGTCTCCAATCCTGGTTTCCAGCAGGTGTTTAGTAAGATCCTAGGGATATATCCTGGAACTGACATGCAGAGAAAACCGCATCATTTAACCCACTTTCTGTGTGCCTAGGGTGCCAATGGAATGTCTCCTGAGGGCACATGAATAACCCACCCTGGGTCATTGGAAAGTTATGCAAGAACAGTGCCAATGTAGTTACATGGCACCTTTCCACAGCAAAAAGAGGAAGAGGACCTTGCAACCTCATGGGACTGGACCAAAGAAAGCTCTAAAAAGATATGTAGCACACTACTCCCTTGGGAGCTGCAAAGTTGTTCATTTTCCTACTGGCCAGCCCAGACACTCGGGGTTACCCTTACCTCTGACATTTTGGGTTCCATCCTTGCAAAAACACAAACTTACTGTTTTATAAGTAAATATTAGATTAAGTTTACTGAACAATATTGGGCATAAACACAAGGATTTCACTAGAACAAGTGTAACAGTATTTACTATAACTGTACCACTACACAAACGTAATACAGCAATGCAAAGATTATTCACAACTTTTACAGTATGAAAGGTTTGTTTGGCTAACACCTGTCAGCGCGTCTCCAAGTGGCACCAATGCTCAGTGACAATGCCTTGACTCTGGGCACCTTCCCACTTCCAGCACACTGTAGTAAACACAAAAATGTGAGATTAACAGTACCACACAATTGCTAGGAAGCTTCCCCTGCTTTATGATGCAGTCCCTCCTGATATTTATAGAATGCAAGGCCTTGCAATAAATGATGTAGTCTTAAGTCTTCTGTCTTCTGCTAGCTATTTGTGTTGTAGTAATTGTAATCCAAAACCAAAGAAAGCTCTAAAAAAGATACATATACAAAAGAAATAGAGAGAGGACTGGGTCCTCCATTGGTGTCATCTGCCCAACCTGGATTTGGTTAATCGTTGGTAAATTTTCATTTTCAGCAGCAATGGGATAGGGTCAGTTGGGAGGTGAAACCAGAAGCAAGTGAGAAATTTATAAACAGACAACGAATAAAGAAAGTGGACCATTGGGGTGAAAGAAAATGTTTATTCTTGCCTCAGTGTGTATACTAGCACAAATGTAAAACATGTAATACCAAATACATTATAGATATAACTGAGATCATACTAGGATACACAGGAATTATGAACTCTATCTTGGAGTGTTTTTTATGGATTGCTAACACCTTCAGCATTACTTTGATGTACTTTTTACGGCAGCAAGCAACTTGGAAAGGATCTGCTGCAGAATGAGAGCACAATGAAACGTTAATGGTTTGTAGACTTGAAAGAGTATCTGTAAAAATTGTTCCAAAAACAGGGCACATGGAGCATAGCATCCAGACATCTAGTTGGTTGTTGCATAAAAACACTTCACTGAATCTGGTTATTTTCAGCTACAGCTTTTGAAAAGTTGCTCTTTTTAGTTAAGAACATTTACATTTAAAAATATGTAGTTTATAAAAAAAAAAAATTAAAACTGAATTCTAGGTATGGATTTTTTTTGCATAGTTACATGTCAGTATACATATTCTATACCTGACCGATCTTTGTGGAAGCAAGGAATCACTGAAGTAGTCATTGCTACTAGGGAGATCTTCACTGTCCTCTAGATCCTGTGTCGAGTGACTGCCCTGCTGCATCGTAACCACATGGGATTGCCTGCCTGGCATGGGTGCCATTGAGTGATTGCCTTTGCATTTTTCTCATTGATTGCAAGGTACCCGATGACTGGGTGAGGTGGAGACCGTGACATCACCGTCCTGCCTCTCCACATTGTTCAGTCAGAGAATGCTTAACCTCTATTGAGAAAATCCAAAGCATTTTTTGAGGTGGCGACCAAGACGTCACTACTTTGCCTCTCCACACTGTTCAGTCAGAGAATGCTTGCATTTATTGAGACAATACAATTTTTTTTTTTGAATGGTGCCCGTGCAGAGTGAGCGACCCCCCCCCCCCCCCCCCCCGTGGTTATTATGCAGCAAGACGACACTGTGGCTTGGGATTTAGAAGACTGCAATGATCACTGTAGTAGTGATAGCTGCTGAAGTTATTCTGTTTCTTCAAGGATCAGACAGGTATGGAATATGCATACTTGCATTGGGCCAGGCTAAACCAATGTAACTGCAAAGATAAACCTACCTGGAATTCAGCTTTGTTAAACTTGTTAATTTCTTTAGAATATCATAAATTCAATATCTTTAGTGTAAGCTAGTGTAATTACCTACAAGCAGGCTTTATACTAACTCACCACCTCATGAATATGAAGGTTAAGGTCTCCATAATTCAGACGTGTCCAAACTTTTTTCAAAGAGGGCCAGGGCCAGATTTGATGAAGCGAACATGCGTGAGGGCCGACCTTTTTTCCTGACATTGTTTGAACCATTAAAATTCAGTCTGTGTGTTCGTTCGAATACTGACACACTGCCCAACAAGAATTCTCTTGCCTTTGTGGCTGTGTGTGAGTAAAGAGATGATCTCAGGCGTGTTATTTGGATATACCGTATTTATTGGCGTATAACACCTTCACTTTAAGAGGGAAGATTTAGGAAAAAAATACAATTTTAAATAAAAGAAATATGAAGCAAAATAAGGGTCAGTGCCCATCTGCAGCACCACCATTGCCAGAAATGTCAGAAATGCAGCCCCCATCATTGTCAGGAATACAGCCCCCATCATTGCCAGAAATGTCAGGAATACAGCCCTCATTGTCAGGAATGTCAGGAATGCAGCCCCCATCATTGTCAGGAATGTCAGGAATGCAGCCCCCATCATTGTCAGGAATGTCAGGAATGCAGCCCCCATCATTGTCAGGAATGTCAGGAATGCAGCCCCCATCATTGTCAGGAATGTCAGGAATGCAGCCCCCATCATTGTCAGGAATGCAGCCCCCATCATTGTCAGGAATGCAGCCCCCATCATTGTCAGGAATGCAGCCCCCATCATTGTCAGGAATGCAGCCCCCATCATTGTCAGGAATGCAGCCCCCATCATTGTCAGGAATGTCAGGAATGCAGCCCCCATCATTGTCAGGAATGCAGCCCCCATCATTGTCAGGAATGCAGCCCCCATCATTGTCAGGAATGCAGCCCCCATCATTGTCAGGAATGCAGCCCCCATCATTGTCAGGAATGCAGCCCCCATCATTGTCAGGAATGTCAGGAATGCAGCCCCCATCATTGTCAGGAATGTCAGGAATGCAGCCCCCATCATTGTCAGGAATGCAGCCCCCATCATTGTCAGGAATGCAGCCCCCATCATTGTCAGGAATGCAGCCCCCATCATTGTCAGGAATGTCAGGAATGCAGCCCCCATCATTGTCAGGAATGCAGCCCCCATCATTGTCAGGAATGTCAGGAATACAGCCCCCATCGTCAGGATTGTCAGGAATGCAGCCCTCATCATTGTCAGGAATGCAGCCCCCCATCATTGTCAGGAATGCAGCCCCCATCATTGTCAGGAATGTCAGGAATGCAGCCCCCCCATCATTGTCAGGAATACACAGCCCCCATCATTGTCAGGAATGCAGACTCACCATTGTGGAGTGCAGCCTGAATTATGCCCCTCCATCTGCCGCCTCGGAGGGTACAGGGCGGGGGCGGGACGAGCGCCAAAAGATAACATACAGGAGAAACTCCTGTTTTCTCTGCGGCCTCTTTAATACAAGGTTCTGCCTCCTTTGATGGACAGAACAGCCGTCCAATGGCAGTGCTGGAGACGGGACTTCCTATTACAGAGGCTGCCGTGTAAACAGGAAATACTCCTGTGTGCACGGCTCTTGTCCCGCCTCCTCCCTGTCCCCTCCAAGGCATCCGGACATATATATCTTTTGTGGCCCCGGCGCTGGGAGATCGTTGGGGGCCACAAAAGATATACATGTCCAGATAACCAGGCGGGCCGTTCAAAACCGGAACGCGGGCCGCGATTGGCCAGCGGGCCGGACTTTGGACATGCTTGCCATAATTACTCTGAAAAATGTCAACACACCCTATTTTAACCATGAGAAAAAATAAATGAAAAAATTTATGTAGACACCCAAAGGCTATGATTAGCCTTTGGGTGTTTACATTCATTTTACATTTTTTCATTATTTTCATTGTTTGGTTTGCTGTATACACACCCAGCCCTCACAGTGTGTGGCATCCTCACCTAGTCTTTCATTGATCAGGCTCCCAGTACCTTACGGTAGTTTTTGATACACGCTATTCTAAGCAGAATGTAGCATTGGAGGGTTGAGTGATTCCAGACACAATTCTTGTACTTCTATAAAGTAAAAAAGACAAAACCCTTTCGTATTTAGTTTTGGCTAGAGTGGAGATAAATTAAAACATCTGTCAGGTGTTATTTTGGCCTTTGTTAGAGAAATTTATATTTTCCTGGTTTACCATTATCACCAAGGGTGAAAGTAAAAGAAAATCCCAAACTTTGAGTTGTCAACAAAATAGAAATAGTGGGAAATATTCCAATGTGGATACCAGTTCTAGTGACCCTGGTGACAACCAGTAAATCCCTAATTTTGTAGGGATTCCCTCTTACTTCCTTTGTTGGCTATGGGACAAGAAGTGAAGGGAAATCTCCTCAATAGGACACAGATGGTAAATAAAACTGTCAGGTGTTCTAACCCTCCCTTACTCTATCTAAAAATGGAAAAAAAAATTGCCTTTGATTCTACTTTAAGCAAAGTGTTTTGAGTGGTGCTCATACTGTTTTAAATTTCTTTCTCACCGTTAGGAGCTGGAATCAGTATAAAATTGAATCATTATAGAAATGAAGCATCCTAAGCTCATCAACCATATTACTGCATAGATGCCCACCATACTCCTCCCCAAAGACAAGCCATAAAATAGAATGATTTCTTGAAATGTTCCTATTTGTATTATTTTGTAAGAAGTTTTCAGTTTGTCAAGAACATCTTGCTTGGGTCTGCTGCAATATTTGAAACTTGGCAAATCAGCATAAATACAACTAACAGAAACAGTGTCCAGCTTATATTTCTGGGCAGGAGGTTTTTTTAATTTAAAGGAAAGTAAAAAAAAAAAAAAATCAGTACTTTGGCATAACTTGGTAATGGGATCTCAAAAGCAGATTAGCTGAACTGCTGGCAGAACAAATTTTAAGAGGTCATCTCTCATTTCTACTATTAAGCAGTTGAAGTATTGCATAAGGGCCTAGAGGGTTTATTGATCTCCAGCAGAGATATCAAGGTGTCTAAGCTGCAGTAAATGGTCACTGAATTGTACAAGGTTTGATAACTTGTGGCAGGGCATAAACTGGGAAATTTCAAAGCCAATGTTTATGTCATAGTTGTACATTGGAGACCAACTGCAATAACAAAAAAATACCAGCTTCTACGTTATTTACAGAATAAGCTCTCCCAGTACTTGTAGCAACAGTTTTCTATCAATTTTTTAGGTAATCTTCCTCTTTGCAGAGGTTAACATAAACACTTGATAGTTTTTGATAACATTCATTAGAAAATTTGGTTCTACGGTTTAAAATGATAAAATGCCAAACGTCAAAAATCCTTATTTACATTGACTAGCTGGGGTTGATTAAATAAAGTAGTAGAGAATATTCACTTTTACAGAATAAGGTAAAGCTCTATTCACTCAGAATACTCAACCATGTGCAGGTATATTTTCTTGAAGATAATTGGATGATCAATGTAAATGCCAATCCACCGTATTCATTAAGCTAAGTGAGCATTCAAAAACCAAACATTCTTTACTTCTTTTTTAGTAAATGAACCCCAGAGTGTTGAACAATGAGGGTGACTAGGCTAGCCATTTACAGAAGGATAGGTGACTTGTGCAAACTCTCATGTTTATTTCAAGAGTTTTCCTTTTAACTTGAGTTAATTAAGCCCATTGAACTTAACAATATTTCTGGTGTGCTTTTTTTTTTTTTTTTGTTTTATTTCATGTTGAACATTTTTACAAGGTATAAAGAATAAAGAATACGTTGCTATACACCGCAACTGATATACATTCTTATAATTCAGAGAGTCCTTACATTGATGCAGCTAAGCAATATGTCAGGTGTTTGGGCCAGGTAGACCAACTTTCGTCAAATTTTTCGCAGTTCAGAGAGTTGGTGGCTATGAGCCGTTCGAACTTGTAGTTCTTATGCAACGCTGTTATTATATCAGAGATATTTATGGCTTTGCTAGATTTTCAATTGCACAGGATCAATGAACGTGTTTCATTATAGGTTGGTGGTTATGGCTGGTCTGAGGTTACACTTAAATTTGTCTGTTTAAGTGTAGGAGAGCTAAAGCGGGGTCTGGGGTTGTGATTATTCCTGTCAGGGATGAGATTAATTGGAAAACTTGGTTCCATAGGCTTTTGATATTTGGACATTGCCAAAACATATGTAGTAGATTCCCTGTTTGTCCGCATTCTCTCCAGCAGTTAGACTTTCCTGGGAAGTACGTTGCTAGTCTGAATGGTGTGTAGTGCCATCTGTTTGCTATTTTAATTGTCAGTTCCCAGTGTTTTACACAGTGGGAAGATTTATGTATTTCATTAAATGTGTGTTTCCATTGGTCTTCCGAGAAGGGTGTGCCTAGATCTATTTCCCATTTTTTCATTGCTATTGTCTTGGAGAATGTTAGTTTTGTCTTGGAGTGTGTTGTAGAAGAATGATATGCCTTTCGTGTCTTGGTTGGCTGTGGAATAGAAATGCCATATTTTACTTGGAAGTGTTATAGTTGGTGGGGTTAGAGGCTGCAGGAAATGCGTGATTTGTATACATTTGAACAGTTTGTCATTTGTGAGGTGATATTGAGTCATAATTTGCACGGATTTGTGTCGTGTACCCTCATAAAGGTCTGATAAGTATGTTATACCCTGATCTGTCAAGTCTGTGACTTTCATCATTGGAATTTTAGCTTCTAACAACTGTAAAGATAATTTAATGTTCGTGTCTTGCATATCTTGGTGATTTTGTTCTAGAAGGTACCTCCATGTCATAATGGAGGTCTGCATTGGGGATGATAACATGGTCATGTCCCAGTTAGCCCATCTGTCTCCCAGAAGTAGTAGTTGTAGGTCTTTTGTTGGTGATATGTCTTTTTCTACTTCTACCCAAAGTGGTATGTCAGTTTTCTGTAACCAGTGTTTAATTTGGTCTGAGCGTACCACCCAAAGGTAATCACAGATGTCTACTAGTCCCGCCCCACCTGCCTGTTTGTGTGACGTTAAATTATTTCGTGAGCATCCTAGCTCTTTTGCCATTCCAGATATATTTCCATCCAAGATCTGATAGGCTCTTGAGGTAGTGGTGAAGGATGTGAATTGATAAGGTACGAAATATATACAATATTTGCGGCAGTATCAGCATTTTATAGGCAGATATTCTACCCATCCAGGAGATTTCTTTCTTTGAGATGTCCCTGAGCTGAGTTTCCAGTTTGGCTATTAGCGGGGGTAAATTTGCTTTAGCAAGTTCAGAGCTTTTTTTTGTGATTACAATACCCAAGTAAGTGATGCTTCCTGTGCTCCATGTGTATAGGAGTTGTTTTTGTAAAGCGGCTTTTA
The DNA here is from genome assembly GCA_028564925.1 of Lithobates sylvaticus. NCBI lineage: Eukaryota > Metazoa > Chordata > Amphibia > Anura > Ranidae > Lithobates > Lithobates sylvaticus. Next base: position 26,543,704 of record CM053037.1, read on the forward strand.
TGTGTGGTTGTATTCCCAGGTCTAGTATTCGGGATTTATGGAAGTTAACTTTGTAATAGGAGATCTCTAAAAAGTGGTGAGTATTTTGTGTGCTTCATGTAGTGATGAGCGTGGATTACGTTGTCCGCAAATAGGTATATTCCTGTGCAGACGGTGCGGAGTAGAGCGCTAGGATGGCGTTTAGTATGTTACCTTTGAAGCCAAACTTAAGACTTTCCATATAAATCCAATGTACTCTATCGAACGCCTTCTCTGCGTCTATTGAGAGCAGCAGAGAAGGCGTTTGAGTTCGTTCAGCATGGTGCATCACATTTATGATCCTCCTTGTCTCTCCCCTCACAAATCCCATCTAGTCGCGCTGGATGAGTAAAGGTATGATGTTAGTCTTTTGGCCAATATTTTTGCGTACATTTTGGTATCTGTATTAAGGGATATGGTACTAAAGTTTGCTGGGGTATTGGGGTATTTACCCGGTTTTGGTAGTGTCACTGTGTGCTTTCAACATTTCTTGGGGTAGAGTTGCAGAGTCTGCGGTTTTGTTGAAGATTTTGGATAGGTGGTGTGATGGTATAGATTTAAATATTTTGAAGTATTCGTTGGAAAATCCATCGGGACCTGGTGATTTCCCATTTGGAAGGGAATGTATAATTTTTTCAACCTCTTGGGGCATGATTGGTGTGTTTAGCTCATTGAGCTGGTGTTCCGATAGGGAAGGTAGGTTTATTTTCAGTAGGAAGGCTTGGATTTTGTCTGTAGTCAGTTGGGGAGTATTGGGGTCCTTATGCAGGTTATAAAGAGAGCTGTAATAATCTGCAAATTGGTTAGCTATTTCCTGGGGGTTGGTTATCTTGTGTGATGAAGTGGGATGGTATAAGTATGCTATTCTAGTTTTGGTCCTTACTGCTTTAAGTCTATTCACTAGATATTTACCTGCTCTATTGGCTTTGGAGTAGTAGTTTAGTTTTAGATGGTTTAGATGTTTATCGTACTCTTGTGTTATGAGTGTCCTAAGGTTTTCTCTGAGGGAGTTCAGTTTTATTAGCTAGGGGTGCTGATGGTGATTTTTTGTTTTGAGACTCTATTTCACGTATTTCTGTGAGGACTTTATTGAATTGTTGGGCCTTTTTTTTATCTTTGGCTCCTATTTGTATTAGGATGCCTCTCATGTAGGCCTTGTGTGCGTTCCATACCAGATATGGATTTTCGACCAATTCTAGGAAGTAGTTTTTAAGGTGTAGGGAAATAGTCTCTTGATAGTGTTCTTGGATAAGTTTGGTATTGCAGCGCCAGATGGGGGGTGAGGCATAGAGACGGCAGCATGGTCTGACCATGTAATATCGTGGATTTTTGTTGTCTCTACATTTTGTAATAGCCATTTATCAGTAAAAACATGTCTATACGAGAGTAGGAGCCATGTCTGCTTGAGAAATGGATGTAGTCTCTTTCGTTAGCATGGAGACATCTCCAAGTGTCGAACAGTTCCTCATTGTGGATCAATGACTGGAGTGATAGGGTACCTTTAGATTTCCCTGAGGAAGTGTCCAGCCTCGGGTCTGAAGTTATGTTAGTCTCCACACATTAAAAGGTTGCCATATTTCATGGAATTTGCTTTGTTGAGGATTTTCTTTATGAAGCGAAGTTGGTGCGAATTGGGGGCATATATCGTAGCGATTGTGTACGGTCTGGAGTTTATATCCCCTGTAGCTATTATATATTGGCCTCCTTCATCAAGAATGATGTCTTTAGGTTGGAAGGATAGAGAGTTCTTGAAGGCAAGTAAGACACCTGTTTTTTTTGCTGTCAGGTGTGCAGGCCATATATACAAGCGGGAAGTATTTGTGAGCATTGTGGGGATTTGTGCAATTTGAAATGCATTTCCTGTACGCAAAGAATATCCGCACCTTGTTTGCTAGCTTCGTTCCACATGGAGAATCATTTAGATGGGTGATTTAATCGCCTTGCGTTGATAGAAAGTATTTTGATCGTCATTGTAACAGATGTAGGAAAGGATGTGTGGATATGTCGTGCAGGTACTTGCATTTCCTATGGGATAGGTTCTTGTATGCTTTCGTGCTGTGCTGGGATGCTGCTTGGATCTTAGCTGCTTCATCGGTGATGGTCACGTCTCTTTCTAGGAATCTGTGTATATCAAGTGAACAGTAGGAAAAACAAATGAGAACAAAAAGTCAACTGGGTTAGAGTAAGAAATGGATCCATAAACTGATCCTCGTGCAGTCGTAGCTGCTACTGGTACAGGAGGGCTATGATATCTCGATCCCGGAGATATTTGTGCTTGATTGTGGGTCAGAGTCATGCGTTTCCACCGGTTTTCTTTTTGGAAGAGCGCTTGTAAGACACCACTTGCCAGTCACTTTGTATGGGGTTCAAGCCTGAGATAGGTGATTGTTGGGCAGGTTGATCAATAAGTATACCTCATTGGTGTAGGACACCTAGCCCTTCTTCCAATTTGGATACGGAAACGGTGCTCCCGTTGTGAGATATTGTGAGGGTAGCGGGGTATTTCTACTTGTGGTGGATATTGTGGTTCCTCAGTGCTTTAGTGATAGTCAGCAGATTGCAGGGTCGTTGCAGTGTGTGTCTGGATAAGTCAGGCAGCAGTCTGATATTGGCATACTGCTGAGGGATGACTCCTGGTTTGCATGACATTTGTAGGATTTGGTCTTTGATGTGGTAGAAATGTATCCTCATCAGGACGTCTCTGAGAACATCATCGGGGAGTAGGGATGAGCCGAACACCCCCCGGTTCGGTTCGCACCAGAACCTGCGAACGTTAGAACCCTATTAAATACAATGGATGCGAACCTTTCGAAATCTAAAGTGCTAATTATAATGGCTAATATGCATGTTATTGTTCTAAAAATGGTTTGGGGACCCGGGTCTTGTCCCAGGGGACATGTATCAATGCAAAGTTTTAAAAACGGCCATTTTTTCTGAAGCAGTCATTAATGATGCATAAAGTGAAAAAAATGTGAAATATTCCTTTAAATATGGTACATGGGGGGTGTCTAAAGTATGCCTGTGAAGTGGCATGTGTTTCCCGTATTTAGAACTGTCCCTGCACAAAATGACATTTGTAAAGGAAAAAAAGCCATTTAAAACTGCTTGTGGCTTTAATGTCATGTCTTGTCCTGGCAATATGGATGAAAATCTTTGAGAAAAATTGCATATTGTAGAAGCTGATTAGGTGGAACAGATTCAGGTATGCCTCTTAGTTTGAGGTTGTTCCTCCTGGACCTGTCCTTGAGGTCTGTTATTTTGTCTTTAATCCACTCTATTTCTTCCCCCTGTGCTGTGTGTTTGCCTCCACCATTGTATTATAAGATGATGTATATTCCTCCATATTGTTTTCTATTTGGTGAACTCTGTGCCCCATGGTTTGAACTTCCCTCTGGGATTCATTCAGCTCTTTAAACAGATCAGACTGTAGGGAGGATCTCAGAGACGGGAGCATGTATTTTAGTACCATGTCAGAAACTGGCCTATCTGCTGTGGGAAAGTCTGCTATGCGGTCCCCCCCTTGTGGTTGTTGGCCTATTGTTGCAGTGTGGGTCCCGCTTACCTGCATGCTTGGGTCAGGCAGCGGCCTATGCGTTGAGTCCCTCCTTGGTTTGGACTTGGCTCTGTGTGGTGGGGCTGGATGTCCCAGAGGAGGATCTGCTGGTCGGTAAAGCCGGGTGTGTGGTGTCTGAGGACAGGCCGCGGCTGTTGTGTTATGCTCCAGGCCTGTGTTCCGGCCGTATGTCTTTGGCGCCGCCGCCATTTTGTTGGAGTCCGCGCCCCAGAATGGATGGGGAAACTATAAATCTTTTTGCGATTGAGGCTTTTTTCTGTTCCTCGTCCTCCTCGATCGGATCCGCGGGTGTTAGCAGGCCGGATGGTGTTCAGTGCTGTGGATGGCACCGGTGGATGCTGATGGATACGGATTATCTCCGGAGGTGAGCGGAGCTCTTGGGCTAAGCATCCATCTTGGAGTCCGGTCGCCACGCCCCTTTGCATGCTAGATGCATGTCTATATGAATTTTCCATCCTTACTTTGCAAGACATATTAACAAAATAGACAAATATTCATAAACATGCATACACCCAGGCCCTACAATGCTAGAGAGAAAGTTGGTTGGCAGGCGTTTCCTTGATTTACTGGTGGCTATCTACTTCCTTTTTGATGCCGTAGTTAAAGTGAAAAATGGGCCAGAGAAAAACAGAGTGCCATAGGAGCAGAGCCAGATCATCTACATAGCAACCTAAGTAGGATCCTTGAGCCTGATGGATTTCCTGGGGTACAGCTACAAACTTCAAACTCCTGAGATAAACAAAGGAAATAGCAAAATAGTTCAAAGCTGTGCACCCACTTTGGAATGCTAGGATTGTGTATATACGGTGTGTGTGTGTGCTTGTGTGTGCTTGTGTGTGCTTGTGTGTGCTTGTGTGTGCTTGTGTGTGCTTGTGTGTGTGTGTGTGTGCTTGTGTGTGTGTGTGTGTGTGTGTGTGTGTGTGTGTGTGTATATATATATATATATATATATATATATATATATATATATATATATATATATATATATATATATATATATATATATATATATATATACGTTTTAGGCAGGTGTGAAAAATGTATTTTTATGAATTAACAAAATGGAACTTAACTGAACGGAAGAGAAATCCAAATCAATATTTGGTGTGATCACCTTTTGCCTTCAAAACAGCATTACTTCTTGGTACACTTGCTCACAGTTTTTAAAGGAACTCAGAAGGTAGATTAGAACACATTGGAGAACTAACCATGGATCTTCTGTGGATTTGGGCTGCCTCCAATCCTTCTGTCATTTCTGCATCCCTGTTCCAATGTTCTACTATTAGCGAATTGACGTGTGGGTGCTTTTGTTCTTCCCTGGGCAAACTTGCTGTCCTAGACCACAGCATATGTTGACTATACAAAATCAAGCAGCAAGCTGAGCCAGTTCTATGACCTTACCTTTCACTAGACGTGCATTTGTTTTTGTCCGAATGCATTTTCCTCCGAATTTCGGGTATTTTCGTTATCGTTTTAACAAATGATAACAAACATGCAGAATCCGAAAACCAAAAGGTCCGACATAAACAAATGCTTTATTTTAGTTTCCATTGCAACAGTTCGATATAGATAACAGATTTAACATGACGCTGACAATAGTGATCTGTGTCCATGGAACCTGTGGTCGAATGTGCCTAACCTTAGCTCTATTAGTCTAAGATTATTATACAGAGAGAGAAAAGATTCGAGAGAGAGAGAGAAAAGATTCGACAGAGAAAAGATTCGACATTATAGAGACAATAGCAAAAAAGGTTGAATGTGCCTAACCTAACACTTAGTCCAAGATCATTCGACATAGAGAGAAAAGATTTGACTAAGCAGTCGCCGCGAGCGGACATTTATGGTCAAATGCTCCACCCATAGGCTATAGAAGAATTCTAATGTTGATTGACTAGTAATAATAATTAATAAATATACCGTATATACTCGAGTATAAGCCGAACCGAATATGAGCCAAGGCACCTAATTTTACCACAAAAAAATGGGAAAACTTATTGAGTATAAGCCTAGGGTGAGAAATGAGCAGCTACTGTAAGTGGAAAAGGTCAACAATGCCCATTTGCAGCCTCACTGTGCCCATTTGCAGCCATAGGTCCCCCAAACCTCAAACTCGGTAGTTAATGGTTCCTAGATGCCCCCTAGCTGCAGCCATTTGGGTTGTCTGGACCCAAAGGGTCCCGAAATGACATTTCTGCAGATGGACACAGTTGGCCGAATTTGGGGCCCCGTATCTCGGGGCCACTTACAGCTAGGAACCCCAAATTTGGTGTGCAAGCCCAGTGGAACCAGCACTACAACATATCCAAAGCTTTTCTGCAGCAGAGAATGACATTTTCCGAACCGACTTTGGGGGCCCGTATCTCTGGGCCACTTAGTGGTAGATTTGGATATATTTTAGTGCTAGTTCCACTGGGTTTACACACCAACTTGGGGTTCCTAGCACCAAGTGGCCCCGAAATACGGGGCCACAAATCGGTTCGGAAAATTTCATTTTCTGCAGAAGAAGAATGCTTGACACGCGTATAAGCCGAGGGGGGCATTTTCAGCACAAAAAGTGCTGAAAAACTCGGCTTATACTTGAGTATATACGGTAATTATTACTAATGTCATACAACATTAGAATTCTACTATAGCTTGTAGGCGGAACATTCGACCGGAAATGTATGACAGTTTAGCTGCTCCGTCGAATCTTCTTAGAACATTCGACAGATACCATAGGCCTTCAATGACAGATTCAACCTTAATTATTTTGGATTTTCGGACGAATGCATTTTTTAACTAAATAAATAAAAACTAATTTCGGGAGTAACTAAATAAAATTTCTTTTTCGGACGAAAACGAAATTCTGAAACGAAATATTTCAGTGTGCACATGTCTACCTTTCACCATTTCTAGTAAGGCACTACAGCTTGGTCATCAATCTTCCCCAATCTGTGACTGGACGATGCAGAAACAATATATTGATTAACTCAACCATGTAATTTCCCTTTTCTGTAAGCGTGTTTGCGGTGTTTGATTGACAGCAACCTACAATGGGAGAGTGCCTGATTGGCTCACTATGCTGCCTCTTCCTCTCCCAGTCTGAATCTTGCTGTACAGGAAATTATGACAAAAAAGACAGATTGAGGTTCCATTTAAAAGATATTTTAGAATTTGTATATGAATGCATAGCTGGATGACATGGAGGTCTTTTATATCGTCCTACAATTATTCTTTAAACAGTCATTCTGGCAGCCTTCTGTGAACTAGTTTTAGAATGCTAAAGGAACAAAAAAGGCACATTGGAGTTGCAGAGCAGCGGGATGCTGTGCACAGTGGAGGAGGAAAAACATTTAAGAATCACTGACATACAGTTTACAAGTAAATACCCTCTTATAAAAAAAAAATATAGAACAATAAAGACACATTAGCAGACAGCTCAGCCTTTACAAGGTAATTATAAGAACAATTTGAGGAATTTAATTTCTTTTTAGAGTCATAGCATTTCTTTAACTTCTACATTAGTCTGCTCTTTGCTGAGTGCTGTGAAGAGGACTAATTTTTAGAGTGATAATCTAACACATAAAGGTAAATCACACAGCATAATGCAACAATGTGCTAATGTTCACTAGTTACATTTGGGTATTTATCAAGCCAAGAGCTTTCTTTCTGGTTTTGGATAGAATGAGGAAAGATTTGACCCTTTTGCTAACCTAATCCTTTACCTCTCCCTAGTCAAGTGAGTCTCACACACGTGTAGCGCCGACACTTTTCTAAAGTGTGCGCTATATATGTAAATTTAGTTTTCCAGAACTGTAACCAAGTTCTGGGGGTTAATTGTATAGGTCTTTTTGCTTTGGCGTCAGTTTGGCTGGGCTGTACTGAAGTTCTGCGTGGTCATAGGTGCAGTGAGGCACCTGTGACAGGCTGAGAACCAAGCCTGGTTGGACGTGTTGGGTACCAATCTTCTCAGAGCCAATCAGTGGGCGCGTCTGGCCCCGCTGTATAGTCTGGGAGGGGGTATTTAAGATGCTGAAGTCACGTGTTCAGGGTTTGGATGCTGCTTTGATTCCTGGTTCCGGTCTGGACCAACCCCGTGAGGGGTCCCAGACCCAGGAGTGTCTGCCGTCCCCGTAAGCATGGTCACTCTGAACAGCCCCAGAGGCCCTCATGGTCTGGGGAGGGGATCCGTCCGTTCCCGAGCCTCGGAACTGGTTAGTTTGAGGCCCAGTAACTGAAGGAGGATTCGGAGGTGTCCTGGTGTGCTCTCGGTATTGGAGAGACACAGCAACTCGTACAATCGACCAGGGGAGGACTCTTCACAGGAGGGCCAAGAAGCTGGCTGCTCGTTAAGAGACTGGGAGCTGAAGTGGTATGGACACTAGAGAATCCACACTTCTCACAGTATCGCCAAGAAGGCTGAAAGATCCAGGTACTGTGGGAAAGGTTCCTAACTTATCTTCAGTTACAATCTAGTCTGTGGCAGAGACTTTGCAAATTTTCCGGATCACATGTTGGTTGCTAAATCTATGGTTAGAGGTTTATCCAGCAGTGAAGCGCCCAGTTGCGAGTGGCTACTCTCTGGGCTATCTAAGAGACATTCAATTGATGTCAGCAGTTCTAAGTGCCTGAGTTTTATCACCCGTGCCCTCTTTTCCCAATTGAGAGACTGTGTTATAGTTGGATGTTACCCCTGCAAATAAAAAACCCTCAAAAGGACTTTTGTGTGTCAGCTTCTGAAGTTACTGGGTACTAACCCTGGGAACCCCTAGACAATGAACGACGAGCAAGGAGGTAATTGGTAAGCCCAGAAAATTCAAGGTCGCCCCAAGGGGTTATGGTCGCTACACACGATTCCGCCACCAAAATGTTGGGCAAAAATTCGGAACGTGGGAACCCGGTGACGTACAAGACGTACGACGAGCCAAGAAAAAGGAAGTTCAATAGCCAGTGTGGCTCCTTCTGCTTGATTCCGAGCATGCGTGAACTTTTCTGCGATGGACTTGCGTACACACGATCGGACTTTCCGACAACAAAGTTAAGTTGGCTGAAAATTTGAGAACCTGCTCTCAAACATTAGATTGAGAGCCTGTTCTTAATTTTTCCAACGCAAAAACTTTCTATCGGAAATTCCAATCGTGTGTATGCAATTCCAACACGCAAAATTCCGACGCATGCTCAGAAGCATTAAACTTCCCTTTTACAGTGCTGTCGAACGTGTTGTATGTTGCGGTGTTATTGCAATTGGAATTTGATGTGACCGTGTGTAGGCAAGACAGTTTGAGTGGAATTCCGATGGGAAAACCATCAGAACTTTTTCTGACAAGAATTCCGATCGTGTGTACGCGGCATTAGTCTAGCCAGTTGACTAGAGGAAGTATGTCCATAACTGCCCCTGTCCAACTGACTGACAGAATGGCTGCCTGCCCTATGTACAACTTTCCCTTACAATACCAACTTTGGAGTTAGATACTTTAGGTGCTCCTTGCAATGTCAACTCCAGACCCTCATCTTGAATATGTTGCCTTTCCCGTATCACCCGAAACAAGGGAGTACATATCAGTTGTGCAGTTGCACAAGGACCCCTAGGACTTAAAGGCCCATTTATACAAGATGTGGGTCATGCGGGTGGTAGAACCCTTCCCACTGTCTTGTAGACCTCCAACATGGCTCATTTCGATTTACTTGTCAATCAAAACAAAATGAAAAGTTAAATGTGGAGTCCAAAATTGAGCTTACACCTGGGCCCCACTACAGGAGCCCCAAAGGACACAGGCCAGACAGTTTTTATTAAAGAAATTCCATCTTTACAAAAGTATACATATGTATAATGTAACATGTATAATATTTATACATATTAGACATGTGCAATTTCGTTTCGTACGAATCGGAAATTCGTACGGATTTTTAGAAATTCGTACGAAATACGAAATTTTGTTTACGAATTTCGGATCCATATTATCCGAATCCAAACTACCAAATAACAATAACAAATAATACTGTAATTTCAACTAATATGAAAGAAATTATAGCAGATATAACGAATGATTCGAATGAATTCGAGATTCAGTATAACGACTATCGGCACTCTACGAATTATCCGAAAACGTATTAACGTTACATAACACAAGTCTATTTTTCACCAATCACTCAGAGGAAGTATACGAAATTTCGTATTTCGTACTTCCTCTGAGTGATTGGTGAACAACAGACGATAGACTTGTGTTATGTAACGTAAATACGTTTTCGGATAATTCGTTATTTTTCGTAGTGTCATTATTCGTTATCCAAATTAACGATTCGTACGAAATTCGTATTTCGTACAAATCCGAATTAAATTTCGTACACAAATTACGATTTTTTTATACGAAAGGAAACAAATTTTTTGACGGCTCCCATGTCTAATACATATAAGATACATACATCTATTTATTTTGGCTGTGTGTTGTGGTGCCTCTTGTGGGGATGGATTCTTGCAATTGTACAATTATTCTGTAATATATTTCTCACTACTCTACTGACAGGACTGAGTACCCTCTTATACACCCCCCCCCCCCCTCCTCCCCCCTTCAATGCAGCTAATTAGAAGGAAATATGGTCTGTACTTCTAGTGGCATATGGATAAACATTAAACCCAAAAATCTTACCATTTAACTTAATTTCCTCCCTAGCAAAAGCCATTTTAGTTTTTATCACGCTGCTTCTGCGCAAGCATTACAGAAAGCCAGTGGTTTAATGCACAAACAAGCAAAAGAATATTAAGCAGAATATTATGCCAATGTTTACCAACAGATCTATAATTGCAAAGTAAATTAGCTGTGAAATGAAACGCTTGTGATTCTCTGCCACGCTGTTAGGAACAAATGGCTGATTATGTTAAAGTAACTATGCAAAGGAGTTAAAGGAGAACTCCAAAACCCATGTTTGCACTTTGTTTCTGAATGCACCATATGGAAGAAATAAAGAGCTTTATTTAACATTTCCAAAAATGGTGAAGGAAGTGAAGCGTGTCATCTCCATCCTTCTTCTTTTAGTTTTAAACATGGAATCCTTTGCACCCATATGACCCAACACTGAACTTACTTTACCCACTTTCTTTGACCAGAGGTTATTGGCCTCAACCTAATGAAGTTATTTGAAACGTTCAAACCAACACCATTGCAGCTCACAAATTAAAAATGAAACGGAGGCAATCTTTTCTTGTAATAAAAGGATGGAAGAAATTGGCATCACTGAGTATCTTGGCATTGTTAGGACCCTGTCTGGGTGGGTTGTTAAGGGAATAGTTTCCCATGGATCTTTCTAATATATCATAATGAGCCATAGACGTTCTTGTAATACCTTGATATAAGAATAACACCAACGCAAATGTATTTGTTCAGAATAATTCTTTTAAAATAGAAAATAATTTTCCTCTAATCACACATTTACCAGACCCTTTCTGCATTCCTAGCTCCGATGAAGCGGGCCCCTTGAAACCCCTGAAACTCATTGGTCTTTTTTATCAAATGCGAGAACAAACTTTAAAATAAAATAGTTTTGAATAAATACTTATGTATTGGCCCTCTACTATTTATTATGCTACCATTTTGTGAGGTCAGTGTTTGGCTAGACAAGTTATTAGCGGCCGATGAGGTTTCGAGACATGGCACATTTGGCAACACCAGAATAATTGTATCTCTTATGCCGCGTACACACGGTCGGACTTTCCGACGGGAAATGTTCGATGTGAGCTAGTTGTCGGAAAGTCCGACCGTGTGTATGCTCCATCGAACATTTGCTGTCGGAATTTCCGGCCTCAAATGTTCAAGAGCAGGTTCTCAAATTTTCAGACAACTTCACTTGTTGTCGGAAAGTCTGATCGTGTGTACACAAGGCCATCGCACAAAATCTCACGCATGCTCGGAATCGAGCAGAAGGAGCCTCACTGGCTATTGAACTTCCTTTTTCTTGGCTCGTCGTACACGTCTCCGCATTCTTGACGTTCGGAATTTCCGACAAAATTTGTGTGACCGGGTGTATGCAAGACCAGTTTGAGCCAACATCCTTCGGAAAAAAATCCATGGTTTTGTTGTCGGAATGTCCGATCGTGTGTCTGTGGCATAACACATTTTTTCCTTAGTTTGAATAGAGTATGGAATAGCTTGAACCCATGTAGGGTTTTTTTTCTGCGTCCCATTGGGAACATATTCCCTAATTTCCTGTTAGAGACAAGACAGGGAGTTATTTAAAAAAACTTCAAAGTCAAGAAAAATCCTTTTCTTAGACACTTGAGACTGGAACAGGTGTCTCTATTGACAGAGTTCCTCTATTCCCATTCTAGTGAATGAAACATCTTGTCACCAGGACAAATAGGGAGGGTGGACTTCCCTAGTGGTACCACAGACATCAAAGGTTCCAACCAAATCCAACTTTGTCACAAAATGTAAACAAAAAAAGTAAAACTTTTGGCCAGAGGAACATTTACCCTCTTACAAAGGAGTGCTTTGGTATTTATATGTTAATCTACTGTGGTCAGCTTAAAGTGGGGTGCCCCTTAAAAAAAAAAAAAATTCAGAGTTAGCAGCTACAAATACTGCAGCTGCTGACTTTTAATAATTGGACACTTACCTGTCCCAGGGTCCAGCGATGTGGGGGATCGAAGCCCCCCACGTTCCCCCACTCCGCTCGGCGGCGCCGGCATTCATAGCCGGGCACCCACTGCGCATGTGTGATCGGCGCCGCGCGCCGTGATACGCCACGCAGTCATCTGGGACCTGTCATGTGTCCCAGATGACTGACTGTGCCGGGGGAAGTGATGTCACTTAGCCCAGGCACTGGCAATTTTTTTTTTACATTTTATGAATTTTAAGCTATTTTTTTTTTCATGGTGGAAACACCACTTTAAGGTGCCTTTAAATTGATTGTAAAGGAAGAAAATGTATAAAAAACACAAAAAAAACACCATGCTATACTTGCCTGCTCTGTGCAATAGTTTTGTACAGAACAGCCCTGCTCCTCCATAAGGATTTTATAAAAACAATAAAAGCTATAAAAAGATCCATTTGTAAACATGTCAACACTTAGAAAATACATTGACTGAAAACAGCTTTTTCTTTAAAAGGAAATGCTGGGCTGCATTAAATCCACACTGAATACTATATGTATGTCTGTAAATCTAGAAACGTTTCTGTATATTTTCAGAAAGTATCTTTCCAAATTAAAGTGGAAGTAAACCCATCCATTTACCAGTTTCATTTCCGGCACGTGATGGAAATGTAACTCTCTCATTGGTTGTGCTCTCAACCAAACTGTCAAACCATACAAATGGCTGGTGTCATAACCGATCACATGTGCAGCATCATGGCAGTTGTAGATTAAACTGAGGCAAAGATGGCAGCTTCCTTGGCTGAAAACAATAGGGGGGTTTACTTACACTTTAATAGAGTGAAGTGGGACTTAAAGTGTTATCCTAACAAAAAAAAAAAAAGATCCTGTTTCTTTAAAGCATGTTATACAGCATAGTGCTTGTGCTGTGTAATTTGGCCCCCTGTATCACCTGACATATCTGATTCTGCCTGGTTCTCCCCTCCCCTTTTGTAAACTGACCATGGTTTATCATGGCTGCTGAGCCCTGACACCGTGGTCAGTTTACGTGCCTCCATCTGCAGCTCTCCTGTCCTCTGTGCTCTCTCCCCCCTTTCTCCCTGCTTGTCTGCTCCTGTCAGTGCCCGCCCCCTCCCCTCCTGCTGCACAAATGACTTTTAATGTCCTATATAATCCTCTGTTTCCTAATGACAGGTGCTCATGTCTGTTTTTATAAAAAAAAATGCCAGCTATACCTGATTTCAGGCGCCGCTCGGTGCTCATGTGATAGGCCAGCTCTCCCCTCCTCTCCTTGTCCCCACTGACTTCAGCGCGGGAATCTCGGCTCCACCCACTGAAGCTGTCAGACTGGGAGAGGTGAGAGTCGGCTGGTCATGTGAGCGGCGTTTTGAAATCAGGTAGACCGGCAATTTTTTTTTTTAATATAAAACAGACAGGAGCACCTGTTATTAGGAAACAAATATGTTGTCCCAGTGGGTTAACAACCACTTTAATTATAAATGTTGGGTTATACATCATTGAATAAAGAACTGCTTTATCGTATAGGGAAGAAAGTAAAATATAACAGATGAGAATTGAGATTGCAGGGTTGAGTTACCGCCAACTTCATTGTTGCCTTGTGTCTCTTGGAATGTAATGCAGGATCAGACACAAGCAGCAGTGTTAGCCAGCACTGTCCATCCACTAGAACCAGCCCTGCTGTTCAGTAATGTTTCCTTCTGCAGTATTCCATAATGAACTGATGGGGGTTAATTATGCTACCGATTAGCCCCTCTGCAGACACCTCATCCTTAATGAACAGGCTTAATTGCATTAAAAATCAGGAATTTATATGTGTATAAAAAGGTGCGTTGCTAATTTTGGACTGCTGTGCATTCAGTTTAAGCCCAAAGATAATATACAATGTTTCTTTAGGGTTCATTTAAATCTATACATTCTAAAACACCTAACTTAAAGTTGAACTACAGACAAATAATTCAAAATACCAAACTTCAATACATACAGCATAGGTGAACTGTCTTTTCTGCCAAAAGATTTGTCATACTGTCCAGTTGCTAGGGATTACTTTTTTACTTTGCCAACATTTTGGTAAAAATATACACCAAATTCTTTTTTTTAAAAAAAATGCAGTAAAATCAATAGGGAAGGTGACATTAAGGTGCAGTGGGTTTCAAATGGCTCCTTAGGGTTACAGCAGATTTTTTAAACTCTATTGAACATGTTCTTGTGAAAAAACAAAACAAACTTTGCTCCAGCTTGGTTCACACTGATGTGGCCGCGGGTCACAGCAGGTGGTCCGGTGCATCCCTGTTCACCGATTCAGGTGTGAATCAGGTCCGGATTTTTGCCTGAATTCGCACCAAAGACGCACAGGACCCTTCTGCAATGCGGACCGCGGTTGCCCGGAGATATGTGAACCAGCTCCATTGAGAGTCGGTCACACTCTCCTGTCATGCAAATTGGATATGGGGAAACTCGCATTCAATTTGCATCAGGGTGAACCCAACCTGAGGTGAGTTGGCTTTTGCAAGCACATAAAGCATAGCTGTGTAAACCCAAGAGCCAATATGCCTTATAAAAACCTTTGGTTCAGTCTATCTTTATGTCAATGGCATTATGGCACATTTCAGATTTCCTAATATAGTCAGTTGGTTTCAGTACTGAACTGACTGGCTCCTGATTTTTTTTTCAGTTAATTGTCTACTGTCCACATTAAGCCTATTTTCTTTTCTGAAGGTAATTCTTGGTTACCACCACCTTCTACACTCCATGTTCACCTTTTGTCTTGCAAATGTTACGAGGAACCAAAAAGACAGGCCAACTATTGACCTTAGACGTTATGGTAGCTACATGCATCTCTGCTCAGAAAATCGGACTCTGCTAGGCAGAAGAGATCATGTTGTGATCAAGTCAAAGTCAAGCACGTTTTGACTGATTTCTCCTTTTCTCTACTATCTCTGGCATATTCTACAAAGTGATTATTCCTGTAACATTTTAAAGTACGTGCATCTGTATACAAGCGATCAAACGTCACCGATCGCTCGATTCTCAGGGATCCCTGAGCAGAGAGCTGGTGACTGTAAGTCATTGGCTCTCTTCTCTGCCCCCCTCGCTCACTGGAGCTCTGGGCTGGGGGCGTAAGTAGCCGGCTCAGGCTCTCAGTGGCTCGCTGAGAAACTGAACTGGATGGTGGTCCAGGCATGTGGGCAGATCCCGACCATATGGCTGCGATCTTGCCCGAGCCTGGACCAGCTCTGTGACGTCAGCAGACAGCGGGCTTCAGCCTGCTGTCTGCTGGAAACGGGTCAGGAGTGCAGAACAAACTTCACTCCTGTGAACCACAGGAGAAGTACAGCCAAATATAGCTTTGGCTGTACTTCTCCTTTAAGATTTCAAGCCAAGCATTGCATAGTCGAGACAACTATAAAAATGGGTTCCTAGTGTGTAAGCCAATTTATGCATCCTTATAGCTTAATTTACTTAAAATATGTTTTAGTATGGTAGTGTTGCCACTTTGGTAGCATTTGAAAACAAATGGTTTAAACTGGAGTTTCTCTTTAAAGAGACCAATCACAATTGGCAAACAAATCAGCAGAACTTTTAGCCTAAATTGGCTAAATACATTCCAGGTACATCAAAACAAAAGGTGCTACAGAAAGCCTGTATCCTGCCAGCTTGTTGCAAACTGGCACCCTTCCACCTCCGTGAGGAAGCAGTAGTCTTAGTTTGCAGAGGTACTACAGTGCCTTGAAAAATTTGTCATACCCCTTGAAATTTTCAACATTTTGTCATGTTACAACCAAAAAGTAAATGTATTTTATGATAGACCAACACAAAAAAATAAGTTATTTTCCAATTTTTATCTGGAAAGTGTGGCGTGCATTTGTATTCAGTTCCCTTTATTCTGATACCTCAGACAGGTCAGGGATAAACTTGTGGAGAAGTTTTTAAAGCAGGGTTTGGTTATACAAAAAATATCCCAAGCTTTGACCATCTCACACAGCACTATTTAATCCATCATCCAAAAGTGGAAAGCGTATGACACAACTGCAAACCTACCAAGACATGGCCGTCCACCTAAACTGACAGGCCGGGCAAGGAGAGCATTAATCAGAGAAGCAGCCAATAGGCCCATGGTAACTCTGGAGGAGCTGCAGAGATCCACAGCTCAGGTGGGAGAATCTGTTCACAGGACAACTATTATTATCAAATTTTTTTTTATTGGTTTTTCTTTCACATTTACATTAAAAATGTCACTTATGTACATATACAGTGTAACATCATATTTATTCTACTCTTTTTAAACCCCCCTCTCCCCCCTAAAGGCATAACATCAGAAAAAAAAAAAAAAAAAAAAAAAAACCTTTTAGAAAATAAAGGGAAGGAGGGAAACGGAAAGGGTTATATATTCCTCCCCCCTCCCTCCCTCCCCCCCCGCACCTCTATCCATGTGTCTAAAAAAAAGAAAAAAAAAAAAAGTTACATCCACCAAGTGGTTTGTGTTTATTTAAATCCATCTTATCATGTGTGCCTTTACATTTCTTTCCAGGAAGGAAAGAAAGAGAAGAAAAAAAAAAAAGGTGACTAAAAAAGTGGCGGTTCACTAAGGTCTCCATGTGATTGTGTTTGTAATTTATTCCATATTTACCTTCCTATTTCAGTGCAGAGGAGAATAGAATTTGTATGGGGGGGGGAGAGGGAAAAAAAAGAAAAGTTCCTCTCTCCCACATACCCTCCCCCCTCTCCCCCTGGCCGTTCCGGGTTCAATTCTTGCCATTCTATCAATCAATCTCTGCTTTCCACAACTCCCATTCTGTCCATATTTGCACAAACTTCTCTTTTCTACCTTCAATCTTATGTATCCATCTCTCGGCCTCCATTATTAATTCCACTTCTTTCTTCCAATCTAAAATAGTTGGACATCTGGGTTGTTTCCAAAACCTCGGTATCAATAATTTAGCTGCATTTAATAAGAATGGTAGGATACTATTCCTATATTTCTTGCGTATCTTCTGTGACCCATGGAATAGATAGTTAAAAGGGGTTACTTCTATCTGTTCTTGTGATAGTCTATCTATCCAAGGGGCGATTTCTTGCCAGAACCTTCTTATTTTGGGGCATGTCCACCATATGTGGAGTAGGGTACCTCTTTGGCCACAACCTCTCCAGCATCTAGGGTCTGCTGTCAAGTATATCTGTGCTAATTTTGCTGGGGTACGGTACCATCTAGTCAGGAGTTTATACGATGTTTCCTGAATCTTTGAGCTTTGAGACGTATAGTATGTTGAGTCTATAAGTTCTTTAATTTGTGTCGTAGTGAAGTTACATTTTAATTCCCCTTCCCATTCTTTAATATAATAAGGTGTTATGTTTTCCCTGGTCCCTAAAATTAGTGTGTACATTTGGGACAGTAAGTGTCTGGGTTTCGTCATCTTTACATTTTTCTTTTCAAATATAGTAAGTGAGTTCAGGGGTCTCATCATGGTCTCTAGTTTATTGAAAAAGCTTTTTAATTGGAGGTACTTCCATTCCATCAATGGGATTGATCCCATTTTTTGTCTTATTTCTAATAGTGTTATTAAGGTACCCATCGGGGCAAATTTGCCACATGTCGAGTCCCCGTCTATCCCCCATTTCCCCATTGATCCTGTTTCTTCCCCTGGTAGGAACCATGGGAATCCTTCCAATGGTGCTAGTGGTGATATCTGTGGGGCATAGTCTCCATTTTCATTCAGTTGGTCCCATATTTTTAAGGTGTTCTTAGTTAATAGTGATGTCCTTTTTGATAGGCCCCTGTCTGTCTTTGGGATCCAGGGAATTCCCTTTAGACTCCTTCCTGCCATATTCTGTTCCAGAGATACCCAAATTTTTTCTTTTTGGTCATGCCTCCAATTTATGATATGTACTAGGGCCATTGCTTTGTAGTATATTTTTAAATCTGGTAGCCCCATACCTCCTTCTGACTTCCCCTTACATACTATCTCATATGCTAATCTAGGACGTTTGTTATTCCACACAAAGGTTGTGAAAGCTTTCCGTATGTTTTTGAAGAAGGTCTGAGGGTGTGGAATTGGCACTGTGTATAGGGTGTAGATAATTTTAGGGAGGATGCTCATTTTTATAGCGCTTACCCTTCCTAACCAGGTTAAAGTTTTTCCTTTCCACTTCCTCAGATCCTCTGATACCCCTTCCATTAACACTCTGTAATTCAGGTCATATAAGAGTTTAGGGTCTGCTGTTATATGTATTCCTAAGTAGACTAGAGATTTTTTTTCCCATATGAAGGGATACAAGCTTTTCAATATCCTGCTTGTTTCCGTGGGTATATAGTAAGGGAGAATTACAGACTTCTCAAAGTTAATCCTAAAATTCGATATCGCGCTAAATTTTGATACTTCTGCCATCAAAGCGGATAATGAGGGGTGGGGTGTTGATAGGTAAAATAACAGGTCATCTGCATATGCCGAGACCTTATGTTCTTCTGGTCCTATACAGGTCCCCTGGATTTCCTTGTTTTTCCTTATTTTACGTAGAAAGGGTTCTAGTGTTATTGCAAATAATAAAGGTGACAGAGGGCATCCTTGTCTGGTGCCATTATTTATCTGGAAATGTTCTGACAGTGTTCCATTCACCTTTACTCTTGCTCTTGGTGTTGAATATAGTGCCGCTATCCAGCCCATTATGCGTTCCCCCACTTTCATCTCCCTCAAGACCTCGGTCATAAAGTTCCAGTTCACCCTATCGAAGGCCTTTTCGGCATCCATCGATACTATCACTCTAGGGGTTTTATCTGGATCGTTTTTTATCCATTGTAAAATACAGGACAACTATTAGTCGTGAACTACACAAATCTGGTATTTATGGAAGAATGGCAAGAAGAAAACCATTGTTGAAAGAAACCCATAAGAAGTCCCTTTTGCAGTTTGTGAGAAGCCATGTGGGGACACAGCAAACATGTGGAATAAGGTGCTCTGGTCAGATGAGACCAACATTTTTTGGCCTATAAGCAAAACAATGTGTGGTGGAAAACAAACACTGCACATCACCCTGAACACACCATCTCCACCGTGAAACATGGTGGTGGCAGCATCATGTTTCTTCAGCAGGGACAGGGAAGCTGGTCAGAGTTGATGGGAAGATGGATGGAGCCAAATTTAGGGCAATCTTCGAAGAAAACCTGTTAGTCTGCAAAAGACTTGAGACTGGGGCGGAGGTTCACCTTCCAACAGGACAACAACCCTAAACAAACAGCCAGAGCTACAATGGAATGGTTTAGATCAAAGCATATTCATGTGCTAGAACGGCCCAGTAAAAGTCCAGACCTAAATCCAATTGAGAATCTGTGGCAAGACTTGAAAATTGCTGTTCAGACGCTCTCCATCCAATCTGACAGCTTGAACTATTTTTCAAAGAATGGGCAAAAATTTCACTCTAGATGTGCAAAGCTGTAGAGACATCCCCAAAAAGACTTGCAGCTGTAATTGCAGTGAAAGGCGGTCCTACAAAGTATTGACTCAGGGGGGCTGAATACAAAGGCACGCCTCACTTTTCACATTTATTTATAAAAAATTTGGAAAACCATTTATCATTTTCCTTCCACTTCACAATTATGTGTCACTTTGTGTTGGTCTATCACATAAAACCCCAATAAAATACATTTACGTTTTTGAGTGTAACATGACAAAATGTGGATAATTTCAAGGGGTGTGAATACGTTTTCAAGGCAGTGTATCTGCCCCCTGCTGAGTCACAGCCAGGACTCTCTAATTTGTAGGGAACGTTGGCTTTGCTGATTGCAGAGCTATCGGTCTGACTCATTAGGGGACTCTTGTAAGGCATTAAACACCTTTTTGCTTTGATGCACTTGGAATATATTTAGGGTTCAATTGGTGTGAAACTAATAAACCGTTCTAAAACTTTATTCTCTGTCGCTGCATAGTTCATAAAAGTTAAATTACACATATTCCAATCGTTGTTGCAGCTGTAAATTATTTCTAACACTTAAAAAAAAAAAAAAAATTTAGGCAAAGCACATCCAACTCAGGGCTTTGGAAAAAAAAAGTAATAAGCAATAAAAAATTTAAGAGATTTTATTTTTTAATATATGAAGCTGCACACTGCAGACAGGTCTCAGTAGAATGACACTCCTCTTCCACCTCCAGGAGATTCAGCACCCTCTGTCCTTAATAAGAGATGACAACAGATGGAGGCTGGAGAATTTCTGATGAGGCCAGGGCCCTCGGAGAGGTTCCGATGGAGAGATGGCATGTGCAGCCCTGACCTGTTACAACTTCTCAGCTCTCGGTTACCAACATGGGCAAAGGAGATGAGACAACTCCAGATTATGTGACATATTTACTAAGCTGTCTTGCGGCGTGAGGCTCCCTCTGGTCCAAGGATGCAGCACACAGCTTGTTCATGTCAATAAATATATATATATTTTTTTTCAGCAGCAGCTGTTTTATAGTAAAAGACTAGTTAGAAAACTTGGTCAACTTGATTTGGGGCAGAACGCATTGCATGGGAGAAGCAGCATTTGTCTTTCGAAACAGAAGAATGTATACAAATAGCAAGAAAGAAAGAGGAGGTATTGCCCAGGTTAAGCAATCGGCATTAATTCTGAAGCCCTTGCTAAAAGACAGCTAGAATGTTTGCGAAAATCTACATTTAAAAAAGTTTTTAGCAGCATTCATTGATGAAAGTAAAAGAAAAATGCACATATTTTATGCATGTGTGATTTATAAATATTATAATGAATTTTAGACATTTTGTTCTTTCCAAGAATACTTTATGTCAAAACTTCACTACTATAAAAACAAAGTTCACAAAGATAACACATTAAAGCAAACCTATCACTACCCCTCAAACGTATCTCTGAAAGAGTGCTGATTGGGGCTTCGTATTTGCAAAACCTTTTCTGAGGTCATGCAAGGATCAGCTAGACTCCCAGTACCTGCAATAGGCAAAAGCCAACTTTTTAGAATTTTTGTCATGAAGACATCGTCTTGCAATGCAATGTTTAGTGCATCCCAGTTGCTGAGATCCTTTACTGCATTGTTGGATGAAGTGAAGGCATGCATTAGTAATCACTCACTGAATATTTGCATACTGTGTTAATTCAAGTTTCAAGTGTTCTTGGGGTGAATCTAGTCATGCCTGGTGTTCACATTAAAGGTTTGCCTTCATTTGTCAGGGATAGAGACGCATGTAGGGTAAACCCAGGTAACTAAGCCAAATACATCAGGTTACTTGGTTTATTCTTCGAGATAATGCACTAAATCTGGACATACACATAAGATTCTAGACCTTCTGTATGGCTAGTTTGTACAAGGAAATGTAATGAGTCAGGCTACTCTCAGCTTAACACATTCCTTGACAAAAAATACTACAAAATTTAGCTTTAATGGGGGCTGGTCAGGGTGACCATGCTTACAGGGATGGCAGACAATCCTGGGTCTGGGACCCCTCACGGGGCTGACCCGGACTTGAACCAGGAATCAAAGCAGCAACCGAACCCTGAACACATTACTTCAGCACCTTAAATACCCCTTCCCAGACTTACGCAGCTGGCCAGACGCGCCCACTGATTGGCTCCGGGAAAGATTGGTACCTAACACGTCCAACCAGGCTTTGTTCTCAGCCTGTCACAGGTGCCTCACTGCACCTATGACCAGGTGGAACTTCAGTACAGCCCAGCCAGACTAATGCCAAAGTAAAAACCTGTACGATTGACCCCCAGAACTGTTACATTTCTGGAAACTTTAGTAAAGTGTCGGTGCTACATGTGTATAAGGGTAGACTTTTCAGAAAATATATGATGTCCAGCTGCAAAAACATAATGGTACCTTGGCATTTTAAACTTTGAGACACAATGCAGAATTTACCCTGCAGCAATTACAATTAACAGCTGAGTTTAAGATGCAAAAACATTGCAGCTTTACAGAGCCAGGGCACTTGGCAGGCAGAGCCAGGGCACTTGGCAGGCAGGCCAAGGTTCATTTTAATGAAATTGAGTTGGTCAACATTGTCAAGTGACAGGTGGATTTGCTCTCTCCCAGAAGATCTATTGCATACTATGCAAACTCTGGCCAGTGGCCCATCCTGAACACCCAATAGTCCATGTTCTGGTAGTATCTACTTCAGCCCTCGATCTGATGTAGTCAGAAATCATGTGGTGAAAAGTCCCCCTTAAAGCTTGCCCCTTTTGCTCCTCTTCTGCACCCGCTGTACCCCAACCCTCCTCCTCATATTGCCTCCTGTTGACTCTGCTTCAAAGGGATAGAGGTAGTGGGCAAATGATTCTGCTGGCCTTGACACAACCACGAGTTCTCCTTTCTTCTGCTGCTGTGCCTTCAGTGCCCAGTCTATCAGGCCAGCAAGTGTGTGCCAAGAGGGATTGTATCACTAATCCCTGCCTCATCATGCTCACCATTTCACCTCTTTACAAGGTGTCAAAATGCTGCCTAAATCCTGATGGATGAGCAGTGGTGAGTGAAAAGAACCCCCCAGCTCCCTGGAGCCTGTCCTCGTACCATAATCTTACAGGTACTCACTGATGGCTTATTTCTGCTATTTCAGCCTCTGCAGCATGGCTAGCATAGCGTTGCAGTGCTTGGATGTGTCACAGATAAAGCTGTTGGCAGGCATGTTGGTGCCTCTTTCTTCCAATGAAACTCATCACAAATTGTTGGTGAAAAATTTGTACATTGTACAAAGAACTAAAAATGAAAAGCTTAGTTATCGATGAGAAAATGTTACATAGAAACAATCATTTGTGGCAATAAAAATTAGACAAAGATTTAGAGGAGGGTTGAATAATGGCTCATCTCTTTCTAAGCTTCCCCCTATGTGCTTAACCTCCATGTGTCCCAGGTGTCTGTCAGGTCCCCCCAAGTCAGGTCGTTCCCTCCAATTCTCATCCTAGTTACTTCCATTGTATATCATTGAGGAAGATTGGTCCAAAATGCAGCAGTCCTATCTTTCTCTTGAAGTGCTTTGAAGATCTCCAAGTTTGTTAAATGTTATCTCCTGACATCATGCATGGACCTTTTTGATCATCAGTTGACCAGTGTAGCATAACAAAACCATATGACCCCACAATGTCGGCACGGCCTAAAAACATGCCTCTACCTATTCACCTGCCCCCGAAGACAAATGGGCAATCCTAATTATAATTTGAAACATTTAGCTTTAGTGAACTAACTGGCAACAGGGTAGTCCAGTTCTCTTGACAGTTGTTTTTTTATTCATACTTACCTAGGTGGCTGCAGCATCAGACGGATGCTGCAGCTGTCCCCCGACGTCGCCGATGGCTCGGTTATCACTCCTCCCCAAGCGGAGAGATGCTGCCTGTCAGTCAGCATCTCTCCTGCTCTTCTCCTCCACGCTCATTGGAGTGCTGAGCTGTTGAGGGGTGGGGAGCAGCCGTCTCAGCGGCTCGCTGAGACTGGCATCAGTCAAGGCAGCTGGCGGATCCAGACTTCGGAAGTCGGCATGACGCGCTGCCTCGACTGATTGCAGTGATGTCAGCGGAGAGTGGACTTCAGACCGCTCTCTGCTGAAAATGGGTCACAGGAGTGCAAAACTAATTGCGCTCCGTTGACCCATAGGAGAAGCCCAGCCTAAAAAGCTCAGGCTGGACTCCTTTTAATGGCATATATGCCTTACAAATATACATTTTATTGGGCAATGTAATTTCTTACACTCCCCAGAACACTAGCCACGAAGCACAGATATCATTGGGACAGGACAAACGGCAATACAAACATTGTTGGAAGTTCTCTTACCATGTTAAAAATTTTATTTTTGAATTTGTCTGTAATATGTCCCTGTTGTTGGAGAATTTCTATCACTTTCTGTCCAGACAGGAAGTACGGGAGAATCTACCTAACAGGCTGCAAAAAAAACTTGGCAGAGATTCTCACCTATTCTGTAGTATTCAAAACAAAATAAGTTTTTGTCTGGAGTTCGGCTTTATTTCTACATTTATTACAGACTTTAGTAATTTTACCTAATCAATTCTTTGCGTCTTTAGCACAACATATCTAGACATAACACATCCCATATATCAATTCAGTAACAGATATGCTTAGTAAATAAATTTTACACAGTGTAATTCGTAAATTAGAAAATGTGTACATTCGTACATTCATACATTCATACATTCGTAAATTAGAAAATTTTTAAAGTCGAAAATTAGAAAATCTGAAATGGTAACTAATTATTAAATTATAGGTATTGTAATTTCCTTTCAAATTTGGCCGTTAGTGAACGTAGCGAATACAAATTTATCCGAAGTTACGAATTATCCGAAATAATGATTGCTGCATCTAAACAAATGGAACGGAACAAATTAATAATAAATATTAATAATAAAAAGCTTATTGTTAATTATTATTCATTATGCTCCATTCGCTTGGATGCGTTATTTTGGATATATTAGTATTTGTTGCGTTCACTAACAGCCAAATTTGAAAGGAAATTACAATACCTATAATTTGTTAGTAATAGTTAAGTTATTAGTTATTATTTCAGATTTCCGAATTTACAAATATACAAATTTCCGAATGTACGGATTTACAAATTTTAGAATTTACGAATATTCGTAAAAATTCATGAAATGGGGTTTCGTTAATTTGGATATTTCCAAATTAACAAATTTGGCGAAATTCGTTAAACTAATTTGGAACGAAACAAATTGCACATGTCTACTGGCAATGACTGCCTGAAGTATGGAACCCATGGACATTACCGAAGACTGGGTTTCCTCCTTTCTGATGCTTTGCCAGGCTCTGACTGCAGCTGTCCTCAGTTCTTTGTGGGTCTTTCTGCTTTTAGTTTTGCCTTCAGCAAGTGAAATGCATGCACAATTGGGTTGAGATCAGGTGATTGACTCGGACATTGCAGAATATTCCACATCTTTTCCTTGAAAAGCTCCTGAATTGCTTTTGCATTGTGTTTTGGATCATTGTCCATCTGTACTGTGAAGCGCCATCCAGTCAACTTTGCTGCATTTGGCTGAACCTGGGCTGACAGTATATCTCTAAACACTGCAGAATTTGCCCGGCTGCTTCTGTCTTCTGTCACATCATCAATAAACACCAATGCCACTGGAAGCCATGCATGCCCATGTCATCACACTGCAAGCTCCATCATGTTTTACAGATGATGTTGTGTGCTGTGGATCATGAGCTGTTCAAAGGCTTCTCCACACTTTTTTTTTTTCTTCCCATCATTCTGGTACAGATTAATCCTAGTTTCATCCGTCCAAAGAATGCTTTTCCAGAACTGGCCTGGCTTTTTTAGATGTTTTTTTGGCAAAGTCTAATCTGGCTTTTCTATTCTTCAGGCTTATGATTGGTTTGCACCTTGTGGTGAACCCTCTGGATTGGCTCTCTTGAAGTCTTCTTTTGATTGTAGACTTTGACAATGATACACCCTCCTCCTGGAGAGTGTCCTTCACTTGTCTGGTTGACTGTTTTTCTTTACCATAGAGCGGATCCTGCGATCATCCACCACTGTTTTCTGTGGACACCCAGGCCTTTTTATGTTGCTGAGCTCATCAGTGCATTCTTCTTTCCTCCAGAATGTACCAAACTATTGATTTGGCCATTCCTAATGTTGCTGCTATCTCTCTGATGGATTTGTTTCATTTTTTGAAGTCTTACAATGGCCTGTTTCACTTGCATGGACAGCTCTTTTGAACGCATGATATAGGTTCACAGCAATAGATTCCAAATGCAAATACCACACTTAGAATCAACTCCAGACCTTTTACCTAATTGGTGAAGCAATAATGGAGTAGCCCACACCTGGCCATGAAACCGCTTTTGATTCAATTGTCCAATAACTTTTGGTCCCTTGAAAAAAAAAAAGGGGGGTGTCTATTTTTAAGAACTGTAATTCCTAAACCCTTCCTCCAATTTGGATGTACATACCCTCAAATTAAACCTGAGAGTGCACTTTCAGCCCATATCCATTATATAACTATAGCTTGAATGTTTTGGTAAATACCTGAAAAAACTTAAATTGCGCCTGTGTCCAAATATATATGGACCTAACTATGTTGTGAACGAGGCCTAAAGCTTATAGAGGAAACAAAAGCCTGCCTGTGACTCCTGAGGAACCCAACATCAACTGAAGTGAACCTGAATTCACTTTTCTTCCTCAAAGAAATTGGATCCCAAAGAAGAACCCTGGCTTACTTCAGCTTAAATCATTCTGGACTCGCTTCATTCTACATCGCATTCTCTCGCTTAGCGGTAATAAACCCAATTGCTAATATGCCACCATTTTCATACGTTATGATTGTGAATCCCCACACACCTGCTGGAAATTCATTTTATCATTCAGTGCAGGCACTCCAGCAACACTCTAGCAAAAAAAAAGCAAATTCATATTCATTTTGCATAACAAGTTATTTATGTAATATGGAGATTTTTATTCTGGCTGCAGGATTCCTTTAAGAAAAGCACACACGGCGGAAAAAAAATTGACTTGAAGAAGCCGCCGAATCACCTTTATGTCACCAACCTAAATGTTTTCAATAAACATTTATTCAATTTAGAAGGCTTCACTCCTTCGTTCTCTGCAGTCATGAAAGTGTTGAACTAAATCATTTTAAACTTGATTGTAAGGAGCCAGAGATATGGGATGTTCCTCTAATGAATACACGAAACAACTCTATTGCTATGATTGAAACAAGGATGTGACTTGAATTATAGCACAAAACCCGTTTACTTCCCACTACCTTGGGCCTTATTACATTTTAATGTGCTACTGATTGAAGCTTATAGCAGCATTTCATGTGCAGGAAAATAGGACATACACATCTCCCTATTATGATCAGTCTTATAATGAGTGCAGTAGTGATCACTCCCTCAATTGCTGCTTTTCCCTTTCTGTTAATTTGAATAGCCACATATTAAATTAACATTTTTTTTAAGTGTCAATCCACCCGAAGCTATTTAAGCTACAGGCCGAATCCCCCCACTAGCTTTTTAGATCAATTCCTTTAGGTTTCCAGCTACCCATTCCCCCCATGATGGAATTACAGTTTATGCGTCCTTCATAATTAAAGCTAAACTCCAAGCAGATTAAAAAACAACTACACAATTAAAATCCATTTATTTATTCATTAAGAAATGATGAAAAGTATTTTTAAATAAAGCCATTGTAAGCGCCTGAATGCTGTCTTCATTTCATCTTACTATACCCATAGTCATCTTTACAGCTGCAGGAACCCAATCAGGGCTCTTTTGCTTTGCACAGTGGTGTCATTCTGGAATCCAAGTTGAAGTATTACACCTTTCTATCTCTTTTTCGTGACTGATTTGTGTTTGGAATTACCTTTAAAGTGCACCTATCTCTTGCATTGCAGTGCTCTGTGTGTGAATAGCTGAGTAACAGGCACACCCCTCATCACGGGTGTCCTCCCATAGATGGGTATTGCAGAGAAGGGGTGTGTCTAAGCCGCTCTGTTACTCAGTACTGATAGCTGCCAGCACTGCATCTATACCTATTGACTATTGAACTACATCATCATACTTATGCCCCGTATACACGGCCGGAAATTCCGACCACAAAATCTGTCTGAATTTTTCCGACGGATTTTTTTCCCACACTGGTGTTGCATACACACGGTCGGACAAAGTTGTCGGAAAATCCGATCATTCTGAACGTGGTGACGTTCGTTGCTTATGACGGAACTACGTAGAGGGTACGGGAAAAAGTCTGATGGAGACCACACACGCCCGAATTTTCCAACAACATGGTCCGATCGGACATTTTCTGTCGGTCGGACATTGCACAACTACTGGAAAGTACAAGTAAGGCTATGAAAATAAAAGTTCAGTACAACTACATATCCATTTCTATTAGATTAGTGAGATTGGCCTGAAATTTGCCCAAGAAGAGTGATCCTTGTCCAGTTCAGGGATCATTACAATATTGGCGGTCAGCAGATTTGGTGTAAAGTGTTGATCATTTTTAACCGAATTATACATGGCCGTTAAATACGGGGCAATGACATCTGTCAGTTTCCTGTAGTATAGCGCTGTAAAGCTATCCGGGCCTGGTCTCTTGCCCACCTTCAAATCTTTGATAGACTGTAAAACTTCTGAGACCTGTATGTCACGGTCCATTAGGAACGTGTGAGTTTCAGATAGGGAAGGTAAAGATAAGCCAGTCAGAAAGGTGATAAGGCCCTGGGTGGAAGACTGGTTGGGGGCAGAGTAAAGGTTGGTGAGGCGATGACTAAATTCACCCAAGACCGAGAGGGTTACCGGTAAGGATATTATGGCGGGTGGGCAGAGTAATGTGGGCATATTTTTGGGGTAAAAGTGCGTAATTTGTTGGCCAGCATCGCGTTAGGTTTGTTCACCTTGGCATACCATTTCTGGCGAGCCCAGTGTAGGGTACGTTCTGCCTCGTCGGTTAAGCATAGATCTAGGTACGTACGGGCCTGGTCCAAAAGCAGAGGCCACATTTTCTTCGCTCATCTCTATGCCTAGACCCCGCCAGTGCCTGATCGGTTCCCAGAGCTACCGATCAGCCAGGTAAGCCCGGGAACTACTGGGGAGGGTTGACCCCTCCCGCTGCTTCTAAAAGTGACCCAGCTGCGAATCTGCCACTCGGCCCACTTTTATGAGAAGGTCTGGTACCTGAGGGAAAAATGATACTGGGGTTATGACGTATAGCTGCAGCCATAATCCTGGTATTTAACGTCAAAGTAATGACAGATTTTCCCAGTTAAGCAGTTGGCAAGTGGGTATATAATGACCCTGCACACAGGCTGCCGAGACCTGATAAAATCCAGACACATAGGATTAAAGGTTCTGTCCCATCCAATACACTTTTGGAACCTTCAAGCTCCAGGCCCCAATCCGGGGACTACAGAATCTAGAGAAAAACAAAAACACAGATTTCTCCACTCAGAATCCAGAGAAAAACAAAAACACAGCTTCCTCCGCTCAGAAACCGGAGAAAAACAAAAGTGCAGCTTTCTCTTAAACGGAGCAAACCAAAAACGCAGATTTCTCCACTCAGAATCCAGAAAAAAACGAAAACACAGCTTTCTCTACCCAGAAACCGGAGCAAACCAAAAACAGATTTCTCCACTCGGAAACTGGAGAAAACCAAAAACGCAGCTTCCTTCTCTAAAAAACTGAGAAAATGCTTTCTCCGCTCATTAACCCTTAATGCTAACCCTGTGTCCTTTTTACCTACATTTTGACAGTGGCAGGGTCTCGAACTGTCACATTTAGATTTACAGGAAGCTTTTTTAGGATACAAGTATGGAATCTACCACTGTTGACTTGACTTTGAATGTGCAATCTCCTAAACCAGGGGGTCTCCAAACTTTCTAAACAAAGTGCCAGTTTACTGTCCTTCAGACTTTAGGTGGGCCACACTGTGGCCATCGGGAGTCAAACATGTCCAGTGGGAGTAAACAATACCATATCTTTGGTGTCAGTGGGAGGACTAGTTCCCCATCGTTGATGTCAATGGAAGGAATTGTGCCCTTTTGATGGTGTCAGTTGGAGGAATAGTTCCCCATTGTTGGTGTCAGCAACAAAAATGATTCCCCATTGTTGGTGTCAGGGGATGGAATAGTGCTCCAAGGGCTGCATATAGGCAAGCAAAGGGCCACATCCGGCCCCAGGGCTGCAGTTTGGAGACCCCTCTCCTAAACCATAATCCAGAAATTCTTCACTACATGAGAAGTATTCAGCTAGTAAAGTCAATATTCCAGACCAAGGGACTTGCTCCTGGTCAGTGACAGTATAGGGAATTACAACAGACTTACGAAAAACTGTGTGTATTGAATATCCTATCATGTATTATAGCTCAGTCAGGGATAGGCGGTGAAATAGGCGCTGGCAGATTACTTAGAAAATAAAGCATGCTACACAATCCTATGGTAGACATTATAACCAACAGAAGAAAAAAAAATCAAAGTTGCCTTGATCTGCATTCCACTTTAAAGTTGGCATGTCTTAACAATCAATATTATATTTGATTTACAAGCCTGAATTTATGCTTCAAGTAACACATGGGAGCGTTTGAGGCATTAACAGAATTTCATAGTATTTATTTGACTGCCGTGTCAATTTAATGCAAAGATGATATTATGCAAAGTGACGTGAGTGCAAGAGCTTGTCACTCAACGTCAACGTGCAAATTGTCACTGAGAAGCCAGTAATGTGTTTGGACTTGTGTATTTACAATGTGCACCCGCCTGTCAGCAGCACTGTAACAAAAGCTTCTCCAGTGGGCACAGCTAGGTACATGGGTCCGTAAACAAGGTCATATATCGAGCTGAAGAAAATGAGCTGCAACTCAATGGTGGAAGGGAGGGTAGGGAAAGAAGGAAAACTAAGAGGATGGGAAAGCGAAATGGGAGGAAAGCTATTTGCTAAGGGTGAAAGAGAACCGAAGAGTCAAACTACGTGGTGGTTTCATTCAAAACTGACAAATGAACATTGGCACAAAAGCAGGTAGCAATATTTGCAATAGCAGATGGAGAGGTTTTTCCCAGTGAGGGGACTCAGTGCCGTCTTTTTTTTTTTAATCAAATCCTTTTTATTATTTTATAGGAAAACGACATGGACACAATACAGACAAAACCACAAAAATAAAAATCTCACCAACCCCCCCCCCCCCCGGAAAAAAAAATGGCTTCCCTTCAACAAGCCCAACCACCCCCCCCCCCCCCCCCCCTCTGAGTATCTGACACACAAAAAAAAGAATAACAATATCCAGCATTACAAAATACTAAGTACAGATTGACGTGATACCTAAGTCATAGGTTGAAGCCATCTAGACCAGATAACATTTAACTTATTCAGGGAATTCCTTTGGGAATATGTATACTTTTCAAAAAGAATGATCCTATTGAGATCTACAATCCAATCGGACACAGTCGGTGGATGTGGCGAGGTCCACTAAAGATCAATCTGTCTACGGGCAACAAAGTGCACGCCTTATAGTATTACCAATAGGGGAGGTATAGATGGAGGTATCACAGTAACCCAATATACATATAAGCGGTTCAACCGGAATATTAATATCCAATACCCTATTCAAGGTACCAATCTCCTCCACCCAGTATCTTTGAAGTTTTGAACATCGCCACAAAAGATGTATTAACCACTTAACAACCGGCCCATAGCCGAAAAACGGCTACAGGGCGGTTGCTTAACTCTGGGAGGCCGTTAATTAACGGCCTCACAGAATTCTGCTCTTGCGCGCCCCCTGGGGCGTGCACTCGAGAACATCCATGATCGCCGGGTCCAGAGGACCCGGCGGATCATGGATCACGGTAAACGGCCGCTCATCGCGGCCGTTTACCACGTGATCGCTCCGTCAAATGACGGAGCGATCACATGTAAGCAAACCGGCGTCATTTGACGCCGGTTCCTCTCTCCTCCTCTCTCTGTACCGATCGGTACAGTGTGAGAGGAGAGGGGGAGGGATCGGTGGCAGCAGGGCTGTGGGCGGGATCTGTAGTGCCCACAGCCTGCTCTGCATGCCACCGATCCATCCATCCATCCATGCTCAGCCATCCCTCCATACCCTGCAATACACAGCAATAGCCTGCAGTGTATTGCTGGGTATTGCAGGGTATGGGGGGATGGCTGAGCATGGATGGATGGATACCCTGCAATGCTCTGCCATACCCTGCAATACTGTGCCATACCCTCCAATACTGTGCCATACCCTGCGATGCTCTGCCATACCCTGCGATGCTCTGCCATACCCTGCGATGCTCTGCCATACCCTGCGATGCTCTGCCATACCCTGCGATACTCTGCCTTACCCTGCCTTACCCTGCCATACCCTGCCATACCCTGCGATACTCTGCCATACCCTGCGATACTCTGCCATACCCTGCCATACCCTGCGATACTCTGCCATACCCTGCGATACTCTGCGATACTCTGCCATACCCTGCGATACCCTGCCATACCCTGCCATACCCTGCCATACTCTGCGATACTCTGCCATACCCTGCGATACTCTGCCATACCCTGCGATACTCTGCCATACCCTGCGATACTCTGCCATACCCTGCGATACTCTGCCATACCCTGCGATACTCTGCCATACCCTGCGATGATCTGCCATACCCTGCCATACTCTGCCATACCCTGCGATACCCAACAATACCCTGCGATACCCAACAATACCCTGCGATACCCAACAATACCCTGCGATACCCAGCAATACCCTGCGATACCCAGCAATACCCTGCGATACCCAACAATACCCTGCGATACCCGCTACGATCAAAGCCAGGATCGTTTTTTTTTTTTTTATTATTTCAGGCTTTCTAGCCTAGAGGTGAGATTTGGGGTCTTATTGACCCCATATCTCACTGTAAAGAGGACCTGTAATGCCATATTCCTATTACAAGGGATGTTTACATTCCTTGTAATAGGAATAAAAGTGATCAAAAAATTTTTTTGGGGGAAAAAAAGGGTCAAACTAAAATAAATAAAGTAAAATGAACAATAAAATATATATATATTTTTTAAAGCGTCCCTGTCCCCGTGTGCTCGCATGCAGAAGCGAACGCATACGTAAGTCCCGCCCACATATGAAAACAGTGTTCAAACCACACATGTGAGGTATCGCTGCGAACGTTAGAACGGGAACAATAATTTTGGCCCTAGACCTCCTCTGTAACTCAAAACATGTAACCAGTAAAAAAAATTAAAGCCTATGGGGATTTTTAAGTAGCGAAGTTTGGCGCCATTTCATGAGTGTGTGCAATTTTGAAGGGTGACATGTTGGGTATCTATTTACTCAGCGTAACTTCATCTTTCACATTATGCAAAAACATTGGGCTAAATTTACAGTTTTGTTTTTTGTAAAGCACAAAACATTTTTTTTCCAAAAAAAACACGTTCGAAAAATTGCTGCGCAAGTACCGTGCTAGATAAAAAGTTGCAACGACCGCCATTGTATTCTCTAGGGTCTTTGCTAAAAAAACATATATAATATTTTGGGGTTCTATGTAATTTTCTAGCAAATAAATGATGATTTGTACATGTAGGAGAGAAATGTCAGAATTGGCCCGGGTGCTCCAGAACACCAGATGGTGCTCCCTGCATGTTGGGCCTCTGTATGTGGCCAGGCTGTGTAAAAGTCTCACACATGTGGTATCACCGTACTCAGGAGTAATAGCAGAATGTGTTTTGGGGTGTAATTTGTGGTATGCATATGCTGTGTGTGAGAAATAACCTGCTAATATGACAATTTTGTGAAAAAAAAAAAAAATGAAAAAAAATCTTGATATTGCAAAGAATTGTGGGAAAAAATGACAACTGCAAAAAACTCACCATGCCTCTTTCTATATACCTTGGAATGTCTTCTTTCCAAAAAGGGGTCATTTGGGGGGTATTTGTACTTTCCTGGCATGTTAGGGTCTCAAGAAATGAGATAGGCCGTCAGTACTTCAGGTGTGATCAATTTTCAGATATTGGCACCATAGCTTGTGGACTCTATAACTTTCACAAAGACCAAATAATGTACCCCAATTTGTACTTATTTTTACCAAAGATATGTAGCAGTATAAATTTTGGCCAAAATGTATCAAGAAAAATTACAAATTTGCTAAATTTTATAACAAAAACGAAGAAAAATTCATTTTTTTTACTGAATTTTCAGTCGTTTTTCTTTTATAGCGCAAAAATTAAAAAACCCAACGGTGATTAAATACCACCAAAAGAAAGCTCTATTTGTGTGAAAAAAAGGACAAAAATTTCATATGGGTACAGTGTTGTATGAATGAGTAATTGTCATTCAAAGTGTGAGAGCACCGAAAGCTGAAAATTGGTCTGGTTATTAAGGGTGTTTAAGTGCCCAGTGGTCAAGTGGTTAATGTACCTGTGTTACCGCATCTAGCTCAGGCTGGCTCATTTTCAGTCCAATTGCACAGATAAACTGCGGAGTTCTATAGACCCTATGGAGAATAGAAATCTGGGTCAGTCTGTGTGATGGAGAAAGACACCCTGGACGGGGACCATATCTTTCTCCCAGCCAGCCCGAGAACGGATGTGGAAGTTCAATAGAAACCCATCTGACAGTACCCTATAGCAGGGCTCAAATTTTCAAGTCCTGAGCTACTAGCCAGGCCTCAAGGGTTACTCGCCACCAGTTGCCCCACCCAACCCCAACCCCGCCCCTAAACACGCCCCACCCCTAAACACGCCCTCATAAATTATCTCATTTAAATGACACTTAAATGTTTTATGCAGAATTAAGTTAATTAAGAATTAAAATAAATATTAACAACAACAACTTTATCCGTGCCCACCAATGCAGCCTGCCTGTGCCCACCATCCACCATGCAGCTTGTGCCCACCATCCACCATGCAGCTTTGCCCACCATCCACCATGCAGCCTGGTCCCACCATCCACCATGCAGCCTGGTCCCACCATCCACCATGCAGCCCGTGTCCACCATGCAGCCCGTGTCCACCATGCAGCCCGTGTCCACCATGCAGCCCGTGTCCACCATGCAGCCCGTGTCCACCATGCAGCCCGTGTCCACCATGCAGCCCGTTCCCACCTGTGCAGGGGAGGAGAGGAACAGGAGAGCCACCCCGGATGTTCACAGAGCAGCGTGGGGTGATAACACAGTGATAACAGCTTTCATTTTCATTTTTGTGTTCCCGCCGCTCAATGTCATATACAGCCCGCCCCTTGGCCGGGGAACTTTGACAGATCACCCATCAACGGGATTGGACGTGTGATCTGTCTATCAAAGTCCCAAGACCAGGGGGCGGGGCTGTATATGACAGCGAGTGCCGGGGAACACAGAAATGAAAATGAAAGCTGTTATCACTGTGTTCCCCGCGCTGCGCTGTGAACATCTGGCGGCGCTCTCTCTTCCCCTCCAACGATCTCTGGGAGAAGGACTCCAATTGTGCCCAGGCTCGCCCTCCCCCCCCCCCCCCCCCGGTCCAGGCAGTCCTCGCCAGCCCTCAAAATGCAAATGCGAGCAGGCGAGTGCAAATTTTGAGGGCTGCACTATAGGTAATCGAGGTAAGCCCCTTTGTTGACCCTGCCTGTACTATTTTATCCAAGACTGGGATAGAGGGGAAAAATATCTTGGAAGAAAACTTGGCATGTAGAGCATGTCTTAATGGAAGGAATTGATAAAACCAGTTGGATTCTACAGAGAACTCCCCCCTCAGATGTTTACAGTAAGTATACCATTCTGATATAGCTGAGCTAAAGTAGTTTACTTTACAGGGCTGTCTTTAATATTGATTGGACCCTGGGCAAAAACTTTTTTGGGGGACCCCCCCCCATGCAATTTCACTCTCCACCTGCTCTGACATACAATAAATAGAAACTAGACTTAAAATTGGTTTACTGTAGCAGATCAGGCAGCAATTGTGATTGGTTGCCAGCAGGTACAGCATATCATTAATGCTTACTGACTGGCTGCTAGAGGTTACAGCACACATTACGGCTCACTGATTAGTTGCTAGAGGTTACAGCAAATTATTGGTTTGGATTGCTAGAGATTACTGTACAGTATTACTGCTCACTGATTGGTTGCTAGAGGTTACAGCACATCATCTCCGCATTGTAGGGGGGTATGATTTACACATGAATTCACCTTTTATTTACATATCAATACTGTGGACGCAGCTATTTACTTATGAATGCCACCGCTATTTACATATGAATGCTGGTTATTTACATGTAAACACAGGGTCTGCAGCTGAGTCATCTGTACACAAAAATAAGGCAGAGCTGGACAGCATTAGTACCAGCACTTCACACTGAGATATTGGGACACAGTACAGGACTAAAAGTTCAAAGGACAGGGGAATTTAAACTGGGATAGTTGGCAAGTATGAGGCAGCTGCTTTGGGCCCCATAACAATGACAGGGCCCAGGGCAGCTGCCCCTTTAGCCCGGCCTCAAAGACGGCCCTGAGGAGACTGGAAACCTTTGGCCTGGAAGGCAAACTCAACCAGTTTCCTGCAGTCTCAAAGAAGATACCAAAGTGTGCTTTGTAGGTCAGTGGCCATAGTAAATGGTGAGTGCCTTAAAGTATTACTAAACCCAGGATCCTGCATTCACTATATCTGGTCTCCCTTGGTACACAGAACATGTAAATGCAATTATTTTAGTAAATATAAGCTGCTAAATACCTTTTTTTCATCAGCAGTATATAGAAGTCTTGTGACTTCTATGAGTGTCTGGTTAGAGCTTGTAGGAGGAGTTTTCATTCTCCCATGATTGTCCTATGAGGCTACATGACCCCTGACCCTCTGTCTGGACAGTGCTGATTGGCCCCCGTGCTGATCACATGCACTCTCCCAAGGAAATAAACTCTCTAGCAATATACACCAAACTGAGCATTTCCTATTTGTAGGAAATATATTGGAGTCAGTGGAAGAAGGAGAGCATCAGAAGACAAGATCGAACAGCCTGTTTACATAATGCAAAGGATTAACTCCTTAGGTTCTACAGTGGGTTTAACCACTTAACCAACCACTGTCGTTGTACGTTGGTATTTTGACATAGAATACCGTGGTTATGGCAGCAGATAGCTGCCATAACCACGGTATCCTCTTAAACAGCAAACGGCTGGCTTTCAGATAAGAAATCGCTGCGGCGGATTCACCGCAAGATCACTTTTAGCGGCAGCGGGAGAGGTGTCCGCCGTGCTCAGCCATCTCAGCCGCTTACAGGAGCGGCGGAGACGATTGGGTCCTCTCCCCTGTGAGACTGAATGCTGAGTGAGGGAAAGATGACCCCCCCCGCTCGGCTCCATAACATTGGATGACAGAAGCAACGTCAAGCGTCACTTCCGCCCAATGCTCTTAAAGGGGAATTTTTTTTTATTTATTTTGTTTTACAAATGTTTTATTTTTTATTGCATTTAAGTGTAAATGTGAGATCTGAGATCTTTTTGAACCCCCACATCTCACATTAAAGAGGTCTTGTCATGCTTTTTTCTATTACAAGGTATGTTTACATTCCTTGTAAAAGGGATAAAAGTGACCCAATTTATTTTTATTTTTTTTAAAGGATAGTGTAAAAATAAAAAGTAAAATGGGAAAACAAAAATATTTAAAGTACCCGGCCGAGTTTGCGCACAGAAGCAAACGCATATGCAAGTTGCGCCCACATATGAAAACGATGTTCAAACCACACATGTGAGGTATCGCTGTGATTGTTGGACCAAGAGCAAAATATCTAGCGCTAGACCACCTCTGTAACTCAAAACTGGTAACCTGTAGGAATTTTTAAACGTCGCCAATGGAGATTTTTAAGTGCCAAAGTTTGTCGCCATTCCACGAGCGGGCGCAATTTTGAAGCGTGACATGTTGGGTATCACGTTACTCAGCGTAGCATCATCTTTCACGTACTAAAAAAAAAAAATGGGCTAACTTTACTGTTTTATTAATTTTAAAAAGTGACCGCCATTTTATTCTCTAGAGTGTCTAAAAAAAATATATAATGTTTGGGCGTTCTAAGTAATTTTCTAGAAATTTTTATTTTAACTTGTAAACAACAAATCTGCATATACAGACTAATTTTACTGTAGTGGGTTTAGTAACACTTTAAAGACATTAGATTATTAAGTACATAGTACTTTAAAAGCGGTTGCAAACTTCTAACGTGGCATATGAACAAAGCATATCCTTCTATAGTGTGAATTTAGCTCAAACTAGAGCACTCATTTCTCTCTGCTACCTCGGGCCTC
This sequence comes from Lithobates sylvaticus, assembly GCA_028564925.1. NCBI lineage: Eukaryota > Metazoa > Chordata > Amphibia > Anura > Ranidae > Lithobates > Lithobates sylvaticus. The sequence continues at coordinate 26,581,599 of CM053037.1, forward strand.
TGCTATTAACATGAGTCACAAGTTTTCCTGACACCAAGAGATAAAACGGTGAGGGGAGCCCTAGCACACAGCCTGTGATTGCTAGCCTCAGCTCTGTTCCTGTGTGAAAGGTGGGCGGTGGGGCACCTTCCCTCCAATCAGCTCTCCTCGCTGAGATATGTAGAGTGTAACTTCAGCCCATGCCCCCTGCTGTAAAAGATTGATGCAGATAAACTGGTACAACCTATGTAGAAGGCTGTGTTTTATCTCTGTGTATTTCAGCGAGGCCAGTTACTTCACAGTTAACAAGACAAATTCTGCTCTGTGAAAATGATATTGACTCAAATAAATATAATAACAAAAAATACCATGCCATATGCCATTATTCATCCATTTAACAAATGAGGACAACATATTTCATAGTTTTTCATACTTCTAGCATTGACTTCCATGGCAACTCTCTGCAGTTAGTCCCATAACATCCCAGAGCCACAAAGGAGTTGATGCTGGGGAATCGCATGTCTAAACAAGGAACAGACAGCTATGTACCATCCAGCAGCTGTCACTGAGCACACTTCTATACCGAGAGGTCTGAATAAGGCAGTAACTCCGCTCAGCTATCTGATTTGTACTGGCCTGGGCAGCATATGACCCCCTCCCCCCAGTTTTCACTTTTAAAGCAGAATTCCACCCAGAAATGGAACTTTCGCTGTCCAGATTCCTCCCCCCTCCGGTGTCACATTTGGCACCTTTCAGGGGGGAGCAGATTACTGTCAAATCCAGGTACTTTCTCCCACTTCCGGGGAATATAGCTGCACATTGTGCGGCGTTCTACACAATGTCCGGCAAATCCTCCGCCCTCGCTGCCTTCTAGGAGAAACACTGGTCCCAGAATACAGCAGGGACCAATCAGAATGTGCAGCACGACTCGCGCATGCGCAGTAGTAGTGGCGGTGCGTCCATAAAGGGCGCCGGAGCGCCACCCCCTCTTTGCTGTCGCCTCTCTCTCGCATTGCATGAATCTATCTATGGTGACCGCTGCCACCCCTATTCAGGTTTACGGTCCCTTGTCAGCGTTTTTTTTTGCTGCAAGTGCCTAATTAGAGCTGTGGGCCCCAATAGGCTTCCAAAATGGTAAACAGCGGGCACAATGCTGTCCGTTCGCTGTTTACTCGTGTTGTGTTAGGAGAGTGAATTTATTTGCTTTCCTAACAATGACCCGCCTCTCAGCCAATCAGGTGCTCGGGTCTGGTTACCTGTCACCTGATAGGCTGAAACAGGCGCTGTGATTGGACGCCTGATAGAGAGGACCGGCAACATTGAGGAGCGTGGAGGATGCCACCGTGACCCGCTGCGAGACAGGTAAGTCCAGACTCCCGGGAGATGCACACTGGCAGCATTTCATGGGGCACAGTAGCGGCAATTGATGGGGCAGAGTGGCGGCAATTGGGGCAGAGTGGCGGCGTTTGGTGGGGCAGAATGGCGGCGTTTGGTGGGGCGCAGTGGCGGCGTTTGGTGGGGCGCAGTGGCGGTGTTTGGTGGGGCGCAGTGGCGGCGTTTGGTGGGGCGCAGTGGCGGCGTTTGGTGGGGCGCAGTGGCGGCGTTTGATGGGGCGCAGTGGCGGCGTTTGATGGGGCGCAGTGGCGGCGTTTGATGCGGCGCAGTGGCGGCGTCTGGTTATTTTTTTTTTCAGTTTTGCTCCCCCCAAAAAAAAAATTTGAGCACCAGCCGCAAATAGGGAACCAGGAGTGAAGCCGAAAGTTTTCACTGCCAGCTTCCACTACCAGGAATGGCAGCGGCAGCGCCCAGGAGTCTATCTTAACGCATAAGAATTTCCTATATGTCATTGTGGACAATTTTGCGCTCATCTTCATTTCTCCAGTGTTAATGAATCAGTCCCAAAATGTGTAACTTTCTCATGGAACAATATAACAGAAAATATTGTGTTGTCAACCATAATAATCTAAAAACAGCTGTGTATAATTTTATACAGACATCCTAAGGCAATCATAAAGAAAAGAATGCAAAAGGAAAAAAAAAAAACAGCCAGATAATAAAAGAAACATCGTGGAAATAAATTATATCATTTTTAATGAAATCCCGTCATATTTTTCTCTATAATTCATCTGTGATTCTATTACATTTACCCCCTAAAGAGAATTCATAGATACATTTATCCGCTGAATGGAAAACCAAACAGCTGGGGAGATTTACCTTTACTATTTACCTTTTTACCATTTACAGTTTGGTTTCTCGAACATGTCTTGTATTGCCGATCATATTAAAAAAAAAGTGGACCTGACACATCTCCGGTTAAGGAGCAAGGCACGTTCTAAACTGGAGATATACAGTATTTTAGAGAATGCCGCCTGTTGGTTTTCTAAGAAACCACGGGAAGATATTTGTTATGCGGTGTACACACGGTCATAATTTCCGATGGAAACAGTCCGATGGGAGCTTCTCATCGGATTTTCCGACCGTGTGTATGCCCCTCCACCTTTTTCTGTTGGCATTTCCGACGGACTTTGGATTGAGAGCCTGTTCTTAATTTTTCCAACAGAAAACCTTTATCGGATTTTCCGATCGTGTGTATGCAATTCCGACACGCAAAATTCCGACGCATGCTCGGAAACAATTCGACGCATGCTCGGAAGCATTAAACTTCCCTTTTATAGTGCTGTTGAATGTGTTGTATGTTGCGGTGTTATTGACCATCGGAATTTGGTGTGACCGTGTGTAGGCAAGACAGTTTGAGCAAAATTCCATCGGAATTCCGATGGGAAAATCATCAGAGCTTTTTCCGACAAGCATTCCGACCGTGTGTACGCGGCATTACTGTATCTACTAGTAGGCTAATATGGCGTTTTGTTCAGTTTTGGTTAGAGAAGAGATAAGCTGGCCTTTCACCTGTAGAAGTTGTCATTTTCAGAACGTTTATTCAATTATCTAAGTGTTTTTAAAGGGCTGATTAGACAATCGGTTTCAACCAGCGCAAGCAAAATAAATCAAAGGACAAGTGTGTAATTTAATAGGAATTCATTTTTAATTGTTGAATTCACTCCCAGCCGAGAAAAATCATTACTAGTCTTGTGCGCATGTACTTGTCAAAGTTATTCTGGATGTAGAACATTTGTTCAAAGAAAAATCGAGGCATTGACATGATACGCAAACGAAAGATCACTGAAAATTTGTCGCATCCATGAAGGCACCATTGAATGGTCAGATAAGCGAGTTTTATACTTTCTTGTCTGAAAGTTCGAATTAAATTCTACAGTTGTAAGGCCAGTTTAAATCTTTACCTCTAATAAGATAACCATACCCAGTGGTGGCTGGTCCTCAATATTTTTTTGGGGGGGGGGGGGTGGTGGCAAACAAACCCCCCTCCCTAGGGTCTTACCGTCTGATGACAAGGTGGTACTGGATCCGAGGTAGGGCTCCTGGAAGCTGCTGTTGCTGCCCCTCCTCCGGCTGCTCCTTGCTCCAGCTTGCTTGGGGAAGGGCCGGGGGCCATTTTTTTCTCCTCCTGGCCGAACATGAAGTAGGTCCTGAGGCCCGATTGGCCATGAGTCCTAAGCCAATCGGGTCTCAGGACCTGCTTTGATTGGCCGGGAGGAGAAGCAGGAATACATTGGGGAATATTAATTTGCTAATGTCACACAACTGGGTGGGCTCAGGGGGCAGTGCTCTGCATCCCAAGCCCAGTCTTTTTTTGAAGCCAATCAGAGGCTTGGGATCTATTCATGTGCTTCTAAAAAATAAAAGACCCATTGAAAGCCATGCGTCCGGCACCCTGCATGGAGATTAGGGACCGGGCACATGGATTAGGGGGGCAGCGCCCCTGCGCCCCTAGTGGAGCAGCCGCCACTGGCCATGCCTGTGTTGGAAGTGTGGATAGGTTTACTTTTTTTTTTCCTCCTCCTCTTCAGCATGCATGTGGATAAGTCTGAATAAGACAAAAAGCTCAGTTGTCTTGATGTGGTTTCAGTGTTTTGCTATGCTGTCAGTCACCATGATTGGTGTTGGGGTAACAAGACACGCGGCCATTCACTCAAATTAGAAGAAAAGTGGTTTAACCTTAAACTACAGTACGTAGAGGGTTCTTTACTGTAAGAGCTGTAAGGATGTGAAATTTCAAGAAACTATTAGATAAGCACCTGAACGACCGCAACATACAGGGATATACAATGTAATACTGACATATAATCACACACATAGGTTGGACTTGATGGACTTGAGTCTTATTTTTGACCTCGCCTACGACCACGTGTCCCCCGAAAATAAGCCCGGGTCTTATATTAATTTTAGCATCAAATGACACAGTAGGGCTTATTTTCGGGGTAGGTCTTACCATATAATGTACTGTCTTCTCTCCCCCTCTCTCTCTCCCTGCCTGACAGGAATCCCCACTGTGAGTTAAAATGCTTGTAAAATACTATAATCCACTCTATTAGAGTAGTATATAATGTACAATGTGTGTGTTTCTGTAATATAATTGTGCCAAATACCTTCGTTATAGCTCTGCGCTTCTGCTCTCTTCACCGCAATTATATTACAGAAACACACACATTGTACATTGTATAGTACTGTAATAGAGTGGATTATAGGATTTTACAAGCATTTTAAACTAGGGCTTATTTTCGGGGTAGGGCTTATATGGCAGCCCTCCTGGAAAATAACGCTAGGTCTTATTTTCGGGGAAACACGGTATGTAACATACTTTTTAAACATTTCAGATACAGGGCTGCTCTTCCCGTACAAGGAAAGCAAATAAAAGTATCACTTGTATGTGTTTAGTCCCATCAGGGTCTCCTCATTTTAGGCTAATATCCCGTTTTTTATATTCTAGACCAATTTTCATTCTTAATGCCTCAAAAAATGAAAAAAAGGAATTGATGAGTTATGCAGATTTAATACGTCCACTTTAATAAATCCATCCTTTTTAGACATAACACAGACAGATGGCTTCATTAAAATGCTGTAATGATAAAATACTGAGCCATTTAACAACTTCAGGGTCAGACACACCTCAGTAATGATTATAATTCAGTTACTGGCATGAACTGCAATCATGGCTTCCGTTCGGTACCAACATATACAGAAATTAGGGTACAAAAGGCATTCTTATTTCATGTGCGTTTCCACTATTGTGCCACTTTCAAGCATCACTGGAGATGCACGTAAACCTACTCTTGTGAAACCCAATATGACTAAGCAGTACAACCCATCACACTGGAACAATGCAACTGCATAGTAAAGCTGGATACACACTGTACAACTTTTGTTGTTCAATTTCCTTAAGATTTACCTTCAACTAGTGCAAGGGCCTGCCTGATTGTATACAAATTTAAAGTTTGAATTGTATGGTTTTGGTAAACAAATCTAAAGAAAATTGTATAGTGTGTATCCAGCTTTAAGCTCCACAGCACATGACAATGCTGTGTAAAGAAGGAAAAGGAAGGCGCATGGCCTGGTGCATGAATCGTTTATTATATACTATAAACAAAATGAGTATATACAAGGAAATACTACGTATTCATACATATGAATAAAAATCAATGTTAACCACTTGCCATATAGTAATATGACATTGGCAAAGTGGTTGCGATATCCTGACCAGAATCTGCAAATGGTGGCAGGTGACGTGGCAAGTGATGTGGCAAGTGACAATCTGCAAATGGTGGCAGGTGAAGTGGCAAGTGACAATCTGCAAATGGTGGCAGGTGACGTGGCAAGTGACAATTTGCAAATGGTGGCAGGTGACGTGGCAAGTGTCAATCTGCAAATGGTGGCAGGTGACGTGGCAAGTGACAATTTGCAAATGGTGGCAGGTGACATGGCAATCTGCAAATGGTGGCAGGTGATGTGGCAAGTGACAATCCAAATCTGGTGGCAAGTGACAATAGCAAGTTAAAAAGCTGCATCTGGTGACAGGCGTTGGTGGCAAGTGACATGCTGCATCTGGTGGCAGGAGGTGTGGCAAGCAGGGGCGGACTGACAACTCATGGGGCCCCCGGGCAATAGGAGATTATGGGGCCCCCAGACAATCAGTGATTATGGGGCCACACAGTATACACACACAGTATACACATACACGTACACACAGTATACATAGACATGTTTCTATTGGCCGAGAAGGTACTGGAGAGGTGGGGCAGCTATAATCTCTGGATTTTTAGACCAAAAGGATGTCGGTAAAGGATATTTCACAGATGTAAAAAAAACACAGATTTTTACATACTGTCCCTGGTTTTACTGAGGCTGGCAACCCTGATGGGGGCCCCCTAGTGGCCCAGGGCCCTCGGGAAGTGCCAGAGTGGCCGAATGGTCAGTCCGCCCCTGGTGGCAAGTGACACGCAAAGGGCCCCCCAGGCCTGCAAAAAGTTTGACCACTGCTATGGGCTCTAGCTCCAGATCTTTTGCAGACCTAGCATCGCCCCTGGTGGTGATGTAATATATCTGGTATTGACGGGCTGCACTAAGAATATTTGTAGCATGTAGAATACGCTAGCCCAATACTGAAGTTCATGATGATGAGAAATGATGGTAATGTAAAAGGTGGTAGTGGCTAATCTAACCTACCTCAGCACCGTAGGGAGGGTGTATACATATAGGGTTGTCTGTTGTTGTTGGTCTTGGAGACCTATAGATATGACATAATGTAAGTGGAGACTGTATGGAGTTGTCGCATTACAACACATCGTTCTGGAAACACAATATCGGAGGCAGGTACTGTACCTGTGCTCAGATCCCAGTAGCTTGTATCAGTGGCGGCCCGCGCATTAAGGGCGCACAGGCGCCGCCCCCTCTCTCCTGCCACCCTTCTATCACCAATAGATAGATTCATGCATTGCATGAATCTATCTATGGCCGCTGCTGCCACCCCCTATTCAGTCGCCCAGCCCCTTTTCGGGTGCAGCGGCGGGGTATTTACAGCGACTGGGTATTTTTGAAGCACCTGATTAGAGCCATAGGTGCTAATGAGCGTAAAAAAAGGTGACCTGCGAGTACCATGCTTTCCTAACTCTAAACCACCTCTCCGCCAATCAGGTGCTCGGGTCTGTTACCTGTCACCTGATTGGCTGAAATGACAGGCACGACTATTGGATGCCTATCAGAAGGAGAGGATGGGAGATGAGAACGGTGGCAGGAGAAGCACCAAGGACCCTGCTTGTCGCCGGCACCCGCTGCCCCACGAGACAGGGTAAGTGCCGGGCAGACGGGAGCAGGCGGGGGTCACACTGGGGGCATTCAAGGGCACACTGGCAGCGTTTGATGGGCACACTGGCTGCGTTTGATGGGCACACTGGCTGCGATTGATGGGCACACTGGCTGCGTTTGATGGGCGCACTGGCTGCGATTGATGGGCACACTGGCTGCGATTGATGGGCACACTGGCTGCGTTTGATGGGCACACTGGCTGCGTTTGATGGGCACACTGGCTGCGATTAATTTTTTTTTTTCAAAAAATGTCCCCCCCCAAAAAAAAAAATGTTGAGCACCAGCCGCCACTGTTGTACATGCATATAATCTACCAGGTGATGTCATCACCTTCCTGTTCACTGTCTCCACCGAATACTCTGCATACTCACTGTTGGCACATGTGCACAGTAGCAGAGCCTGACTGGCTCCTAGTGCTGCCCCCAACTCTTCCTGTCTGGCTGCAAACGTACAGAGGATTATAGGGGTTGAAGACAAAATCAGGTTTTTACAGAGGTTGTTTTCTTGTGTTTTGCATGTCCATGCTGGAGCAAGACACCCTCTCTATTTGTACTGGTGACCATTGTCGGTGACGAGGAAGTCAGAATTGTCACGAGAACAGGAGGCGAGGAGGACCAAACGCCCGATAGCGACACCTGTTTTCATTTGTAGAGATTTATTCTCACCTTTTTGGTTGCTTTTCCAAGATAGAAAGTGAAAGAAATCTGCATACAAGACATAGGCAGCAAAATGTAAACTCATAAGGGCTTAATTCCTTTCTATTCTATTTCAAATAAAAAAAAAAAAGCTTAAGCTATACATACACTTTATCTGCATTCATTGATGTTTTGATACCTGCTCTTAATTCAGCTTTTATTTCACTCTGTGCATCAACTTGCAATAAGCCCTGTAGATCTCCTGCATATTGCTCTCAATGAGACCTTTATCTCATTTGTGGTTACTGGATGGTTTGTATACTAAACTAGGTTGGAATAATAGTGAAAACAAATGAGAGCGATCGGCCCTCATCCAGGCCTAGCCTTCTTATTCTTCATTATTTCTCCCATTTACAACGTGAACTGGATGCTGTATTTCCCGGGCTGAAGTTATTGAAAAAATTCATCATGCATCGAAATCATTTTCTACTTGGCTCCAGGCGAAATGCTGCACACTGGATTGCTGAAATGGAGCGGCCCGACTGCCTTTCTGCTCACTTACCCCAAGACTAATGAGAAGGGACATGAGATAGGACGGGAAGAGGGGTTTAATGTCAACGTCAGCACCTGCCAGATCAGCCAAGAACAGGATTTATCATCCGATTTCCCTATAAGAAAACGAAGAGTCTTCAGCCCTACGATAACGTATCTGCTTTAACGCGGGATGCTGGCATAAAAATGTGGCTCTGGAGTTAAGCTCTGCATTTAAAGGAAAACTCCAAGCAAACTAATCTAAACCTCTATTTAATCTCTGTGTGCGTCTACTGAACAAATGCATAAAAAAATAGATGTAAACCCCAATGAATATGTTATTGGCTAAAGCTCTGCATATCATACATAATAGCACTTTTTAAAAAATGTTTTTCATACCTTGTCACATCTCCCGTGGCCTTTTTGCAGCAACTCCGGTCTACGTACACCAACATCACAGCTGCATAGTATTTTTCTAGGTTTCCTGATCGTGTCAACAGTGGCCTACACCGGTGTAATGTCCAGAATCTTTAGGAAGCCTTGTCACAGGGTGACAATGCGGGAGCACAACTAGGAGATAGTCTATAATACCCTGGTGCTACTGAGGGCTGCGTGTGACCCTTTGGCACAGTTTGGCATCTTTGCCCTGGGCACTGGATGACCTTGTCCCAGCACTGGGACCATCGGAGACCACAAATATACTAAAGAAAATGATGGTCTGAGACAGTAAACATGTTATAGACATGTGCACAACAAAAAAATTTGTTTATTTTCGTTTTGTTTTTTTCGTTTCCGTTGATTCGTAACGATTCGTAAATTCGTACGTCGTCGGTGTTCGTATTCGTAACGATTCGTAAATTCATACGTCGTCGGTGTTCGTATTCGTAACGATTCGTAAATTCGTATGTCATCGGTGTTCGTATTCGTAACGATTCGTATGTTCGTTAGTTATTTTTTTGTTGATTCGTTTATTCGAAATTCGGACGCATTCATATTCGTACATTCGTAACATTCGTAGATTCGTAATCGGAGCATAATTCATAATTTTATGTAATGTGTATGCCATTATTACATTTTAAGAGACACGGAAAATTCCGAATCGAAAAAAAAAAGTTACGAATGTACGAATTTTTTCGTTCAATCCATTCGAAGCACGTTAAGCAGCGCCGTTGTAAGAGACACGGAAAATTACGAATCGAGAAAAAAAAAAAAAGTTACGAATGTACAAATTTTTTCGTTCAATCCACTCGAGGCACGCTAAGCAGCGCCATTGTAAGGGACACCAAAAATTACCAATTCAACAAAAAAAAAAGTTATGAATGTACGAATTTTTTCGTTTATTTTGATTTTCGTTGTTCCTGTTTTCGTTTTTTTGGATTTTCTTCATTCGTAGATTCGTTGTTTCAAATTCGTTTTTTTTCGGATTTTCGTTGCTTTCGGATTCGTTCGGTTCGAACGATTCGTTATTCGTTAAAATTTTGTTCGTTCATTCGTACGATAACGAATGAACGAAAATAACGAAAAAAAAAACGAAAAAAAAAACTAAACTAATTGCACATGTCTAACATGAAACAGGTTTGGTTCGAGACTAGAGACATGCGGCAAAAACATTTGACTGGTCGAGAGCACTAGAATTACCCCTTTATAACCCTACTCCCACCACTGATTGCCAGGACCTGAGTGCTGCACAGCAAGTGCCAAAGGGTCACACGCAGCCCTCAGATCCTTAAGCCCTGTACACATGATCAGACTTTCCGACAACAAAACCATGGAATTTTGTTCGAAGGGTGTTGGCTCAAACTTGTCTTGCATACACACAGACACACAAATGTTGGCCAACAATCACGAACGTAGTGACGTGCTACGTGATTTTTCAGCTCTTTAGCGCCACACTTTGGGCTCCTTATGCTAATTTCCTGTTGGTAGAAGTTTGAGTGTTGAATCGTGCTCATCTTTTTGCACTTTTCAGTTCGTTTCTGAACGGCTGTTCGTCAACCAGACATGTTGCGGAATCGGAGGAGATAACATGTTATTTATTATTGGCCTTGGAGTTATTGCTTTTACATTATTTTTTTGGTTGAATAATGATTTGGTATATTTTCTATATTTATGGATGCATAAAATGCACTTTTTGGTTATTTTCTAGTGGCAGATGGCATGTCTATTTTTTTTTTTTTTTGTTAATGCACAATAAAAAAAATAGTGTAGAATAATACTTGGCTATGTGTTTTACTTCAAATGACAGTTTGGGAGTCGGACTCGGCAGTTACATTTAAAAAAATACAATGTAAAATTGACAAGGGACACCAACAGTTGTATCTTTGTTCTTAAAAACTACGAGATAAAGGTTTTCTGGTAACTTGCCCAAATAAAAAAAAATTTATATTATTCTTGATATCACTAGAAAAATTAACACCATTAGTATCACCAGCAAAGCAGCTTTATTATTATCCAATTAAAGAAGAAGAGAATTTTGCGCTGCATTTGGAGATTTCATTAATTGCCGCGTCACAAATGTTAATTCTCCATTACGAACGCTAGTTTACAAGACCAACCGCTTCTGCTTCCGAGCATGCGTGTTTGTACTTTGGACTTTTGTCTGACGGACTTGTGTACACACGATCGGAAAATCCGACAACACACAAATTTGAGAACATGCTAGCCAACATTTGCTGGCGGGAAGTCCGACAACAAATGTCCGATGGAGGATACACATGGTTGGACTTACCGCCAACAACCTCACATCCAACATTTCCTGTCGGAAAATCTGATTGTGTGTACGCGGAATAAAATATATATTCTTTTATTTTAATCATGCTCCTTTTGGGCCATGCCCTATATCCAGCAAAATTCAGCCACACCCAGTTTTCACCATGGAGCGTGCCACATATTTTCACCTTTCTAGGTTGTCCTGTATTGTTAATTTCAAATGTTGGAAAAGCTGGCCACACACCTATAGATTATCTGCAGATTTTCTATGGTTAGATGGAAAACGTGCAACAGATTTCTCCATGTTTGCTAAACTGTGTGGATGGAGGAATCTCCCACTTTTTCCATCTCACCATAGAAAATCTGCAGATATCTATAGGTGTATGGCCAGCTAAAGTATGCATCTCCTGCTGAGAGAAGCTCATAATCCTAACACTTTTGGTAGTGGTCAGCAAGGCTGATATCCAGCTGCATGCAACATAGACATGTGCATTCGTTTTCGTTTGAATTTTGGGTATTTTCGTTATCGGTTTAACAAACCTCAACGATCGTGCAGAATCCGAAAACCGAAAGATCCCACGTAAACAAATGCTTTATTTTCATTTTCGTGTGACAACAGTTCGATATAGATAAGAGATTCGACATGACGCTGACAATAATGATCTGTGTCCATCGAACCTGTGGTCAATGTGCCTAACCTTAGCTCTATTAGTCCAAGATTATTGGACATAAAGATTTGACGAAACAGTCGGCGCGAGCAGACATTTGTTGGTTGACTAGTAAAATAATTAATAAATATATTTTTTACTAGTGTCATACAACATTAGAATTCTACTATAGCTTGTAGGCGGAACATTCCACCGTAAATGTACGATCGCGGCATCACAGTTTAGCTGCTCCATCAAATCTTCTTAGAACATTCGACAGATTCGACCTTAATTGTTTTGCATTTTCTGACGAACGCATTTTTAACAAAACAAAAGACATAAAAATGAATTTCGGGAGTATCTAAATGTATTTTTCGGACGAAAACAACATTTTTCAGTGTGCACATGTCTAATGCAACATTGAATAAATTAGTGCTTCTCAATACACAGTTGGCCATTGGAGCATATACGAATGATTTTTATAGCTCCAACGAATTCTCTTAAATGAGGGAAATAAGAAATTAGCTTTTTTTTTTCCATTCTTTTTCTGTATTTTTCTTTTTTCGCTTTAGCTGTTTATTTGACATTTAAAAACTGTTTATCAGTTTTACTGACTTGAAAAGAGGACAGTGCTGCAAAACCTATGTATTAACAAGATTATACAACCTAACTTAAAGCGAAGCTCCACTCAAAAGGGGAAGCTCCGCTTGTTTGCTTCCTCCCTCCACTGCCAAATTTGTCACATTTCAGGGGGGAGCGGATATCTGTCAAAACCAGATACCCACTCCTTCCATGCAAGATCACCGCCTCGTTGTGAAGCGATCTACAAAATGTCCAGCCCCCTTCTGTGAATGTAACGAATACAAATTTATCTGAAGTTATGAATTATCTGAAATAACGAATGCCGCATCTAAACAAATGGAATGGAACAAATTAATAATAATAATAATAATAAAAAGGTTTTAGTATTTATTATTAAATCATTACGTTCCATTCGTTTGGATACGGCATTCATTATTTCAGATAATTCGTAACTGCAGATAAATTTGTATTTGTTACATTCACAAACAGCCAAATTTGAAAGGAAATTCCAATACCTATAATTTAATAGTTAGAACTTTACTGATTTTGCTTTCTTTTTTTCAGATGTTTGGAATTTCGAATTTTTAAAATAAACAAAATTTGGAAATTTGTAATTTTGGAAAATTGTAATTTCAGAAGTTTAGGAATTAACGAATTTGTCAAAATTCGTTAAACGACTTCGGAACTAAACTAATTGCACATGTCTACTTCAAACTACAGCTCATGGGCTGAATACATCCCGCTGCAAGATTTTATCTAGCCCTCTAATGTAGGAGGGTACTCTGATAGGGACCCCGATGTAATGGGGGACTCTGATGGGACAATTCTGACGTATGGGGGACCCAGATTGAGACTCTGATGGGCTCAAGATTTGTATGGAATGTCTTTGCTTTGTGTTACTGATGTTTTTCTGTTTTTTTAAATCATGCAGATTACAAAAAAGCTCTAAGTAAAACGTATTCATTCATTTAATTTGTTCATTTATAAAGCTGATTTTTTATTAAAAATTTTTTTCTGCCTTTGAATATTTGTAAAATTTACAATGTGGCCTTTGTAGTGAAAACTTGAGACCACTCATGTAGTACAATAAATACAAAGTTGAAGCTTCATTGGGACCTTGGGGGTGGGACAGTTCAAACTCAAACTACCAATGAAATCCTGAAATCCCAGAGAGTTTTAAGAAGCCAACAACCCACATGTGCTTTCTCAAAAGTGAACAAGCAACGTCTATTGCACTAATCATGTCAAAACCAGGCTACCACTTTGATCTCCATAATTCCCTCTTGCCTTAAAAGACCTGATCCCTTTTATATGCCATGTCTAACAAGCCTGCATTGGAATCTTGGTTCCATGAGCACTCGTGGCCTTTTCCACCCATTGTGTCATTGCACAGTTCATATTATCATAGGGGCAAAGATTAAGTGGAAAGGTGTGCTGTATCTTCATTGATCAATCCCTTCCCATACAGCACAAAAGTGAAGCTCCTTCTTCCTCGAAGGCTTCATTGTTTATTGTCTGGAGAATGGCAATCAATACCTTAGTTTGTGTGGACTGGCTCTTTCAGTGGCCATTGAGTAACGAGTGTTCACTGTCTGTGTCTTTTTTCCAATATTATATCTATTTAGTGACTGGAAGCCTTCAATATTCTCAGCAGCCTTAATTGGGAAGAAAAGATCTGTCAGCTGGGGCTTCTGTTGCTGGTCACAAACGTAAGGATTGTTTAGAAGTTTCTGCTAATGATACTGGCTACTAAAAAAAAAATGGCTTCAGATGATCGCAAAGGGAAATAACTTCTGCAAGCTATTTTTCCGTAGAGACACTACCAAAATAATTATTATGCTTTGATGAAGGGAACTGAAGCTTAGAAAGGCTCGTGTAGAGGAATTATAAGAAAATATTATTTACAGAGATTCCATTTAGCAGCACATACCAGAATAAATAAATGAACCAAATAAATAGAATATTGATAAAAATAGATATTGAGATGCACACAAAGAAACTAGCTCACCTGCCCATGCATGCTGTTTCCATCCAGGTTAAACTGAAAGTATACTTGATTTACTTTTATATAGGGACTAGAATTATGTTTACATATGAGTGGTAAAACATTTTTGTTAGGGGTTGGGGTTGGAGATACGGATAGGGTTGGGGATAGGGATAGGGTTGGGGTTTCCCCTAGAAGAACAAGGTTAGGACTCAGGGATTGGAATAGGGACCTCCCCCAAAGGTCAGGAGGCGTGTTCCCCTGAGGTCAAAGGTCAAGAGGTCTGGCTGACCCACCCCCACCAAAGTGTTCCGCCTACCCCAACTAAGTCGGGGCATGAACAAGTCAGGGTAAGCGCTTTTTTTTTTTTAAATGGCTAAGGGAAGGAACCGATGAAAGGGTTAACTAAGTTTGTTTTACAGAAAAACTTGCTCCCCACTTCCAGTTCTGGTGATAGGGAGTCAGAGAAACAGCTAATCATGTGAAATCTCACCAATAGAATCTGAGACATGAACCACTTCCTGCCCAAGGCCGTCATGACGTCCTTGACTTTCAGTGGGAATATCGCTGATAACTTTTATAAAAGGGACATGCACACTGATAATCAGTGCCCAACAGTGCTGCCCCTCATTGCCTCCTCATCAGTGTTGCCTACCAGTGCCTATCAGTGCTACCTATTAGTGCCACCTATTAGTGCCCACTAGTGCCGCCTTATCAGTGCCCATCAGTGCAGCCCAGTGTTAATTTTGGCAGCAAATTTCGATTTTAGTCTTAGAACTAAAATGGCATTTTAGTTTTTGTCCCATTTTAGTCTTCTGCAATTGTTTGTTTTAGTCGACTAAATCTCCAGTAAATTTTAGTCGTCTAAAATGTCCTACATTTTAGTTGACTAAAATCTCCAGTACGTTTTAGTCGACTAAATTGTAATGCATTCGTTAAGCATTTCTCTACAATTTCCAAACTCATATACTAGACATGTGCGATTAGTTTCATACGAATCTGAAATACAAATTTTTATGCATACGAATTCCGTACGAAATACAAAATTTTGTTTTAAGAGTTTTGGATCCAAATTCATAACGAAAATTCCGAATCCTAATTTTCGTACACGAATTACGAAATACAATTTTTTTTTTTTCGTACGAAACAAAACAAATTTTTTTACGGCGCCCATGTCTATTGTATACTACTGGAGTAAAAAATCGAACATGTTGTTTATGGCGTTGAGGTATGAACATGCACTACAGACCAGTGTTCATTTTGAAGTCAAATTTCAATTTAGTTTTAGTCTTTTGACTAAAATGGCATTTTAGTTTTAGTCGCATTTTAGTCATCTCAATTGTTTTAGTTTTAAGTCGTATTGTTGTGCAAGGGTGTGTCAATATTAATCTCACTAATTCTCTATATGTAACTATGTTTTTATGTATTTGAATAATAAATCAAACCAGCTATCAATGTGCCTTTAAAAGTCCAACCAATTAGTTCTCTTTTTTTATAAACAATATCGGGACGTTGGCACATTACTTTGTGTATTCAGTGTCACCCTGTGAAAGCACACTTTAATCTAAACATTTTTCATTAGTCGTATTTTAGTCAACTAAAATGGTATTCATTTAGTCGACTTAAATGTTTTAGTCATTTTAGTCTACTAAATTAACACTGGTGCTGCCTCATCAGTGCCCACCAGTGCCACCTTATCAGTGCCGCCTAATCAGCGCACATTAGTGAATGAGAAAAATTGTTTACAACATTTTATAACAAATTATGAAAAAGTTGTTTCGAAATTTTCAGTCTTTATTTGTTTATTTTGCAAAAATAAACCAAAATCAAACAATACCACCAAAAGAAAGCTCTTTGTGTGACATAAATGATAACACATTTTGTTTGGGTACAGTGTAGCATGACCGCGCAATTGTTTTTCAAAGTGCGACAGCACTAAAAGCTGAAAACTGGCCTGGGCAGGAAGGGGGTAAAGGTATCCAGTAGGCAAGTGGTTAAAACATGCTCAATTCAAAAAGCTTAAACTGCCAGGATATGTTAGGGGTGAAAGCTGAGTCCAAAGAGGTTTGGAAATGACTGTCTTTTGATGCAAAGCTTTGGGAACTGAACCTATTGAGTTGGCTTTCTGATTTAAGCACAGCTGTAGCACTCTCTAGTAGCAAAGCATTGCTAGTTTACTGACTGGTTTCACATGTTGCCTGAAGTTGTACTTTGAAGCCCAAGTTTATCTTTTTTTTTTTTTTTTTTTTTTTTTTTTTACATTTTCGAAACAATATATTTGTGCTTTCCTCATTTCCTCTGTTATGTTTAAACAAAGCCTGGATATTGGAGAGACAGATCAGGTCATGGCCTGGGGCTGAACATTTTTATGGGATAGCAGGCTGCTTCTTCGCTCATTATTCTAATGAATTTCATTCCTTTGTAAAAATTCAAGTATAAAATAAAATAAATTTTCCTTTCAACTAAGAACAATTTTTTTGAATAACTTTGTAGTTATTTTATACACAGCATCAGGAACTGAAACCAACATACAGATTTGTCGGATTTCTCCATCCTTTTTTTTTATCCATCTTAGTACTGCTATCTATTGCAGCCTTTTCTAGACACTTCATGCCTACATGAACACCCTCCAGTCATGATGGCACCACATCGGACCATCTGCCCGAATAGTTATAAAAAAGAACCATGCCTATACACTGTATGTCTGCATATCTGCTTGTAGTCCCCACCAGGGGTGCATGTGACAAGAGCCTAGGCGTGCGCACGGGGTGTGCCGGGTGTGTTGGTGTAGCTGCATGCCAGCTGTCTCCCGAGTTCTCCTGTGAAATGCTGCAAGAGTGCATAGTGCTTTCACATTGAGTAGATCGCCAGGCTTCTAAGAGCCACTAAGTGCCTTAAACTGTCATGTAATGTCCCTGCTTGCAGAGACTGTCAAAACTCGACGGTGATGTCGGGGTGGGCGGGGTCGAACAGCTATCCTACATTATAGCACTTTGGAATAAATTTTTTTTTTAGATTGTTACATTTAATTCTATATGTTTTAGTTATTATTATTATAATGTGAATTTTTGCACTTGAAGTTCATTTTCCATCACCCTTGCTAAGTTCATATCTTTATGGACCTTGCTTTGTGCTCTGGTGCGCAGTCATGTTGGAACAGGAAGGGGCCACCCCCAAACTGTTCCCACAAAGTTGAGAGCATGAAATTGTCCAAAATGTCTTGGTATGCTGACGACTTAAGAGTTCCCTTCATTGGAACTAATGGGCCAAGCCCAACCCCTGAATAATAACCCCACGCCATAATCCCCCCTCCACCAAATGATTTGGACCAGTGCACAAAGCAAGGTCCATAAAGACATGAATGAGCGAGTTTGGGGTAGAGGAACTTGACTGGCCTTCACATTAGAGTGGAGAAGAGTTGAAGCTGTTATAGCGGCAAAGGGTAGGACTGGGGCAAATCAGCAGCCCCTAAGAGGGTGAGCATTTATCTCAATATCTCACAAAAGTGAGTACACCCCTCACATTTTTGTAAATGTTTTATTATATCTTTTCATGTGATAACAGTGATGTAAAGTAGTGAGTGTACGGCTTGTATAACAGTGTAAATTTGCTGTCCCCTCAAAATAACTCAACACACAGCCATTAATGTCTAAACTGATAGCAGCAAAAGTGAGTACACCCTTAAGTGAAAATGTCCAGCGGTTTAGACATTAATGGCTGTGTGTTGAGTTATTTTGAAGGGACAGCAAATTGACACTGTTATACAAGCTGTACACTCACTACTTTACTTTGTAGCAAAGTGTAATTTCTTCAGTGTTGTCACATGAAAAAATAACAAAAATGTAAAGGTGGGGCCATGCAACACAAAAGAGGCAGTTGATGGTGGTGAGGGGGCAGTTAATAGTGGAGAACAAGCAGTACAAAGCTCAGGATATGCAGGACACATTATGGCTCCATCATCCTTTTCGCCATACTGATCTTGTCCTTAACCCCCAGCTACCCTCCCCTGAAGATGGTAGCTGATTTGGATTCCATTCCCAGGTTCTAGGGGTTCTCTCACTCTCTTTGGCCCTGCTCCACATAGGTCTTAGGTTGGGAATAAAGTCTCCAGCTCCTGACCCACCCAATAACATTCTATTAGCTTTCAAACCTCTCTCTTCTCCTAGGCCAGTGATGGCGAACCTTGGCACCCCAGATGTTTTGGAACTACATTTCCCATGATGCTCAACTACACTGCAGAGTGCATGAGCATCATGGTAAATGTAGTTCCAAAACATCTGGAGTGCCAAGGTTCACCATCACTGTCCTAGACCATGCTGTCTAATCAAGTGGTAGGGGAGAGATCAGTCTAGTGGCCACTATGCCCAGTCTGAATGTCTCGCAGCCATACTCAATCTCCTTCGAGCTTCAGCCACAAGTGACAGGCTTGGATGCAGTTCACGGATGAGTATGGCATTGTGCCTGTGAACATGGTGTATATGCCACTGGTTTAGATCTACTTTAACCACTCATCTGAACAAGTCCTGAATAAAAATGTACAACATTTAAGCATTTGGAATGTAAAAAAAAAAGCATAAATGCCTATAATAAAATCTAAAACATGTTAAAGCTATTTAAAAGCAGAAGACAATCTTTAAAGAGGTTTCTCTTCTCCACACATCTGACTTCATATAGCCACAAGCAGTTTCATGAATCTGTAGGTCTTACAAATCAAAATGTATTTTTGAAAAAAGCTGACTGTAGGAAAACCAATTACAAAGGAAACATCAGGAAAAATATATCGTAGTCCAAAAAAACAATGCGCACAAGTGTAAAAGATTTTGGGCTCACTTTCCTTCTTACAACTTTCAGTAAATGTCTATATTCCACGTTATCAAAAGACTTTAACTGAAATAGAAGTTTTAAACCTCAACAATCATAGATTCCTTTTAATATAATATGTATTTATTTTGCAGGACCTCATGGCCGTGTTTTACACATGAGGGGCCACATCACCTCTACAACAAAGAAAAGTGTAAAGTCGTCAATATATCTCCTTTGCTCCGAGCAGCATGTTGCAAGTAAGTTATCTTTGGGCTACTCAGTGCTTCTAACTAAAACTGAATTTTCTATTTATAATGGCTTTCTTCTTTATAGTGCAGCAGCACAACTGTGCTTTTACTGACTTCAAAGAAATAAAGGAAAATATCTAGGAAACATTTGTGTTATATGCCCTTAGAGCTCACTTCAGCTAACTGAACTGGAAGGCCAAAAAAAAAAATGAATTTAATTTCCTGTCATGACACCCTATCCACTCCTGGCATTATAGTCATACTCCGTATCGGGTAAAATAAAAACTCAAATCATGTTAAAATGTGAATTAAAGCATAACTCCAGCCAAAAGGTTTTGTTTTGTTCAAAATGGATATACTTTTAACTGGGAGTATAGCCTCATAAGATATAGCTACAAATTACAAAGTACCATCATCCAAATTAATATACAGTGGAACCTCGGTTTGCGAGTAACGCGGTTAATGAGCGTTTCGCAAAACGAGCACTGTATTTATAAAAATCCTAACTCGGTTTGTGAGTGTCTCGCAACACGAGCAGGATTCAGGCCAAAAGTGGTGTGCGGTACCGGTTTTGGCCTGAGGTGGGGGGCATCGAAGCGGAACAGCGGCGATCGTCGGCATTCGGAAAAGGCCCGAGCACACTTCGGCTGACCTCGGCAAACCTCGGAAAGGCTGGTGAACAGAGTCTTTCCGAGGTTTGCCGAGGTCAGCCTAAGTGTGCTCGGGCCTTTTTCGGACGTTTTCGAGGCTCTCCGGCGCCCCCCTGCCTCTGGCCGCATATGGTATCGTATCCCATTGAAGTCAATGCGGAACAAATTATTATTGTTTCCATTGACTTCAATGGGAAAACTCGCTTTGATATGCGAGTACTTTGGATTACGAGCATTCACCTGTAACGGACTATGCTCGTAATCCGAGGTTCCAGAGAAAAAGGATGAGGGTGGGGAAGAAGGGCAGTTGCTGAAGTTGACCAAATATTTATTCCCAACCTCAATAATTGTGGGTGACTATCTCGCTACTGATGACTAACAATGTAGTTAATATAAAAAGTATTTATTATATATAAAAATGACATACAAGGTACATTTAATTAAAAGAACAATTTTGAAGAAATTATTTTCAAAAAACACTCAGGACGTATCTGTTGATGAAGTATATCTCAAGATTGTCTTTTCCTCTACTAGTTTGAACACTTCCTCGAGAGACTTATTTCAAACGTTGCAGGTCAACAATGTCCCTTCTCGTTTTCACATCATCGTGGTATTTTCTTCATCTAGTTTATTGTTTAAATTTTTGTTTTACATCGTCAACACTCCAATGAAGAAAAAATCGTTCAAGATACTCCTAATAAATCTCAGTTATACTAGTTTTGCGGGGCATTCACCGCTTCTTCAGGAGGAATAATCTATAAAACAAATACATGAGTAAAGCACAAGCCAAATTAAACTGGATAATAGTATACAGCCAAAATTCAGCAAACAATATAAATGAAGAAAATAAACAAATTGCTCACCCGGCAGATCAATGGCCATAAGTTAAACCACGAGGCCCGAAAAAAGGGATCCCCCGGTGGTGGACAGAGGTATGTGTGCAGGTATAGTTCTAAATAACAGTAATGCCACGTACACACGAAGGGACTTTGTCTGCCGGACCTAGTCCAGCGGACAATCCGCCGGACTTTCCAGCTGGGCTTCGGCGGACTTGAAAGCGAACGGACTTGACCACACACGATCACGCTAAAAGTCCGGCGGTTCACGCGATGACGTACAGCACGTACGACGGGACTAGAAAACGAAAAATACTAGAAAAATACTTGCTACTGAGCATGCGTCCTTTTTGGTCCGCCGGACCATACTACAGACGGCCGTATTGTCCGCCGGACTGCCAAGTCCAGCGGATAATTTTAAAACAAAACTTAAAACCTAGTCCGCCAGACTTTTTGGATAAAGTCAGTTGAAGGCCCACATACGAGAGGATTGTCCGCCGGACTCGAGTCCAGCGGATAATCCCGCGGGATAGTCCCTTCGTGTGTACGCGGCATAACAGTGAAAAATGGCGAGTAACTGTGAAGTAATGATATAACCACTAAGTGTAGTCCTTCAAAAAAATTGATTAAAAAAACGTGTTAAAAGAACACTCCAAATATAAGAATAAGTGAGTCCTATTCATGAGTAACCAGATGGGTGGATATATGCATTAAATTGTCCATATTCCACTCTACAAGTCTTCTCTTTAAACAGTGGTCTCACAGAACTCTCACCTTCAGCCAATGGAGTAGAGCGCATCAATAGATCATTTGGATTCGCCACATCCTCCTATTGAACCCTTGTATAGTAAACCTACATAGCTGGTATCACCCTGGGAGCTTCTCCTCCTGTATATAGATCCACCGCCAAAACGCCCTAATTTACTCCGGTATTGTCATGGTAAAAACGGGGCGGGTGGGGGGAGAGAGAAGATACCTCCACTGGTGTAGTATGTTTAAAACTATAATTGCATTTATTAATGTACCATATAGATGGACTCTTCAATTTTTTTGAAGGACTACACTTAGTGGTTATATCATTTATTCACTGTTACTCGCCATCTAGTGGCTATATCATTCATTCGATTCCAGAAGGGTGAATATTTAGATTTTTTGTTATGTCTTTTGCACTATTTTGTGGAAATATCTATCATTGCACTTTATATATTTGCACTTATTTTTTTGCATTTATACACATATTTATCAATAACTTTTTGGCACTTTTTTATCTCTTAGAATATCATATTCTAGGTTTTAAATTATATTTTTTACTGCGCAAGATCACT
Source organism: Lithobates sylvaticus (assembly GCA_028564925.1). Lineage (NCBI taxonomy): Eukaryota > Metazoa > Chordata > Amphibia > Anura > Ranidae > Lithobates > Lithobates sylvaticus. The sequence continues at coordinate 26,603,746 of CM053037.1, forward strand.
TTATATTTGCAATAGAAGTGGTTTACCTGGCCCTCTAAATATACACTCACCGGCCACTTTATTAGGTACACCTTGCTAGTACCGGGTTGGACCCCCCTTTTTCCCTTCAGAATTGCCTTAACTCCTCATGGCATAGATTCAACAAGGTGTTGGAAACATTCCTCAGATTTTGGTACATATTGGCATCATACAGTTGCTGCAGATTTGTTGGCTGCGCATCCATGATGCAAATCTCCCATTCCACCACATCCCAAAGGTGCTTTATTGGATGAGATCTGGTGACTGTGGAGGTCATTGGAGTGCAGTGACCTCATTGTCATGTTCCAGAAACCAGTGGCGAGATGATTTGAGCTCTGTGACATGGTGCATTATCCTGCTGCAAGGAGCCATCAGAAGATGGTACACTGTAGTCATAAAGGGATGGACATGGTCAGCAACAATACTCTTGTAGGTCATGGTGTTTAAACAATGCTTAATTGGTACTAAGGGGCCCAAAGTGTGCCAATAAAATATCCCCCACACCATTACACCACCACCACCAGCCTGAACCATTGATACAACCATCTGAATGTAGCAGCCGGAATTGACTCATCAGACCAGGCAAAGTTTTTCCAATCTTCTGTTGTCCAATTTTGGTGAGCCTGTGCCAATTGTAGGCTCTGTTTCCTGTTCTTAGCTGACAGGAGTGATACCTGGTGTGGTCTTCTGCTGCTGTAAAGAAAAAAGGGGAAGGATGGTATCCTATATAGATGAGTACCGGGTAAAGTGTTACTTTCAGCAACAATAATTAGATCAAACTATAAGTTATCAAAAAGGTTTTAAATTCTAAATGTCAACAAAAATATTAAATATAAAAATAGTTTTATTATCGATCCGACCCCTTACTACATGATCAGCTCTCAGCCAATGACAGCTGATCATGTGATGTCAACACAGCCGGTAATCGGCTATTTATTATTTATTTTATTCATAAAAAAAAAAGCCGATCACCGGCGGCAGTGAGGGAAAGGGAAATTGGTCCTGATCACTGGGATGTGCCCCAGCTCCTCAGTGCCCACCTGTGCCCCCTACAAGTGCCACCTGTCAGTGCCCACAGTGCCACCTGTCAGTGCCACTTGTCAGTGCCCACAATCAGTTTCTGAACAGTGCTGCATATTAGGGCCACCTATCAGTGCCCATCCATGCCACCCATCCGTGCCACCCAATCAGGGCCCATCAGTACCATCTTATCAGTGGCCATCAGTACCGACTTATCTGTCCCCATTAGTGCCACCTTATCTGTGCCTATAAGTGCCGTCTCATCAGCGCATATCATTGAAGCAGAAAAATGACCTGTTTGATAAACTATTAAACAGGATTTGTTTTTTTCTAAATTTTCCATCTTTTTTTGTTTAGCAAAAAATAAAAACCCCCAGCTGTGATTAAATACCACCAAAAGAAATTCCTATTTGTTGGAAAAAAAATTATACAAATTTAATTTGGGTACAGTGTTGTATGACCGCGCAATTGCCATTCAAAGTGCGTCAGCGCCGAAAGCTGAAAATTGGTCTTGGCAGGAGGGGGGTTCAAGTGCCCAGTAAGCAAGTGGTTAAGGTGGGGTCAACCATGATCCCCCTAATTTCACTAATTATTTATGGCTGGCGTCAGGCTAATCAATTGGGACAGATGAAAGCAAGGTAACAGGCCTTTAGGAGATATTAGCTGAACCTATTATGCTATAAGGAAGAGAATTGTTGTTCAATAAATGCAAGTCAAAGAAAAAAGAATATATCAATACTGAGATTGTCCTTATATCTGAAACGAAAATTGATGTACCAGTATTGAAAACAATTCGAAAAACAGACGGTCCTTAAAGTGCATGCTTATTATATCCAAAGAATCCAGTAATTGGAAAATGGTACTGCTGTAATTTCCAAATCCAAGTTCTTTCCGGCATAAATAGGAGGACATTTTTAAAACATGGTGAGGTTCCTTTAACATTCAAGTCTCCAAGCAATATATCAAATTTAGAAATTCAACAACATTACAAAAATCACCTCTATCAGGGATATTGTAAATGTAAGGCGAGAGTAGGATCCAAGGCAGTCAGGCTGTGGATGGCAACATCAAACAATTCTATATAGTACTTTGCCTGTGAAGATTATCCATACATTACTGCTCGGATAATAGTGGGCTTTAAATCAGTGGACTCCGTCAGTTGGAGTGGCGGTGAATTAAAGTCACAGTTGGTTCCTGGTCACCGAGAGGTAGGTTGAGATATGATATTCACAGACTTGTGTAGCTGCTGCCAAGTTTCATTTAGCTCTCAGCTATGTTAACTCTCGCTATTGTTTCCCGTTGCTGTGGCTCTCGAGCGGCGTCATGGGACAAAGCAGTGTTAACGCGTTTCGCTGGGTCTAATGGCGTAGCTTCATCTCGGACTTCATCTGCTTTAAGGTTCACCGTGTTGTGCATTCAGAGATGGTGTTTTGCATATTGGGTGTACCGAGTTATTTGAGTTACTATTGCCTTTCTATCATCTCAGACCAGTCTGCCTATTCTTCTCTGACATCAACAAGGCATTTTCATCCACACATCTACCGCTCACTGGATATTTTCTCTTTTTTGGACCATTCTCTGTAAACCCGAGAGATGGTTGTGCGTGAAAATTCCCAGTAGATCAGCAGTTTTATAAATACTCAGACCAGCCCTTCTGGCACCGACAACCATACCACTTAAATCCTCTTTCTTTCCATTCTGATGATCAGTTTGAACTTCAGCAAGTCATCGTCACCATTTCTAGATGCCTAAATGCATTGAGTTGCTGCCACGTGATTGGCTGATTAGCAACTCGTAACCAAGCAATTGAACAACTGTACCTAATAAAGTGTCCGGTGAGTGTAGTTCCTGTCTGGGTTGGACTCAATTACAAACGCATCTACCATTGAGCTAAACAACCCCCCATATCAAACCACAAAAAAAAGTACCCATCAGCATCAGGCAGCAGTGCTTTGGCAAGGGGACCATATAACCCCCATAGCTGAGGGCATTTAGGCTGGCATCAACTTTATGGGGGATTGCATGTTTGCATGCCTGTAATATCCACTAGACATGTGCACAACAACATTTTTTTTTTTTTTTTTTTTTTTCGTTTTTTTCGTTTCCGTTGATTCGTAACGATTCGTACATTCGTAAGTCGTCGGTGTTCGGATTCGTAACGATTCGTAAGTCGTCGGTGTTCGTATTCGTAACGATTCGTACATTCGTAAGAGTTATTTTTTCGTTGATTCGTTTTTTCGTTAGTTTCATTTTCGGACGCATTCGTATTTATTCGTACATTCGTAACACTCGTAGATTCGTAATCGGAGCATAATTCATAATTTTATGTAATGTGTATGCTATTATTACATTTTAAAAAAAAGTTACGAATTTACGAATCGAAAAAAAAAAGTTACGAATCGAAAAAAAAGTTACGAATGTACGAATTTTTTTGTTCAATCCATTCGAAGCACGTTTAGCAGCACCATTGTGAGGGACACGGAAAATTACCAATTCAAAAAAAAAAAAGTTACGAATGTACGAATTTTTTCGTTCGTTTTCTTTTTTCAGATTTTCTTCATTAGTACATTCGTTGTTTCTAATTAGTTTTTTTCGGATTTTCGTTGTTTTTCAGATTCGTTCGATTCGAATGATTCGTTAATTGGATTCGAACGATTCGTTATTCGGATTCGTACGATTCGAACGATTCGTACAAAAACGAACGAATGAAAAAAAACGAAAAAAACCTAAACGAATTGCACATGTCTAATATCCACTGGCAGGCCTGATGTTTCAAACTGGCCAGTTGAAGCTCTTGGACGAAGGATTATGTGTGTGTGATTACAGCACTATCAGTATCTTATATAGGGACTTTGTGTATATACCTATGACTCTGAATATATCTGTATTCACCATATTTTTAAATCAACAAATTGTACTGTGTATTTAAGACGTGTACCTTTAAAATCCCATATCCTGTATCTTATTATTTTCAAACTGGCCAGTTTTGGGAGGGAGTGGGCACACTGGTATTTTGTAACATTCGGGCTGATTTCCTAAAGGCAAGGAACTTTTGTCTTGGCTTAGTGAATGTGGTGAAAGAGAATACTCAATCACAAACAAAAAGATTAACCACTTCAGCCCTGAAAGGATTTACCCCCTTCCTGACCAGAGCACTTTTTGCGATTCGGCACGGCGTCACTTTAACTGACAATTGCGTGGGTCGTGCGATGTGGCACCCAAACAAAATTGTCCTTTTTTTCCCCACAAATAGAGCTTTCTTTTGGTGGTATTTGTTCACCTCCTGCGGTTTTAATTTTTTTTGCGCTATAAACAAAAAAAGAGTGACAATTTGGAAAAAAAAGCTTTTTTTTTTGCTATAATATCGCCAAAAAATATATAAAAACATTTTTTTTCCTCAGTTTAGGACGATATGTATTCTTCTACATATTTTAAATTTTAAAAAAATCACAATAAGCGTATATTGATTTTCGCAAAAGTTATAGCGCCTACAAAATAGGGGATAGATTTATAGCATTTTTATACATTTTTTTTTTAGTAGTAATGGCAGCGATCTGCGTTTTTATTTTTTTATTTTTTTTTTTTTATCATGACTGCGACATTATGGCGGACACGTCTGACACTTTTGACACCATTTTGGGACCATTGTCATTTATACAGTGATCAGTGCTATACAAATGAGCTGATTTCTGTGTAAATTACACTAGCAGGGAAGGGGTTAAACACTAGGGGGTGATCAAGGGGGTTAAGTGTGTCCTAGGGAGTGATTCTAACTGTGGGGGGGATGGGCTACCTAGGACATGACAGCGATCACTGCTCCCGATGACAGGGAGCAGTGGATCTCTGTCCTGTCACAAGGCAGAACGGGGAAATGCCTTGTTTACATAGGAGTCTCCCCGTTCTACCTCTCCACACCGTATTTGCAGGCTGCCAGCGAACATCAAGTTCCCGGGACCCATGGGCACTTCAGTGGCGTGTGGCAGGCGTGTGTCTGACAGGTGGCAAATTTAAAGGGACGTACAGGTACGCATATTTGCCTGCCTGTGCCATTTTGCCAACGTACATCTGTCTGCGGCGGTTGGCAAGCAGTTAAAAAAAAAGTGTTTTTTTTGATTGCACGTGGCTGGATAATGGAGGTCAGCGGACCTTGCAAAGTGAGCAGCCAATTTTACTTTAGCAATTGCATCCTGACAGCTAACCCTCCATGGTGCTGAAGCCATATATAAACACAGTTTCAGCACCTTGGAGAGCTCTTGCCAGTAGATTTGCCTGCGAGCGTAAATACTATTGTTTACACTTACAACATGCTGAGATTAGAGAGCTGTTCACCTGCTGCTGCGTTTGCCTGGTGCACATTCATTCGACCATAAATAGGGGGGATATGAATGGAATACCAAGACAATGCCATTATCGTCATTTTATCAAATAGGATTAACCCGGTCACTTTCCCAGTAAAACCTTCATAAAAGATACATAAAATGTATTTTCTTAAAAACACTAATTCGTTATTTACTCTTTTCTCCATTTCCCTCGTTTTTATTCATTTTTTTTTTTTTTACCACTCGTATGTAAACTTTTTTTTAATCTTGGTCCATTGTGTTTGTAAACCACATTTAAAGTGGAGTGAAGTAATTTTTTTTACTTGTACCTACAGGTAAGCCTATAATGCTTACCTGTAGGTACAGTTAATATCTCCTAAACTTGCACGGTTTAGGAGATATTCACACTGCATGTAGCCCGTGACGTTGCAGGCTTTTGCGCTCAGAAGGAACGGTATGGGTACGCTCCGCGCCGTGGCCACCACTCCCATTTGCTTGTGCGAGAGTGACGTCATCGTGCCTCGGCCAATAAGATGGGCGGATCACTGGAACCCGGAAAGAAGACTGGGTGAATATGGAGGCCCTGCCAGTGGTGACAGCTAGCCATTGGAGGGCTTCATTCTAAGGTAAATATTTCATAGTGTGCTAGTACACTAGTGAGTTAAAACAATAATTCTCCCGCTGTACAAGACTCTGGTCCGCCCGCACCTAGAGTATGCTGTCCAGTTCTGGGCACGAGTCCTCAGGAAGGATGTACTGGAAATGGAGCGAGTACAAAGAAGGGCAACAAAGCTAATAAAGGGTCTGGAGGATATCCGTTATGAGGAAAGGTTGAGAGCACTGAACTTATTCTCTCTGGAGAAGAGACGCTTGGGAGGGGATATGACTTCAATATACAAATACCGTACTGGTGACCCAACAATAGGGATAAAACTTGTTCACGGAAGGGAGTTTAACAAGACTCGTGGCCACTCATTAAAATTATAAGAAAAGAGGTTTAACTTTAACCTACGTAGAGGGTTCTTTACTGTAATGCTGCGTACACACGATCAGAATTTCTGATGGAAACAGTCCGATGGGAGCTTTTTATTGGATTTTCCGACCGGGTGTATGCCCATCTGTCTTTTTCTGTCTGCATTTCCGACGGACTTTAGATTGAGAGCCTGTTCTTATTTTTTTCCGACGGAAAACCTTTCTATCGGATTTTCCGCTTGTGTGTGCGGAAGCATTAAACTTCCCTTTTGATAGTGCCGTCGAACGTGTTGTATGTCGCGGTGTTATTGACCGTCGGAATTTGGTGTGACCGTGTAGGCAAGACAGTTTGAGCGAAATTCCCTCGGAATTCCGACAGGAAAAACATCAGAGCAATACTCACCCGTGCTGAAAGACAATGAACATAGCGCGCGGTGACGTCAGCACGTCGCTCCTCCCGACGCGTTTCGTCACAGGTTTGACGTATGTCATAGGTGCAGTGAGGCACCTGTGACAGGCTGAGAACAAAGCCTGGTTGGACGTGTTGGGTACCAATCTTTCTCTGAGTCAATCATGACTACGTCAAACCTGTGATGAAACGCATCGGTAGGAGCGACGTGCTGACGTCACCGCGCCCTACGTATTGCAGCCGGCCAGCCTCAAACTTTTTTTTTTTTTTTTTCATTTATTTATTTTGTTTTCCTTTCACAGGATCATTTTTCTTAGACACTTTTTTAAGTTTTATGACCTTTTTGTTTGGTATATAATAGATGAGTTATACTTAATTTTATATCACATTTTCACTGATCACTAATTTGTTTATTCATTCAAGGTTATTTATAGCGCAACCTTTTTGTATCTATTGTAATTTGTGTGTATCTCACGTGGTGTTGCTGCTTATAGGTTTTATTTTAATACATCGTCCAGCGCAGTTTTCCCCTGCTAAATTGCATTGTTGCCCTCCATCTCATTTAATATGGACCAGAAGGTGGACAGTGGATGACATTTGGGCACCATGTACTGGCCCAGCCGCTTTATGTGCGGACATACAATTACGATGCCCCTCAGGATGTGAGGGCCTACTTTAGCATCTTTGCTTTGGAAGCCAGAAGACTTTGTTCTGGTACTGCTGACACTAGCTGTGGGAGAAGATGTAAAAGCTAGGCTATAATAAAAGGGTGCAAATGGTACAATTGCTACCAGATGCTGAGGAGCTCTTAAAGGTCCAAGGATAACTGCTAGAACGTTTAATGTGACAGTTTGGTGCTCCTCTTTCTTTATCTAAAAAAAATACATTACATTTCTCTCTGTCTCTGTCATTTCCTCTGCCCCATCTTTTGTCTGCTGCCTGAAAAAGAAGAAACCAGTACATTTTTATAAAAGATTGTCATCTCAAGGGCTCTGTAGGACCGTCAAAGGCTATGCAGAGGCCCCTTGTACAGAACCCACCACAATAGCCGTGAGGCTTTGTTATCCCTTTTGTGAGCAAGTCAAACAAATTAAGTTGTCTCCAGGTAATAAACTTTTATGAGAAAAAAAAAGTTTCAAAAAGTTTAGGACACGGATTCCAAGCCCTCAAACCTTTCTCTCATTGTGAACATTTGTCAATAAATGCTGCAATTGTCTAGACATCCCGGCCACCATTATTTTCCCACTCTCGATGATTTCTGTCTCAGTGTTTCCATTTTCGCTTTATCAGTTTCTCTCTGGAGATGAAATGCCTTCTGTCTCAGCATCCCTTCTCATACAACAACCTTCCTATCTGAACTATATTTTAGCAGATGATAAAGAAATAATCACCGTTCAAGACCTCTAAAGGACAGAATTGCAGTTTTGTCCCTGTCCTCGCTTCTCAGCCTGTCACAGATCATGCTGGAGGTTGAGTTAACCTAAGAGACATTTTTGCTTTCTCATTTGTATCCATAACAGTAACAATTACTATTATAGATTTTTCCTTTTGCAAGATCCATGTACCTGTAATCATCCCGCTAAAATCACCTGAGTGTTGGAAGCCATATAATATGCAATGAAATCGCTGTTAATGGTGAGAAATCTCAAGTTAAAGGGAGGCACCCTGGAGACTGTGATGTTCTGCAGAAAGAGATGGCAAATCAACCAAGTTGCCGGCATTTCATAGCAAGAGCCATGTTCTTCCAATAAAGCTTTAGCTTGTCTTTTATCTGATGCGACAATCGGAAATGACCTTGCATCTTTTATCAAATGGAAAGTTACTTATTCTGAGACCTAGGCCATTCATCTCTCCTGTCCTGAGCAAGCAAAACATAAAAAAAACAGACATAGAAACGTAAGCCCTGCCTTTATGTGTAGGGCCCCCCCTGGGTCTACTGGGAGCAAAGAGGTACCTCAAGACACCGGGAGCGAGCTTACATTCACCCCAGGGTTAAGACCATGGCTATAATGGGAAGTTTGAACAGAATATAGGTGCCAGTCACTTTAGGTATCTTTCAATGCTTTAATTAGAGCTTGAGAAAGGTATGTCGCACGTCCAGGGATTGGACGTGTGATCTGTCTATAAAAGTACCCGGGCCAGGAGGCGGGGCTGTATGCGACGCCGAACGTGTGGAACACTCAGCAATTTGAATGAAAGCTATTAGTGATGTTCCCCACTCTCTGATGATCCGGCTGGCTCTCTTCCCCTCGGCAATCACTGGGAGAACGGTTCCCTTTCAACCCCACCTCCCAGGCAGCCCACGCTCGCCAGCCACCATTTTCCACTTGAGTGCTGTCATAGGGGACTGTTTTTTCCCCTAGGTGATGAAAAATAAAGTTGTCAAACATTAGTTACATCCAAGCACTTGAACACCCCCAACATTTTTTTTTTTTTTTAGCACTGCCCCACCCCCACATACAAGCACATATGAACCTAAACGCACGTTGGTGGGCCCAAAGCACAAAATTACATAAAACTGGACCCCCCGGAGTGAGAGCAATTCTTCTAGGCCCACTAAACTGATGACCTTTAGGAGTTTTTAAAGCATTGCCTATGAAAAATATAGGATACTGAAGTTTTCCTGGGTGCACATAATTTTAAGGTTTGACGTGTTGGGTATCTATTTATTCGGTGCAACCTCATTTTTGATATTTATATTTACTGCATTTGAGTGATATTTTGTGCTTCATAAACTGTTGTGCTAATATCATGTGACAAAGAAATCTGGAATTACCATCATTTTTTTCTTTAGAGCCTCTCCTGTTAGTAAATACATTTTTAAGTAATTTTCAGACCTTAAATAATTTTTTTAAACGTGTGCAAAAAAACACCAAAAAGGATCTGGCAGCTAAAGGGTTATTTTCTTTTTGAACTAACCATATCAATTTGTACAGTAAATGAACTTCTCAATTTGCTATCATTTTAACTTTCTTCTTACAAAATGCTAAGATATCCGGGCGTGCATCGCAGCGCCACAAGGCAGGGAAAAGAGAAATGAAAAAGAAAAAACGCGGATAATTGCAAATTATAAATTGAAACAAGATTGAACACATATTGATAAGTCTATTTACATTGAACTGATTTTTTTATCTAAAAAAATAATAATTGAACTACCTTTTTTTTAATGGTAATTTTAATTTCCAGAAAGCAAGGAGAATACGCAGGTAATTACAAAGCTGAGATCAGCGATTAAAGACAAACACGGAGCTGGGAGTGGGATGTGAAGATTCATGCTTTGTACACATTAATATAGCTCTTGGCTCGTGATATAGAGGCATTACGTGATACAATATACATTTCTCTGTCTGCCCTGGATATAGTATTGATTCCCAGTGATACCGACTTGCTGAACAAGTCTATGAATTTATGATTGGGGATTCATCTTCCATTGTTCTCGGCACTCGCAATTGACACATTAATACGTAGCTAGAATTCAATGAACAGGGGGAACCAGAGGGGATTATTGCAAAAATAGATGTTGTGTTTGCTTGCACCCAATCACAATTCAGCATAATACCAGCCTATTGATCAGCAAATTTACAATTGCAGAGCTGGCAGGAATAAATTGGTGCGAGAAAGCTAGCCTGAGTCCCCCTGCAGGAAAATGATACTTAGAAATCAGCTTGACGGATATTATTTTATTTAAGCCTTTGAAGTGCAACTAAAGCAAATTATCAGGTGGGGGGCATCGGGGGGATTGAGATAGGAATGGGCAAAGGGCAAAGCTTGAATTCGGCTGTAAGTGGAATGATAAAATTGTCTCATACTATTATGTTTTATGAAGGTCTGGCTTAAAGTTCAACGCAGCCTCTCAGTGAATTTCCGAGCGATAGATGCAGTATAAATACATTACATTTTTTACCAATATAGATCCTTTATTTTAGTACTTTTTCTTTAACCTGTGGTAAATTTCCTCCCTTGGACTATTAAAAAAAATCATATTTACAAATGGGATTCTGTCATTTTTTAGCTTTTTTTTTTTATTTTTTTATTTCTTTTTATTGAGATTTTTTTTCCTTGGCAGTACAAAACAGGGCCATTGGGGCATACCCCAGCCAACCGGTGCACATAATCATGTACATAACATAGTACTACCAACAGTTTATCTAAAAACTACTAGGGCTGTTACTGATTAAAATTTTCGCGTTCGATTAATCGATTTTTTTTTTTTTTTTATAATCGACTAATTTTGATTCAATTATAACGCACATACAGATCCAACTACTTTTAGCAGATCTCTTTGCATTGCAACTCTGCATTAGTCAGTGGTAAATGTGGTATACACTATATACAATCACCCGACACTAGTTCGTTTCCACAATCCATGACTTAACTTCACAGTTCACACAAATACATTTTAAATTCAAACTGTAGCACTGACGTAAGTCATTTTTTTTTTCCACAGTAGTGTGACAATCCCTCCACCTCCGGTCTAACTAATCACTCTACCTTATGGCATGGACCCCTGTGCAAACAGGTGGTAAAAAGGGTAAAAGGGTTAACACGGACCATAAACTTCTCTCAGTCTCCTTAGATCTCAGCAAGGACGCAGGTCATGGGTAGAAAGAAAAGATCTAAGTGCTCACCGCTTAAGTATAAGATACATTTTTTGTGTTCAAACACAAACTACTCACATAAAGATGATAAAAACACAGCATGTAAAGCAGACAATCGTGTTAGTTCAGTAGGGCAGCAGCGGGTGACGTCATGCGTAGCTCCTCCCCCAAACGCGTTACGTTCAATCAGAACTTCAACGTCACCGGACTCCCCCTCCCTTCGTTAGCAGATGGAGGCACTTGGGGAAGGGGGCAGGAGTCCGGTGACGTTGATGTCCGCGACGTCACCGGATCTCCGACGGAACTCCCTGAAGACCCGGAAGCCAGCGAAGAGGTGAGTACCAATCAAAAGAATTTTGATCGATTAATCTTTAATTTCCACAGCCCTAAAAACTACACATTCTTAACTAAACACAATCACTGCTCAGGTAACACATGGTAGGGTCTTAATATGAGATATTGTTTCTTGGGGGACCTAGGATTTTTTTATTTTAACGAAAAAAAAACACCTAAAGAACAAGTGATACTGCATACTCCTTTACGTGTACAAATCGAAAGCCACGGGTAGATTTTTAATGTAAAAAATTATTTGTGGTCTTTAATTTTTTTTCCCTTTTCCTACTATTGCACATCTTTTCTGTAGCTGTCCCTGACTGTGTACACATGACAAGGAGACCTAAAATGGCTAAGAAGAGCAACACAGGCAGTTCCTCTTTCAGGCATTTCCAGTCATGAGGCCCACAGGGTATAATCTAGGGAATACCTGCATCTTCCATATCAACCAATTTAGACTTTTAGAACCATACTTTTTAGTATGGGTTTGAAAATAACGTATGTAATGTACGCGCTACACAGGTCTGCACTGTGCTGGAAAACGAGAAAGTTTGCGCACTCTTATCAGACCATTGCACTGCTATTAAGCTTTTGAAAGGAGGTGAGCGGAAGCGGTGGAGGGAAAGGGAGAAGGAAGGGGGGCAAGTGGGAAGATTCATCCTCTCACTTTTGTCCTGGCCCTTTTTTTTCAGCAACACATTATTCGAGCCGCACATATTTTGGATGTGTAATAATTTTTGTTTTTCTCTTAAAACTACCTTGATTTATATACAGCAGCAGCCCGATTTGATTTATTTCAACTTGAGAAAAAAGGTAGTGAGTTTGGACTGTGATACCTGTTTTTAATTCCAGCAGTAATGGGCCTGAATTGACCAGTGGAATAAGCAAACACAACTGGTTCACACTGGTACGACAAACGCTCCAACATAGGGAGCACATGTCGCATGACGTGTAAAAAGCAACGTGTCCCTTTGAGAGCTGTCTTAAATGGTCCGACACTAGTCGGTCAGATTTTGAAAATACTCCCTGCGCTACTTTGGTCCAACTTTGATCCTACTTCAGCCCATTGAATATCACTTAAGTCAGATCAAAGTCGGATCGTGGTCTTAACTGATCTGACTTTGGCTGGCTCTGATCTTGAAGGGGAACTCCACTCCAAATGAAAAAAAAGAAAAAACAGCATGTGTTCCCCCTCCAAAAGCATACCAGGTCCTTTGGTCTGGCATGAATTTTAAGGGGAAACCCCACGCAAAATCCATACCAGACCCTTATCCAAGCACATAGCCCGGAAGGTCAGGAAAGGGGGTGGGGATGAGCGAGTGCCCCCCTCCTGAACCATACCAGGCCACATGCCCTCAACATGGGGGTGGGTGCCTTGAGCCCCCACCCCAAAGCACCTTGTCCCCATGTTGATGAGGACGAGGGCCTCTTCTCGACAACTTATCGGTATCTGGAAGCCTCCTTTAACAAGGGGGATCCCAGATCCCAGCCCCCCACCCTATGTGAATGAGTATGGGGTACATTGTACCCCTACCCATTACCTAAAAAAAAAGTGTCAAAAATAAAACGGTATTGACACTTTTTTAGGTGAATGGGTAGGGGTACAATGTACCCCATACTCATTCACATCGGCTGGGGATCCGGGATTTACCAAGGTGGCTTCCAGATTCTGATAAGGGCCCCCCCCCCCCCCGTGGACCTGACAACCAATGGCTTTGTTGTCGGGAAGAGGCCCTTGTCCTCATCAACATGGGGACAAGGTGCTTTGGGGTGGGGGGCGCAAGGCCCCCCCTGCCCCAAAGAACCCACCCCCTATTTTGAGGGTATGCGGCCTGGTATGGTTCAGGAGGGGGGATACTCGCTCGTCCCCATCCCCTTTCCTGACCTGCTGTGCTGCGTGCTCGGATAAGGGTCTGGTATTGATTTTTGGGAGGGACCCCATGCTGAAAAAAAATCTTAAAATCCATATCAGACCGAAGTTCTTGGTATGCTCTTGGAGGGGGAACCCATACCGTTTTTTTCTTTAAATTTGGCGTGGAGTTCCCCTTAAGATTCATACCAGACACAAAGTGCCTGCATTGTTGGGATCAAAGTCGGATCCCCGTTTATTGAAGTTGGATGGATGTTGGACTTCAAGTTGCAGGGCAAAGTTGGATCCACAGCCGTACGACTCATTTCGTACCAGTGTGAACCCAGCCTAAAAGCTGTTAGACGGTGTCCTCTTAAAAAAAAAAAAAAACCTTAAAGTGGTTGTAAGCCCTTACAGACCACTTTTTGCTAGAGGTAAGCCTATAATGATGCTTATCTGTAGCTACCCAGGATATCTTCTAAACCTGCACGGTTTAGGAGATATCCCCTGTCCCCTGAATGTGCCGATGTCATCGGCACATGTGCACTGAAGCAATGGCACGTATGTGCCGTTGCTTCAGTGAGTGTGCTGTTACCGGCAGCTCCCGCGCGCACGCGTGGGAGTGACGTCATCGCGTCTCTGGCCAATCACAGCGACGGAGCCGTGATACCCGGAAGTAACCTCCAGGAGTGATGTCGCCGGCCGGTGCTGTGTTCGGGCACCAAAGTGAGGGCTTCGATCTCAGGTGAGTATTACATAATGAGCTAGTATGCTATGCTTACTAGCTCATTATGCCTTTGTCTTGCAGGTATTAAGTTTTTTTTTTTTTCTAAGTGGGTTTACAAACACTTTAACTTGTTACAAATTGATAGTGGCAAAGTAATAAGATAATACGTACATTTTTTTTTTGTTGCTTTTTATTTATTTATTTTGCAATAACACACTGCATTGTCTTAAAAGATTAACAAAATGTCAAAACAGAGTGTACAAAAGCACTTTAAGGCTGGCTGTACATTATACATTTTTTTTTATTCAATTTCCTTTATATTTACCTTCAACTATGTATATAGTGCTTACAAATTGAAAGCGTTTAGGTTTGAACTCGTATTATATAGTTTGGGTAAATCTAGGAAAATTGTACAAGAAAATTGTAAAATGCATGGCCAGCCTAAGACCACAACAGTACATTTGTTGAACCCCTCCCATCCTTAGTAAAAAAAAAAAGAGCTCTTTCAAATATAGACTTCAGGTATGTTTTAGGTAATACCGGCAATTGGCAAGGGCCTGGAAAGTAGACATTTGCGATCCTGAAGCCCCCCATTATTGGTTAAAGGCTGAACATGATAGGTTCCTAAACATATAGTTTGGCAAATATTACATTTTCCAATATTATGAGCCTTAAATCTGCTGGATTCACCTCAAACCCACATGAGAAAACCCACATGAGGGCAAATGTTCCAATGGTTTCAGCGGGTACACTTGTTCTAGTCACAGTTGTCTAAGAGGAAACTATTTCCTTTGAAGATATTTCCTTTCACTTTCTGTCTGTGTTCAGAATCAAAAGTGAAAATAAGTCTTCTTAATGAGACAGATGGCAAAACATGGACTGACGAGGGCCTTAACCATTCTCTACTCCATTCAAAAATAAAACCGCAGGCCTTTTTATATACTTTAAGAACTTTTATAGCATGGTACAAAAAAATATATACCGGTAATAAAAATCTGAAAGAAGAAATTGCATATACAGTGGGTATAGACATGTTGTTTAGTGTTGAGGCCAAATCATTTAAAATAATATATATATATATAATCTGTGGAATGACTTGAAGACTGTAGTCCACAAACTGTCACCATCAAATGTAATTGAACTTGAGCAGTTCTGCAAAGAGTGTGCAAATATTGCAACGTCTAGATGTACAAAGTTAGTCAAGACATATCCCAACAGACTAAAGGCTGTAATTTAAAAAAAAGTTGGTTTAACAAAGAAATTTATATAATGGGGGTGATCCTTTTTTCCAACTCGGTGATCCAGTTTTTGTTTTTTCTGACACGTTGGACATCTTTCACTTGGATGTTATAAGTTGCACTAGTAAATACAGCTGGATAAAACAAAAACTGTGTCTTAATTTTGGGCTGCAAAGTAACAAAATTTGATTATTTTAAAGGGGGGTGATTCTTTTCCATACCCACTAATAGAGATATATATATATATATAGAATATACACACACACGCACACAATTTTTTTTATTCGGATTTTATGTGATAGGCCAACACAAAGTGGCACATAATTGTGAAGTGGAAGGAAAATGATACATGGTTTTACAAATAAATATCTGAAAAGTGTGGTGTACATTTGTATTCAGCCCCCCTGCATTCAGTCAACACTTTGTAGAACCGCCTTTCACTGCAATTACAGCTGCAAGTCTTCTTGGGGGTGTCTCTACCAGCTTTGCACATCTAGAGAGGGACATTTTTGCCTATTCTTCCTTGTAAAATAGCTCAAGCTCTGTCAGATTGGATGGAGAGCGTCTGTGAACAGCAATTTTCAAGTCTTGCCACAGATTCTCAATTGGATTTAGGTCTGGACTTTGACTGGACCAAACCATGAATATGCTTTGATCTAAAACATTCCATTGTAGCTCTGGCTGTATCTTTACAGTCATTGTCCTGCTGGAAGGTGAACCTCCGCCCCAGTCTGAAGACTTTTGCAGGCTCTAACAGGTTTTCTTCTAAGATTGCCCTGTATTTGGCTCCATCCAGCTTCCTTGTCCCTGCTGAAGAAAAGCACCCCCACAACATGATGTTGCCACCACCATGTTTCACGGTGGGGATGGTGTGTTCAGAGTGATGGGCAGTGTTAGTTTTCCGCCACAGTGTTTTGCTCAATTTTGGTCTCATCTGACCAGAGCACCTTCTTGCACGTTTGCTGTTTCCCCTACATGACTTCTCGTAAACTGCAATTGGGACTTCTTATGGCTTTCTTTCAACATTGTCTTTCTTCTTGCCACTCTTCCATAAAGGCCAGATTAGTGGAGTCCATGACTAATAGTTGTCCTGTGGACAGATTCTCCCACCTGAGCTGTGGATCTCTGCAGCTCCTCCAGAGTTACCATGGGTCTCTTGGCTGCTTCTCTGATTAATGGTCTCCTTGCCCGGCCTGTCAGTTTAGGTGGACGGTCATGTCTTAATAGGCTTTCAGCTGTGCCATACTCTTTTTTCCATTTTCGGATGGTGGATTGAACAGTGCCTTGTGAGATGTTCAAAGCTTGGTATATTTTCTTTATAACCTAACCCTGAGTTAAACTTCTCCACAACTTTACCCCTGACCTGTGTGGTATGTTCCTTGTCCTTCATGTTTGTTCACTAAGGTTCTCTAACAAACCTCTGAAGGCTTCACAGAACAGCTGTGTTTATACTGAGATTACACACAGGTGGACTCTATTTACTAATTAGGTGACTTCTGATGGCAAGGGGGGTTGAATACAAATGCACGCCACACTTTCCATTTATTTGTAAAACATTTTGAAAACCATTTATCATTTTCCCTTTACTTCACAATTATGTGCCACTTTGTGTTGATCTATTAAATAAAATCCCAATAAAATACTTTTAAGTTTTTGGTTGTAACATGACAAAATGTGGAAAATTTCAAAGGGTATGAATACTTTTCAGGTCACTGTATATGTGTATCTATATGTGTGTGTGTGTGTGTGTGTATATATGTATGTGTGTGTGTGTGTGTGTGTGTGTGTGTATATATATATATATATATATATATATATATATATATATATATATATATATATATATATATATATATATATATATATATATATATCATAAGCTGTTTTATCATTTACTGTCTTTAAAAAAAAGTGCATTTTCCAATTAAATTTTCAGAGACATTAGTTTCTATGCATAATAAAAAAACATCATTCAAATAAAATTTATCTTCGTTGCAGCTATGGCAACAGTAATTATTTTCTAAATATCTTACCTTCTTTCCTAGATGTCTGCACAGAGCTTTAGGTCACATTGCTAGCAGCCCTTTGCCTGGAAAATGCATGTCTAAAAGAACACTTTATTTTCAGTACCTCTTATTTCAACACCAGAACTCATCATGGCATTATAGTAAAGGCAAAACTTCCCACTGATGTGATCCAACTCTGTGGCTACAGAACACAAATATCAAACTGCAATTTAGTTTAATGAAACACTGCATAATGTATTTTATCACCTAGAGGGGATCTTAATCGTTGACAAAACTGGAATTTTGCTTTAAACTCTACCAGTTCACTTATTTGGCAGATGTTACTGTACTGCTTAAAAGAAAGAAAAGTGAAATGGTGGAAAGTTTGTGGTGGATTGGGATATGACACCAGCAAAATTAGCACACATAGATCTCCACCTAAAACTGATTAGGGATCTGGCTGCCATCCCCAGTTGTAAAGGGACTATCATTGCACAGAACCTTCCCCTTGTCAGGGCTGGGCTCAGCCCTTCCTTCTCTGAGCTGGCCGCTCAGCTATTGGCTAATTGCCAGCTCCCATCTCTCACCACAGTTACTCGGCTGTTGATGATCCTGCTCGTCAGTCCTGCCTACTTTAGCCATCCAGTCCAGAGGAGCTCTGCCTTCGCCTTGGTCACATCACAAGAAACTATGTCCTGCGTTCCTGTTTAAAGGCGGGCTTTGCTGACATCCCTTCTGGCTCCAGATCCTGTATGCTTTTCCACTACTTTGATCTCTGACTTCTGGCTTGGCTGACTATCCATTCCAGTTACTGAACTTTGGCTATGTTTTGACTACTATTTTATGGTTTGTTTTCCCCTTTAGTTAGTCTGTTTTGATGCTCTTGAGGAAACGCAAGGCACGCAACATATAGAGCCTAGGATATGATATTCATTCAACTCTGCTACTATTTCTGGATCTAATTATGATCATGGAATGATTGATCTTCACTTCCAAGTTTTTACATGTTTTTCCAGTGGCTTTGTATGGTATGAATTGTATAACTCCTTTGTACTGACTTTTCAAATGTGGATAATTTTTATGTATTTTTTCTATATGTAGTAATAAACGTTTTATATAATTACTACCTATTGGGTTGTGCCTAAAAAGTCCAAGCCTTCTATTCCAAATTTCTATGTTTTTTGACTACGTTTGTTCTTTTTACTTTTATTATTAAACAAGTGTGATTTACCTGTACTTCTGTCTCGGTCTGATTTCATGGTTTCTGACACCCCTGTCATGAAGACTGACTCCTTATGGTGTAGCAAATGGAGTCTGAATCTCTTAGGTTAATCTCTGTAATAAAATCTCAGTTAAAGTGTCCCTGCTACTAACTCCTGTACACACACAAGTACGGTACTACTAAATACTTACCATATCAGAGGGCAGTGTCCTTCACTGTACTGCAGATCTTTGTCTGCTGCTGATATTCACCACTTCCAAATATGCTGCAAACCTGGTCCCTTCTTGCTGGTCCCTACGTTGCATAACATTACAGCAGCAAGATAAAACTGACGTAAGATGCAAAGACTTTGGGGGTTATTTACGAAAGGCAAATCCACTTTGCACTACAAGTGCAAACTACAAGTGCAAAGTGCACTTGAAATTGCACTGCAATTGCACAGTCGCTGTAAATCTGAGGGGTAGATCTGAAATGAGGGGTAGCTCTGCTGATTTTCTCATTCAATCATGTGCAAGCTAAAATTTTTTTTTTTTCCTTGCATGTCCCCCTCGGATCTACAGCGACTGCACTTCCAAGTGCACGTTCAGTGCAATTTCAAGTGCACTTTGCACTTGTAGTGCAAAATGTATTTGCCTTTCATAAATAACCAGTGTTGGTCATCTTACTTTAAAAAAGTAATTAGTTAAGTTACAAATTACTTCTCCCAAAAAGTAATTGCGTAAGTAACTCAGTTACTACATTGGAAAAGTAATTAGTTACACAGCAAAGTAACTGACTTTTTTTTTTTTTTTTTAATATTCTATACGTGTAACTAAGGGGTGGGTCTAGTATTATTGTAAGCAATTGGCGTATTTATTATTATTGTTATATATCGTGTAAGCAAGGGGCTGCTCTATTACTCTAACCAAGGGGCAGATCTGTTATAGCGTGTAAGCAAGGGGCGGGTCTATTATTATTATATCGTGTAAGGGGCGGATGGCTACAGAAGAGGGCGAATGTTAAATTAATGGGCAGAGCTCGATATATAACAATAATAATAATAAATGCGCCCCTTGGTTACAGTAATACTAGACCCGCCCCTTAGGTACACGATAGACGCCCCTTGCAGAGTAGCACGAGCATCGGGAGCGTGCGGCATCGCCTCGTACAATTACATGTTAACTGCGCCTGCGCGGTGTAGAGTTCACTCTGAGCTGTTTAGGTTCGGCAATTTTCGTAAGCTCTGTAGTCCTTCGTACTGCGCAAGCGCTGCACCTGTGCAGTACAGGGGGTCCTTATCCGGCAGGGTAACTTTTTCGGCAGGACACCGGAATTACACTACTGCCATCTAGTGGTGGTAGATGTAATTGAGGTAACGCCGCCCAAGTAATGGGAACTGCGTTACCATGAGGGGAAAAGTAATCAGATTACTTGTTACCCTCTAAAGTAACTGCGTTAAGTAACTCAGTTTATTTTAACTCAGTTACTTACATCACTGTAAATAACCCCCTATGTGTCATGTATATGAAACTGAAGGGCAAGCCACCTTACCAGCATCTCTGCAAAACATAGAAGAAAAAATGGAAAGCCTCTTCAAGAAAGTATCCTTCCCTCCCCTTTCTGTAGTTTTTGTTGATCCCAGTGGTGAATGGAAGGGTTTATTTACAATTAAGGCAAATAGACTGCTCACTTTGTAGGGGAAGTTACACTTTGCAAACAAATTAATCCCAGAGTTTAGTGAACGAGTGAATGCTTACTTCAATCATCCATGTGCAAGCAAAAATGCTCATTTTTATTTTTCCTTTTCACATGAATTGGTATTCTAGGCAAAGTAAAATTGCAAGGGAAGTGGTGCAAAACGCCACTTCCCTTGCAAAGCCAACAGCCTATTTCCCTTTAGAAAATGAACCCCAGAGTCACCCAGGGGAATCTGTGCAAGATAAATTTTTAGCCACCACCCATTCAGATATTGGCCATGTCAAAAGGTTATTCGCTATCTATCAATTGTATCATGTCCACATGAAAGTTTGAGGGGGCCCAGAACCCATCTAACCCATAATTGGGCCAATAAGTTCCAGAGGTGGCCTAGCTCATCTGCTTGACTGCACACATGGTATATCCACCCTGGTTGTCTCACAGTTTAAGTAGAAACACAAACAAATGTTTCAGGCCTGATACTCATGGAAGATCTTGATAGATCTGACCACCAACCTGACAACTGCGCACTACAAACATATAGAGTCATGTAGGTCATTAATAAAAAAAACCTTTTCTACTGGTCACTGGGGCAAACTCAAAAAAATGGGAGCATTTAGCAAGTGGTTAGGTGTTTTTCATGCATTTTTCAAGCTTATTATTGTTTTCTGAGTGTTTTGCCCGCTAAACCCTTTACCAGGATGCCGAAGATGTTTTGGTAAGCAGATGAACAAACGGTCATTGAGCGCCTAGCCTTATACTTTACCCAGCTATGATTAATGAGGCCACACAGGAACACAACCGATGCACCAAATAAAGCATAGCTCTGTTTCACATTACGAGTGTTAAAGTTTTATTTGCTGACGGACGAGAAAATACATTGAAAGATCAGCCATTCTCTGCAGTATGGAAAAGCTATTTTCTTAAGTGACAAAAGAACATGATTTGAGAACAGATTCAGTTGTTTTATATGCAATAACATAATTGAAAATTCAGGTTCATTCATGCACAGACTGCAATGAATTTCCTATTACCTGGGATGCAAAGCTTTCTTTATCATCACCTGTCTGAGCAACAGAAGAGATGTAGAAGACTTATAATCGCCACTTGAGAGCTTTAATGGATTTAAAAAGCTCCTTTAAACCTTTGGGCCCCAATGCAAAATATGAAGCAGGCCCCGTCTTCACATTATTAACAGGTTACAAAACATAAATTTCCATAATTTTTATAAACTGCTTCATGGCAAAGGTTTTAGTACAATTTCTGGGTGAGTACGCAAATTATCATAATTTACAGCAGAACTCCAACAAACCTTTTTTATGTTGTGGATGTAGTTGAGAAGACTTGGAACCTATGGCTGGCTTTTGACTTCTGTTGCTTTTTTTTTTTTGCCCTGATGTCGCAGGCACAGGAAGTAAGCAGAAATTTCCCTAGTGGGGTCATAGAAGGCAGTAGAAACAGTAGGAAAAAATGGTTAAAGTTGGCTTTGAAGTAAAGCTCAAGCCAAAAAAAAATTTTTCTTTTTGGTAGATTAGGAAAAGGGAAGAACTTAAGTTGTATTTGTGTCTGTTTCTTTTGATGCACATTGGGTGGGGTTTTCTGATGAGTAGGAGGTGAATGAGAGGAGATTGTCTCACTAGTGCCAGTCTTGTTAGCCTTACCCTGCTTGATTACAGCACCGTTGGTAATAAGCAGCATAATCAGGAGTCAGTGACTGCTGCCTTTTTGGGGTTGATTTATTAAAGCTGGAAAGTGCAAAATCTGGTGCAGCTCTGCATACAAACCAATCAGCTTCCAAGTTTTATTGTCAAAGCTTAATTGAACAAGTTGAAGTTAAGCTGCCATGCACAGCTGCATCGGATTTTGCACTTTCTCGTTTTAGTAAATCAACTGTGTCTTGTACAAGGTTTACTTAATGTGAGTTTTGTGCTTGTAGGCAGGTTGTCTACTATGTCTTGTTGGCTCACTTGGCTGCCCAGGTCAGGTGAAGGGGTTAATATTTCTTGCTGCCTCCCCTGATCATGCTTGTGAACTTTTTGGGGTCTGGCCTCCCTTCCCGTGACATATAAAAGAGAGCGGACAAGAGAACAAGAACTTTGCAGAAACTTGCTGGGACCTGCGGTCCACCTTCGGACCACCAGTTCACTGGGATCCCCATATAAATGGACACCTCCATTTGAGTTTCTCCAACTATGGACTACACTAAAAGGACTTTGCCTGCACAGGTATGCTGGGGGCAGCCACTACTAGAGTTAGGGACGTTTACTCTGTTGTACATGCTATGCTAAATTTTAAGTAAAAGTTGTTCAACTGCCTTGAGCCTGGTCTAATGTTATTCAAGGGGTGCATGTTGGGTCTTTGCGTATTCCTAGGGAACCTGGGTCTGTATTAGCCCTATTGGGTGTGGGTAACACCAATATAAAAAGTTAACTTGCAAGGCAAAGAAGAGAAGGTAGTTGCCATGGGTAACCAAAAGCAAGAATACCTACAGTAACCAGTTTGGCGTGGTACCTGGTTAGGTAACTGGTCATCCGGTAGCAAGGGGGTCGGTGCCCGGACTCCCTCCCTAGCTTTCTGTCTCTTCCCATCACCGAGAGCAGACTAGCACAACTGACATCTAAGGCCTGATCACTAGGTATGGAAAGGTAAGAGTTAATGTGCATGCATAGGGCCCGCAATGGGCATGGCAGGACTCCATTCTGTTACTGGGAGTGAGGTAACAGAGGTACACTGGACTAGTGGAGTGGGCAAAGACTCTAAACGTCCCTCCTAATGTGAACATGCATCAGTTACAAGTGTGTAGTGTCAAGGACAAAACATCTTATGGAGGAACAATGTACATTATTTCTGCACACATGTGGCCCATTTCCGAGTCGGGGACTGCCTTATTGTTTGATTCTTCACATGACTGCAGCCTGCGCCTGGTCCTGGGATGCTTTTGGGCTAGGTGCTACCCCACGTGCACAGGGGCAGTAGACCCCGCCCACATGCTAATTAAAGAAAACCCTACATTATACTTGTGTGCTCTGCCTTCTTCCTTTGTCTTTTTTAATAAAAAGAAAGCCCTCCTCTCTTTTACATGTTGAGCTGCAAGGCTGACCTACCGGAATCTTCCAAGCTGGTGGACTGATGTTAAAAGTTGATATGTGTGGACTCTTTGTTGCCATTTCTAGATCAATAAATGAGTTGGTGCTATTTTGCAATTACAATTTGTGTAGATATATAAACTGTTCGAATTTATGTATTTTGCGGCGATCGGATCCAGGTGATCTTACAGAAACAGCTTTTAACTGTTGGATTTATTGTCACTTTCTATTTTTAGTGAAGACTATGACCATATCAAGAAGTCAAAAGAAATCACTCCAATGGGAAGAGAGAAATCAATAAAAAAACATGACAAATTCTAAACTTTAACATGAAACAAATGTAGGGCTGAAGTTCTACTGTCTACATTTTGGGGAGATCAGATCCAGGTGATCCTCAAGAAACCGCTTTCAACTGTTGGATTTATCTTCACTTTCTTTTTAAATTAATGCGGCATACACACGGTCGGAATTTCTGATGGGAGCTTTTCATCGGATTTTCCGACCGTGTGTATGCCCAACGGTCTTTTACTGTCGGAATTTCCGAAGGACTTTGAATTGAGAACCTGTTCTCAATTTTTCCGACGGAAAACCTTTCCATCAGATTTTCCGATCGTGTGTATGCAATTCCGACACGCAAAATTCCGACGCGTGCTCGGAAACAATTTGATGCATGCTCGGAAGCATTAATCTTCCCTTTTATAGTGCTGTCGAACGTGTTTTATGCCGCTGTGTTATTGACCGTCGGAATTTGGGTGTGATTGTGTGTAGGCATCACAGCTTGAGCGAAATTCCGTCGGAAAAAACGTCAGTTTTTTCCGACGAGAATTCCGATCGTGTGTATGCGGCATTAGACTATTACCAAATCAGAAAGTCAAAAGCAATTACTCCAAAGGGAAGAGAGACATCAATAAAAAAAACATTACAAATTCTAAACTTTAACATGAAACAAAAAATAAATAAATGTAGGGCTGAAGTTCTACTGTCTACATTTTGGGGAGATCAGATCTAGGTGATCTTCCAGAAACAGCTTCCAACTGTTGGATTTATCGTCACTTTCTTTTTTAGTGAAGACTATTACCAAATCAAGAAGTCAAACGCAATCACTCCAATGGGAGGAGAGACAACAATAAAATTCTAAACCTTAACATGAAACAAAAAAAAAAAACATGTGGCTGAAGTTTTGCCTTAAACATCAAGTTGATGCAGTGGAAAGCAATATCCCTTCATGTTCAGTTGCTTTCCCGTAGAATAATTTCACAAAAGAAAACTATCACCTGTCATTTTGGTGCCTTTCTCAGTCAAACATGGCACCTAACAAGCAGCACTAGGCTTCCCAGTAAAGTTGCACTTGATTCCTTTTGCTCATTTAGGTAAATCTGGATATATTTGGGTAACAGATTTTATAATATAGTGTCATAAACCAGAATTTTTGTTGATCTTTGGTTAAAGCTACTTTAGTTTTATTAGGCCAAAGCATGAAAGTGATGTGAGACATAAGGGCAAACGGCGCATCTGCAGGATTCTTCGCTATGACACTTCCTCAACTGGTGTAATTGAATTTGAGCTGGATAAAGAGACAGATGAATGCGTAGGCTTAAATAAAGACCACGTCTTCCTTATTCACAATTTATTTTGGCTTCATTAGTTGATCCATACTGCAGGGTCAGGTTGCCTGTAATCAGACTGACTTTTCAGCACTGGTTGACTGAAGAGGTGAGAGGTAGGGGGGGGATTGCATTGGAAAGGGACAATGAAGAGAATACATACAATTCAGACAATCTTTTATGAATAATGTGAGGAATTGGCACAGTCAGTGTAATGCAGAGAAATTAAGTATAGACATTTTGTTCACATATAGCAGAACTGTATTTACAAGAAGGCATTCTGGGTCAGTGCCCAATGCAGTATAGTAGAAGCGGGCAGCCCTAATGAACAATGCTTAGATTGTGTATTTCAAATTGTATCATGGGTGCAGTGAACAATAGCCTTTAAATGTTCTATCATCTGATTATCAGCGTATATTCAAGCAAACTGCATCATAGAGCAGATAAATATCACAAGCTCATACTGCACACTGACACCAGTGATAGAGCCCGTCAAGCCTGCCATCGGGAAGTACGAGCTTTTTGGGCACTTCCCATAATTACCCAGCTTTGTCAAGGAACCAGATCAATTTAAGAACTTTCAAATTGGCATTTTATAAATTTTGTCACTGTATAAAATATTTATTTAAGCAAATATATAACATAGTGAATCCAAGACATTCTGTTCATAGTGGGTGCTGGGTCTTTTATATCTTAGTAGGATTTAATCCTTTTAAAGATTTATTCACATAACTGCCTTATTTTTGTGTTGCTGCTGCGTTTTTTCATAGACATTTGCTGAAATGCAAGAATTCATTCGTCTTTCTGAGCAGGGACCGTGTGCATACATGTTTAGACCTCTTGGGAAGCTCTTTCTCACAGTACTTACAATGAGGTTATTGTGTAGGATGAAGATCTGTCATAACCTGTGAGCATTGTCTCTAAGCAGTCCCATTCTAGAGAATAGCAATGTACTTGTGTTGCAAGCAATTCAGCCACAGGAATTCAGTTGGAACTTAGTGGAGCCTTTGTTTTTGTTATGAGGGTGAAAGCATTCCGAAAGACACATAGGGCAATTTGTTTGCCAGTTTTTCTCATTGTTAAGAGCTGTGAAGTAAACAGTGAAGAATTCACAGCACTCCTGCTCACCCTGTGAGATGGGTGCGTGTGACTGTGTAGACAGGCCTAGACAAGTAAAAATTAAAGGGGTCATCCAATCTGGCCTTAAGTTCTGCAGTTGGGCTTTTTTTTTTTTTCTTCTACTTATTATAGATTTTTTTTTTAATTTGTACAAAAAATGCACAAATAAAATAGAGAAGAAAAGTAAAATATCGCTGATACAACAAAGTGGGTCAGGTACATGGACGACCGCCAAGCAGTAATCATATGAATCTCCCAGCTATACATTGGACAGATCAGTAAGATCAGTGATATCTCAACAGTAAAGCCTCGTACACACGATCGGATTGTTGGCCAACAAAACCGTGGACTTTGGTCTGAAGGGCGTTGGCCCAAACTTGTCTTGCATACACACAATTGTTGGCCAACAATCCCGAACATAGTGACGTACTACATGTTTTTTCAGCTCTTTAGTGCCACCCTTTGGGCTCCTTCTTCTAATTTTGTGTTAGAAGTTTGAGTGTTGATAAGCGCTTTTCATTTCACACTTTTCAGTTTGTTTCTGAAAGGCCGTTCGTCAACCAAACATGTTGCGGAATTGGAGGAGATAACGTGTTATTTATTATTGGCCTTGGAGTTATTGCTTTGACATCATTTTTTTGGTTGAATAATTTGATTTGGTAGATTTTCTATATTTTTGGATGCATAGAATGCACTTTTTCGTTATTTTCTATTGGCAGATAGCATGTCTAATTTCCTTTTTTTTTTTTTTTATCCACAATAAAAAAATTGTGGCGAAGAATAATTTTTTTTATTTTTTTTGTGTGACCATGTGTATGCAATACTTTGGACAAAATTCCACAAATTTGTTGGCGGAAAGTCTGATCATTACTTGTGTTTACAGTTTGTTTGCTTAGCAGTGTGGAACAACCTGCAGGGGTAGAGATGAGAATACCTAACCTGTGTATTCACATGGCTAAACCACCAGTGTTCTCTAAACACAATGTTACCTGAAACAAGGCAAGGGTAAGACGTGGGGTTATAAGAAAAATTTAAAAGAGAAGCCCTGCACAGGCAGGCCACATCCCCTGCATGCATTTTAAGTCTTTGTTTACTGCTTTCACAAGATTGCACCTTTAACATCACTTAATGAGTTCTGTTGTTGCAAGCGCTTTGGGGAATAGCTTGTAAAAGTCATGAAAAAAATTAGTTTGTTTTAATTAGCTCTCAGCTAAGTGAAGTGCCCGAATTTATATGAAGATCATAAAATAAGGAAACTAAAAAAAAAAAACGTAAAAACCCTGAGATGATCCTTCCTCAAATACCGAAATAGAAATTCAAGAAAACATCTGCTGTCTGGGTACCCAGCGAATATCTATGACTGGTAATAAATCTAGGGATGGAATTATGCAGGGTTAATTGCAGCTTCATTCGGTTATGTACGCTACAGAGAGGACTGAGTAAGTCTGACAGATGGCCAATAAATGAAATAGTGGTGTTGATGAATTTATTTTGGAGATGGACACTTGTGGTCAATGACATTCATTCAGGAACCTGCTGAGACACAGTTGTGCAGTCCATTCTCTCTATTACCGCAAAGACCTCCACAAAGTTAGAGTCATTTTATCAAAGTTCTCCAGAGGGTCAACCTGAATCAGGAGATGGAGTACTTTAATAGGAATCATACTGTATCTATTATGTAACATACATTTACAATACTAGTATCCTTTATTGTATTATCCATGTTTCCCTGAAGGTTTGCAATGACTAGAAAGCAGGGTGCCTGGATTCCAGCCCACATTTGCTACTTTATGCTCAATTGATAGAGGTTTAAAAGGAAACCATAGCTTCTCTTATTGCTGATAAACAACAAACTTGTCAGAATTAATGGATAACTTAAAAAAAAGCTAAACTTTTTTGTTTTAGTTAAAGTGGTTGTAAAGACTGGAGGTTTTTAACATTAATTCATTCTCTGCAATAAGATAAACTTTTTATTGTCAACGATAGATTCCACCTAAATCGGTGGTCTCCAAACTGAGGCCCAGGGGTCGGATGTGGCCCTTTTCTTACCTCTATCTGGCCCTTGGAACATTATTCTTTCAACTGACACCAAGGATGAGGCATCATTTCTCCTACTGACCTCATTAAAGTGGTTGTAAACCCTTACAAACCACTTTAGCCTACAGGTAAGCCTAGATTAAGGCTTACCTGTAGGTCCAATAAATATCTCCTAAACCTACACGGCTTAGGAGATATTTACTAAAAGACAGGCACCGCTGTCTACGGCGCATGCACTGTAGACAGCGGTGCGCAGGCGCACTGAGTGTGAGGCTCTCAACGGCGATATGCCGCGAGTGGCTGCTCCCGTGAGCATGTGCGGGAGTGACGTCACGGCGCCGTCGAATGACAGCGCCGGAGCCGTGAGACCCACCAAGAAGATGAAGGCTCCATACACAAGGGGACAGCGGTGACTTTGCTGGCTCCTGTGTCAGGTAAGTGACACATAATGGACTACTATGCGATGCATAGTAGTCCATTATGCTTTTCCTTTGCAGGGAAACAAAGAGGAAGTAAATCCATTAGGGTTTACTTCCTCTTTAATGGGACACTATTCCTCCCACTGGCACCATCAATGGGGCACTACTTATAATAAGAAAAATGCAGTGCTATACATGAATAAATAAGAAAACATATAAAATGATTCCCTATCAAGAATAAACGTGCATAAAAAGGTGGTATGATAGGTTAATAAGGTGACTAAACCACAGAATTTGAGAATGTGTCCTTGTATGAAATATAAAATCCATGTGTAGATGATCAGCAATGTCAAAATATCACCCTCAGTGTCTTACCTCCACCAAAAGAATGAAGTGCAAACTCACCAGAGCCAATTGCTGTCTAAATTATAGGACAGCAAAGACACATTCAATATTTGATGATCTTCCTCTTAGGGTGCAAGTGATAATCTTCCAATCTCTATGATAAGGCCATCAGGGAAACTGCTTACTCTCATCTGACCAAAAACCAAGGGAATCAACGCCAGAGAAAAATACTCAGGGTTATTTACGAAAGGCAAATCCACTTTGCACTGAAAGTGCACTTGGAAGTGCAGTCACTCTAAATCTAAGGGGTAGATCTGAAATGAGTGGAAGCTCTGCTGATATCATCCAATCACGTGCAAGCTAAAATGCTGTTTTTTTATTTTCCTTGCATGTTCCCCTCGGATCTACAGCGACTTTACTTCCAAGCGAACTTTCAGTGCACTTGCAGTGCAAAGTGGATTTGCCTTTAGTAAATACCCCCCATAGTGTAGTATTTATTGTAAATCCTCCATACTCCTCAGCTCAAGCCTCGCTCCCCAACCAAGGCAGACACGCCTCCTCGTTGGGGCACTACTACTCCTGCTAAGACAAATGATGGGGCACTATTCCTCCCACTGACACTGTCAATGGAGCATTCTCCCTTCCACTGATACCAACCATTCCTTCTGCTAAAACCAAAAAATGTTGTACTATTCCTCCTGTTTACTCCCACTGATGCCAGGACATTTTCTACTCACACTGGCCACAGTCCAACCCCGTAAAGTCTGAAGGACAGTAAACTGGCCCTTTGTTTAAAAAGTTTGGAGACCCCTGGTCTAAGTGATAAGCAACTGCAAGTAGAAAACACTAGTGACTGTAATGCTGGAAAATGGCAATTAAGAGATAAAAAAGAACCTATTCCTCTGCTGTGCGTTTGCTGATCCTTGATCAATTCCCCTTTAATAATCTGAACTGAAAACATATTCCTTTCAGCATATTAAATATTAAAATTAGTTTAAGATTCAGCTCCGATGCCTATGCAGCTTCTGCTAA
Organism: Lithobates sylvaticus; assembly: GCA_028564925.1. Classification (NCBI taxonomy): domain Eukaryota; kingdom Metazoa; phylum Chordata; class Amphibia; order Anura; family Ranidae; genus Lithobates; species Lithobates sylvaticus. The sequence continues at coordinate 26,633,773 of CM053037.1, forward strand.
TTTACTGCGTGCACAATTTTTTCTGGAGGAGGAAATTTAGTGTTCTGCATTAATAATGAAATGGCCATCATTACTTCCTTGATTGTTTTAGAATGGTTTTCTGTTAAAATTCTAATTTTGCCTGGTAAAAAATAGACCTTTTTCTGATCCTTTATTCCTTTTGTTTTGCCACAGTGAACTTACAAGTTTCTTTATGTAGTTAGCAACAGTGAAAAAAAAAAAAAGAGATCAAAGCCTAGTTTCAAGGTTTTTATCACCTTCTCATTTGTTGTACATTTTCTATGCATTTTTCAAATATGTCTGAAGGTATACAGATCATGAAATCGGTGAAAGTCTGACATTCCATAACTTTTTTTTTTTTTTTTTTACCTTGATATTCGGTTATTCCAAATGATCCCACTGTATCAGCTGCAGTGACAAAATGATGAACAGCTAATGAGAAATATTGTAGGCTAGGGATTCCCAGCTTCACTGGTTTTAGTCTGTTTACAGTCTACGAAAAACTCAAGAACATGTCAAAGAAAGTGTGACGCTGTGTACACACGACCGGTTTTCCCGTCGGAATAAACTCTGAAGGTTTTTCCGACGGAATTCCGCTCAAGCTGTCTTGCATACACACGGTCACACCAAATTCCGACCGCCAAGAACGCGGTGACGTACAACACGTACGATGGCCCTATAAAAAGGAAGTCACTGCGCTTGGGTTGCCACATCATCCCTTTAATCCAGGACACACACTAATTACACAGGTTCTGAGGCTGATTAAGGTGGTAATTAAACTCGGTGCCTTATCTGCATTAAATCAGCCTCAGAACCTTTGTAATTACTATGTGTCCTGAATTAAAGGGATGATGTGGGCAACCCTACACTGCGCCACCCTTTGGGCTCTGACAGACCTAGCCGGGACACAGGCTTTTTTAGAGGACTAAATGCGAGCCTCCTGCCAACCGATTATTTTTTACAAAAAGTTGTCACTAAATGATATATTGCTCAAACATGTCATGGGCATATGTGGAAATACACCCCAAAATACATTCTGTTGCTTCTCCTGAGTACGGGGATACCACATGTGTGGGACTTTTTGGGAGCCTAGCTGCGTACGGAACCCCAAAAACCAAGCACCGCCTTCAGGCTTTCTAAGGGAGTAATTTTTTTATTTCACTTCTCACTGCCAATCACAGTTTCGGAGGCCATGGAATGCCCAGATGGCATAAAACCCCCCAAAATGACCCCATTTTGGAAAGTAGACACCCAAGCTATTTGCTGAGAGGTATTGTGAGTATTTTGCAGATGTCGCTTTTTGTCACAAAGTTTTGAAAATTGAAAAAAAAGAAAAAAAAAATTTTTTTTCTTTACTTTCTTCATTTTCAAAAACAAATGAGAGCTGTAAAATACTCACCATGCCTCTCAACAAATAGCTTGGGGTGTCTACTTTCCAAAATGGGCCCTGGATTTTAAGGGGCACAGGGTGAAGGAGAACCCCAGTCAGATTCAATGCTGTATATATGTGTATATATAATGTGTGTGGTCTCATGCTGTTGGGACATACACTCTCAGATGTTAGTGTCATGAACTCAAGATGTTAACTGAGAGAGCTGATCACATTGTCCTCTGTACAATGCAGGAGACGGTCCGTCTGTTACTGGTGGTCTCCTGCTATTGTGATGAAATGTCTTGTGGTGGTAATTATGATAATTTATAATCAACTGTGTTTAGCTCGGTGACAACAAGTCTGACTTGTAGTGAAATCCTGATGAGTCACATCAGCTGCTTAAAGGGATTAGTTAATTAGTTTATGTTAAGTTGTTACAGGTGTATTGTTAGGGTAATATGAGCAGGAGGGGGGATCTCCTCTCCTACTGTGTATAAATGTGAGTTTGGCTTTGTAATAAAACAGTCCATGTTGAGTAGCTAAGCAAGTCTCGTCTCGTTTGGTGCTTGGGAGCGGTTGGAATATCTGATATCCGTATCCAGACTGGGAGGAAGTGGTATATGACAAACGCACTCAAGAGGAGTGTAGGGACGTTCCGTCACAGGCTCCTTCTGCTAATCTCGTGTTTATCTCATGTTAGTAGAAGTTTGGTCTGAGACGATTCGCGCTATTGGATATTTTATTTTCTGGAAATACTTGCCTATGTGTTTTTCTACAAAAAAGGACAGTTTGTTTGTGAGTAGGCAGGTACATTTCAAAACGACAATGTCAAATTAACAAGGGACACCAACCTCCTTGAGGTTTTAAAAAATACAAGATAATGTTATTGTGGTAACTTGACACACAAAAAAAAAAATTATATATGGAGATCACTAGAAAATAATTTTTCAATAATCCAAAAAAAGAGATCTTGATGAAATAAAAAGAAATAAAAAGATGACTATAAAAAATAATTCTAAACATTATTATGGAGATCTGGCTTTAAAAAAAAATAGATTATTCATGAGATCACGAGAAATAATAAATAAGTTTGTCAGAACTCTGTGTGAATATCAGCAGAAAAACAACTTAATTCTAGCATTATAAACCACAAAAGAATGCGCTGCATTAACCGCTTCCCGACCGGTGCACACAGATGTACGTCGGCAGAATGGCACGGACAGGCATAAGAGTGTACAGGTACGTCCCTTTAAAAATGCCACGGTGCCATCACGTGCGCGTGCCAGTCGGGACCCCCATGAGTCCGGTCGCGGGTCCCGTGGACTCGATCGCCGGGGGATACCCACGATCATCTCACAGAGAGGCTGAACAGGGAGATGCGGAAGTAAACCGCATCTCCCCGTTCTGTCTAGCAACAAGTGACACTGATCTCTGCTCCCTGTGATTGGAGCAGAGATCAGTGATCACTAAAACACAGCCACGCCCCCCCACAGTTAATAGCACGCCCCTAGGACACACTTAACCTCTACACTGCCACCCCCTGGTTAACCCCTTCACTGCCAGTGTAATTTACACAGGAATCAGTGCATTTGTATAGCACTGATTGCTGTATAAATGACAATGGTCCCAAAAATGTGTCAAAAATGTTCCATGTGTCTGCCATAATGTCGCAGTCACAATAAAAATCGCTGATCGCCGTCATTACTAGTAAAAAAAAAAAATTATTAATAAAAATGCCATAAAACTATCCCCTATTTTGTAAACGCTATAACTTTTGCGTAAACCAATCAATCGCTTAATGCGATTTTTTTTTTTTCACCAAAAATATGTAGAAGAATACGTAGTGGGCTAAACTGAGAGTTTTTTTAGATATTTTTGGGGGATATTTATTATAGCAAAAAGTAAAAAATATTGTGTTTTTTCGAAATTGTCGCTCTTTCTTTGTTTATAGTGCAAAAAATAAAAACCACAGAGGTGATCAAATACCACCAAAAGAAAGCTCTATTTGTGGGGAACAAAGGACATCAATTTTGTTTGGGAGCCACGTTGCACGACCGCGCAATTGTCAGTTAAAGCGACGCAGTGCCGAATCGCAAAAAGTGTTCTGGTCTTAAACCAGCAAAATGGTCCGGTCTGAAAGTGGTTAAAAGAGCACAGAACGCTAGTTTTACCAGACCCAGCGCTTCCGTCTCATACTTGCTTCAGAACATGCGTGTTTTTTGGTGCTTGGGAACAGCATACAGACAAGCGTTTTTTCCGATAGGAATTTTTTCGGTTGGAAAAATATACAAATCATGTTCTCTATCTAAGTCTGTCTGAGTTTTCGACGGAAAAAGTACTTGAAATTCCGACCGTGTGTACGTGGCATAACACTACTGCTCCAGCCCTGGTGCAATTGCCAGAGGAGTAGTATATGTAGAGGGACATAATGCTCAGCTATTAAGGTTGTACAGGACAGAATGAAAGGCATCAGTACTGACAAATTGTTCTCAGAAATATGCCAGCTACTTATCTTAAAGCAGGGTGGTGCCGTCTTATAATCAACCTTACCATTGCAGGCTGCTGTGGGTTGTAGACCATTCTCAGTACTTAATAAATAACCTAGACGAAGGAAATCAGTACTTATGATCAGCACCACAGAGGAACAAACAGAATTTCACAGAGCTTTGGGACTGCTGCACATTCAATCCTTTGTTTATTAAAATTAGCACGTACAAACCAATAGTGGGCATAGCAACCCAATTATCAATAAGCGCTGTGAAATCCTGTGCTGCGGGGTGACAACTGCCTCCCAGTTTACACTTGTTCCAGACGACTTAACCTCTAAACACTAACTTTTAGAGCTGAACTCTCAGCAAAAAAAGACACCAATTAATACAGCTTAAATATATATTTTTTAATGCAACTAGTATAGGAGCTGGAACCTAACATACAGTCACTTGTACAGCAGGAGTGGGAGGGGCAGCACTGCAAACCAATCAAATGTGCTGCAAGTGTAACGTCACCCCTGGAGGAGCCGCTGGCTATACCGTAAATACTCGAGTATAAGCCGAGTTTTTCAGCACATTTTTTTGTGCTGAAAATGCCCCCCTCAAGCACTTTTCTGCAGCAGAGAATTACATTTTCCGAACCAACTTTGGCGCCCCGTATTTCGGGGCCACTTGGTGCTAGGAACCCCATCTTTGGATATGTTGTAGTGCTAGTTCCACTGCATTTGCACACCAAGTGGCCCGAGATACAGGGCTCCAAAGTCGGTCAACTGTGTCCATCTGCAGCAATGTAATTCGGGACCCTTTGTGTCCAGAGACCCCAAATTTGGGGTCTTTGGCGGCAGCTAGGGGGCATCTAGGAACCCTTAACTACCAAGTTTGAAGTTAGGGGGACCAATGGCTGCAAATGGGCACAGTGAGGCATGCAAATGGGCACAGTGAGGCAGCAAATGGGCATTGTTGACCCTCTTTTTCCACTTAAAGTAGCTGCGCATTTCTCACCCGCATTTCTCAAGTCAATAAGTTTTCCCATTTTTTTGTGGTAAAATTAGGTGCCTCGGCTTATATTCAGGTCGGCTTATACTCAAGTATATACGGTAATTGTCTCTGTATACCTGATGGAGTTATTGCAAACAAATTTTCAAGGCTTTTTTTTTTCTAGTGATATCAAGGATAATATGCTTTTTTTTTTTTTTATTTGAGCAAGTTACCACAACACCATTTCCCCGTAGTTTTTAAGATCAAAGATACAACTATGTTGGTGTCCCTTGTCAATTTTACATTGTATTTTTTTAAATGTAACTGCCGACTGTCATTTGAAGTAAAAAGTATTATTGTACACATTTTTTATTGTGCATTAAAAAAAGAAAACCAATAAAATTAGACATGCTATCTGCCAATAGAACTTAACCAAAAAGTGCATTCTATGCATCCAAAAATATAGGAAATATATTAAATCATTATTCAACCAAAAAAATAATGTCAAAGCAATAACTCCAAGGCCCATAATAAATTACATGTGATCTCCTCCGATTCCGCAACATGGCTGGTTGACGAACGGCCGTTAAACAAAAGCACGAAATGAAAAGTGCAAAATGAAAAGCGCGAATCAACACTCACCAAACTTCTACTAACACGAAACTAGCAGAAGGAGCCCAAAGGGTGGCGCTAAAGAGCTGAAAAACAACGTAGTACATCACTACATTCGTAATTGTTGGCCAACAAGTGTGTGGCCGTGTGTATGCAAGACAAGTTTAAGCCAGCGCCAAAATTCCACGGTTTTGTTGGTGAACAATCTAATCGTGTGTACGAGGCTTAACTTGACAGGGTTCCTTACAGGTCCGCAGCTGAATTGCTCACTTCCTCTCTTGCGCCCACGCACCACACAATTGTGTCTATGGCCTCCCCTTCTGTCCCGCTCCTCCCCTTCTGTCCCGCTCCTCCCCTTCCTTTTTCCCTGTCCTCACATCACTGTCCTTTCAAATTCATCCAGACACGGCCAAAATGTCTGCCCCCTGTGATCTCCTTAAAGATGGTCTCCACAATTCGATATTATTATTCAGTTAGTGATCTTCTCAAAAAAAATGGCTGGTGCATTCATACACAAGTTACTGTTCAACTTAACTCTGTCAGCTCCATGCTAGAATAATGCAGCAACAACAAAAGAAGTGGAAAAGTCAACTTTTAGTCCTAGTTACACAAGCAAATGCGATGCCGAGGGGAGGGCAGAGTAAGCAAAGGAATGAGCTCACTAGTCTATTCTTGCTCTTCTACTGTCCAATGAGCAGGTATGGGGGGAAAATGACCTCATTGTATTTCTTAACTATAAGGCATCTTTGCATCTCTGTTTTTATGCATTTTGTTGCTCGTTGATGCACATTTTGCACATGCGTTAATGTGCATCTTTCATGTACAGTGCCTTAAAAAATAGTCATATCCCTTGAAATGTTCCACATTTTGCCAAGTTACAACCAAAAACTTAAATGTATTTTATTGGGATTTTATGTGATAGACCAACACAAAGTTGCACATACTTGTGAAGTGGTAGGAAAATGATTAAGGATTTAAAATTTTTTTTTTTTCAAATAAATATCTAAAAAGTGTGGCGTGCATTTCTATTTAGCCCCCTTTACTCTGATACCATTAACTAAAATCTAGTGGAACCAATTGACTTCAGAAATAACCTAATTAATAGTGTCCACCTATGTGTAATTTAATCTCATTATAAATACAGCTGTTTTCTGAAGCCCTGAGAGGTTTGTTATAGAATCTTAGTGAACACCATGAAGGCCAAGGAAGGAAGTTATGGAGAAATTTAAAGCGGGGTTAGGTTCTTAAAAAATGTCAACATCTCACGGAGCACTGTTGAATCCATCATCCAAAAATTGAAAGAGAATGGCGCAACTGCAAACCTACCAAGACATGGCCGTCCACCTAAACTGACAGGCCGGGCAAGGAGAGCATTAATCAGAGAAGCAGCCAAGAGGCCCATGGTAACTCTGGAGGAGCTGCAGAGATCCACAGCTCAGGTGGGAGAATCTGTCCACAGGACAACTTTTAGTCGTGCTCTCCACAAATCTGGCCTTTATGGAAGAGTGGCAAGAAGAAAGCCATTGTTGAAAGAAAGTCATAAGAAGTCCCGTTTTCAGTTTGAGAAGCCATGTGGGGGACACAGCAAACATGTGGAAGAAGGTGTTCTGGTCAGATGAGACCAAAATTTAACTTTCTGGCCTAAAAGCAAAACGATGTGTGGTGGAAAACTAACACTGCACATCACCCTGAACATCATGAAACATGGTGGTGGCAGCATCATGTCATGGGAATGCTTTTCTTCAGCAGGGACAGGGAAGCTGGTCAGAATTGATGGAAAGATGGATGGAGCCAAAATACAGGGCAATCTTAGAAGAAGAAGAAAACCTGTTAGTCTGCAAAAGACTTGAGACTGGGGTGGAGGTTCACCTTCCGGCAGGACAACGGCCCTAAACATACAGCCAGAGCTACAATGGATGGTTTAGATCAAATCATATCCATGTGTTAGAATGGCCCAGTCACAGTCCAGACCTAAATCACATTGAGAATCTGTGGCAAGACTTGAAAATTGCTGTTCACAGACGCTCTCCATCCAATCTGACAGAGCTTGAGCTATTTTGCAAAGAAGAATGAGCAAAAATTTCACTCTGTAGATGTGCAAAGCTGGTAGAGACATCCCCAAAAAGACTTGCAGCTGTAATTGCAGAAAAAGTATTGACAAAAGCACGCCATACTTTTCAGATATTTATATGTGAAAAATGTTTAAACCATTTATCATTTTCCTTCTACTTCACAATGATGTGCCACTTTGTGTTGGTCTATCACATAAAATCCCAATAAAATAAATTTACGTTTTTGGTTGTAACATAACAAAATGTGGAAAATTTCAAAGTGTATGAATACGTTTTTAAGGCACTGTACACTATATTACCAGTATAAAGTATTGGGATGCCTGCCTTTACACGCACATGAACTTTAATGGCATCCCAGACGAAGTCCGTAGGCTTCAATATTGAGTTTGCAGCTATAACAGTTTCAACTCTTCTGGGAAGGCTGTCCACAAGGTTCAGGAGTGTCTATGGGAATGTTTAACCATTCTTCTAGAAGCACATTTGTGAGGTCAGGCACTGATGTGGATGAGAAGGCTTGGCTTGCAGCCTCTGCTCTAATTCATCCCAAAGGTGTTCTATCGGGTTAGGGTCAGTGAAGTTCCTCCACCCCAAACTCGCTCATCCACGTCTTTATGGACCTTGCTTTGTTCACTGGTGCACAGTCCTGTTGGTAAAGGAAGGGGGCATCACCAAACTGTTCCCACAAAGGGAGCATGAGGGAGCATGAAATTGTCCAAAAATGTATTGGTATGCTGATGCCTTAAGAGTTCCCTTCACTGGAACTAAGGGGCTAAGCCCAACCCACTGAAAGACCACCCCACACCATAATCAGAGCCGTCTTTAAGGCAGGACAAAAAGGGCAGCTGCCCAGGGCCCCATCATTGTTGTGGGGCCCAAAACAGCTGCCTCATACTTGCCAACTATCCCAGTTTAAATCCCCTTGAAGTTTTAGTCTTGTGCTGTGTCCCAATATCTGTGTAAACATCTGTTACTAATGCTGCCCAGCTCTGCCCTATTGTCATGTACAGATGACTCGCCTGCAGATCCTGTGTTTACATGTAAATAACAAACATTGATATGTAAAAAGCAGCGGCATTAATATGCAAATATACACTTACCGTGGCATTGATATGTAAATAGAGGTGGCATTCATATGTATATCATGCCCCCTGAGGTCATTTCCACTATCACTTCTGCTGAATGCTGCCCACTGGGTAGGTAAAGGGGCATGCTTGAAAGTCCTGCTTACAACTGTGATAATTGAGCCTAACATCAGCTTGTTTTACAAAGGTAAGCACATTGGAGATAGAACCCTTTTTCAAAATAACATGGCACTGTGAATTTTGGTGGATGTGAATAGGCACATCTCAGCCATGCCAGAGGGTGTCATTAACAATTAATGGCACTGCTGTGTATCTGCTAAAGGGCAGCACATTTCTGTGGTGTCAGGAAAGCGATTCTGCATGCGTTCCCGACACAAAGAAGTGTGAACGCAGGCTAAATGTGTTAGTTACATTGGTGGTCAGAGTAAATCTTCTCATTACATTGGGGCTTGGTGTACAATCCTTTCATTCACACTAATGGCCAGTGTGAAGGTCCCTCTTTACATTGGTGACCAGTGTACATTTCCCTTTACATTGGTGGTAAGTGCAAAAATGCCCTTACATTGATGGTCAGTGTAAATCCCCTTTTACATTGGTGGTCAGTGTAGAAATATCACCTAACATTGGTGTCACATACCTGGTGGTGCGAGCTGGATATTGCAGAGAGAGACCTCCCTTGCGTCTCCCACTCCTGGTTCCCTGGTATGGGGACAGGAGACCCAGGAGTGAGGAGGAGCACGGTGCCTGGCAGGATCAACAGACCGGTGGAGTGACCAAGTCAACTCAGCTGACAGGGTGGAGGCCTGGATAGTAGAGTAGACCGGATACAGACAGATGAGCTGGTTCAACAGGCAAACAGGATAGCAGAGCTGGCTGGATCTGGACAAACAGCTTAGCAGACTGGACAGCAGAGCAGGATGGGTCTGGATGGACAGCTTAGCAGACTGGACAGCAGAGCAGGCCGGAACTGGATAGGTAAGCTGGTTCAACAGGCACACAGGAAGCAGGACTTTGGAACAGGCTGGATCAGTACAGGTGATCAGACAGGGTACAGGAAACAGAACCTCAGAACGGACTGGAGCAATACAGGTGATCAGGTTCATCACAGAGAACAGACTGCAGACCGGACTAGAACAATACAGGTGATCAAGTTCATCAAAGGAAGTCAGGTCAGGAATCAGACTGGTATCAAGGCACAAGGGATGAGGCAGAAGGATGGTCACAACAAGCCGAGGTCGGGTACAGGCAGAAAGCTGGGTAGTCACAGGTAAGCCGGGTCAACAGGACAGAGGTATCAGGATCATGTTACATACACCACAACGCTGTAGAGCAGACAGCGGGGACCGTCTGCTCAGGCCAAGTTTAAATAGGCAGACTGGCGCTAACCAGAGCGCGCGCCTGTCTCCCTGTGCGCGGCCGCACTCGTGCACACGCCCGGGCGCGCATGCGCAGTGGGATCTGAGGGCCAGGACGGCCCGGGTTTAAGTTTCTGGCAGGATCTTCATGACAATTGGTGGTCTGTACAAATCTCATTGACAATGGTTGTCAGTGTAAATTCTCTCTTACATGAAGGTCATTGCATATCCCCCCTTACACTGGTGCCTAGCGTAAATGCTTCTATTACATTGGTGTCGGTGTAGAAATCCCTCTGTTGCATGGTGGTCAGTGCAAATTCCCCCTCACATTGGTGGTCAGTGTAAATCCCCCCTCACACTGGTGGTTATTGGAGAATTCCCCCACTTTTTACTTGCCAAAGATTTCCAGCTTTGCGCTACATGATTCAGAATTTGCCACAGTGTACTGCCTCCGAACTAATACCATCCCTCCACCACCGCCACTGATCCCATCAACCCTCAGCATTGCCACTGATCACACACCCCCCTCCCCCAGCATTGCCACTGATCCCAGGAGACCTAGGATCCCTAGGAGTCTCCTGTCTACTGATGGGTCCCCTCACCTGCCCAGTCCATGGTGTGCAGGCAGTGAGGAGATACTGTGGTGTATCCTTAAGCAACCAATCAGTAAGCAGTAATGATGTGCACTAACCTCTTGCAACCAATCATTGAGCGGTAAGGATGTGCAGTAACATCTAGCAACCAATTAATGAGTGGTAAGGATGTCCAGTAACCTCTAGAAACCAATCAGTGAGCAGTATTGATGTACAGTAATCTCTAGCAACCAAGCAACAAGCAGAAGTCATGTGCTGTAACCTCTAGAAAATAATCAGTGAGCCATAATGTGTGCTGTAACCTCTAGCAGCCAGTCAGTGAGCGGTAATAATACACTGCAACCTCTGGCGATCAATCTCAGTCGCTGCCAGATTTAATTCAATGAACTGAGTCTAGCTGCTTTTTATTGTATGTTTCAGAGCAGGTGGAGAGCGAAATTGCATGGAAGGTGGGAGAGGCCCAAGAAAATCTTTGCCCAAGGTCCAATAAATATTAAAGATGGCCCTGACCATAATCCCCCCCTCCACCAAATGATTTGGACCAATGCACAAAGCAAGGTCCATAAAGACACGGATGATTGAGTTTGGGGTGGAGGAACTTGACTGGCATGCCCCGAGACCTGACCTCAACCCGATAGACTATGAGCCAGGCCTTCTCATCCACATCAGTGCCTGACCTTGCAAAAAACAATCCTGAGCTATTTTTCAAAAATGTGCTGCAGCATGTGAACAGGCTGTATCTATAACATTGCCTGATGACACATGCATTTTAGCACATACCACCCCTTGCTTTTAAATGCAAACATGTAAATGAGGCCTAACCGCTAAAGAATTGTTATCCTGTTGGCTGGACTGTGTGCAGCAGAGCTGTATCATTCTCAGGACTGGATGTACAGAACGACAAATCCTTTGGCACAGGTGAAACAAATCGTATACCTGCTTTTATTCTATGTATTTATCTGTATTCGTCTTCCTGGAGCTCAGCTATAACCATTAACACCAACCGTTTAACAGATGTCAAAGCTCAAGATGACAAAAGCTCCCTCTCCTGCTCTGAGATCAAACTGCACCCCAGATATCGGCATCTAAAAATTTTTTCTAAAACCTCCAATTTTACATTTTAAATCTACCGAGCCTTCCAAATTGTGCTAAGTGGAGTTCCCCTTTAATGCCCCAGTGCTCCATCTGTATTACAGTATAACGCCAAGTCTCAATGCCAGAGCCCGGCGCAACCAGCTAAAGGTGACTGCAGACTGTCTGAGTCTGGTTTATTTTTCGCTGAAATGTTCATAAAATATTTATGGGCTTCTGATGAGCCCCCGCACTCCACTGAAAACTTATTAGCCAGACAAATGCTTCAGACGCTCCGCTGATGGTCCCCGGGGGCCGCAGTTTAGAAGTGGTTTAATCACAGCTTTAGTCTCCAGCGCGCCCGGGTTCCTAGGACCAGCCATGATTTAAACCTCTCCTCTTATCATGTGACAACAAACCCCCAGTCGATAAATCTTCCCCCTCCAGCCACACCACTTTTTTTTTCTTCTCCGCTAATGTCTATGCTTGGGCCAAAGTGTATGAAAGTTATTATATAATCATCATCATTCATCATTCATCTCCAAGCAATGAATATATCGAAAGTAGACCAGAAGCATCTAAGAAATCACTGAATGAATTGCACGGTAATTGCATTAAACGTTGGAATTTGATATAGCAAACTTCATTTGGGATAAAAAAAATCGATGATTGTTTGAAATTAGACGTCTAATGGACGGGGCTGCAATCGACGGGAATGCACAGCGGGGTCATATCTTAGCATTAATTTCCATAGTCTTCGTTTCATAATCTTTTTTTTCAGAATGTGAATTGGAGATAAATCTTGGAAGAGGTTAATCTTCTCTGGCCACTCCAGTTAAATCTCAAAGACATTGAAAAATGTCATTTAGCATTTGTGCTGCCAATGTTAATATTGCTGCTTTGCAAAAAGAGAGCACTCTAGCACATTCTAAAGGCACACGATCTGACTTTTTGACAATAAACATGCAAATTAGCTCTTTTAACCGCTTAAGGACCACCTCACGCCGATAATCGCCGGTCGAATGGCACGGCTGGGCACAACCACGTACCTGTAAGTGGCCCTTTAAGAGCCCAGCTGTGGGTCGGGCGCGGGCCGGTCCTGAGCTCTGTGGCCGCGGGACTAGCGGGTCCGCTGGTGTACCGCGATCGGGTCACAGAGCTGAAGAACGGGGAGAGGTCTGTGTAAACAAACCTCTCCCCGTGCTTCCTAGCGCGAATGACACTGATCGGCTGTTCCCTATCATCGGGAAAGCCGATCAGTGACGTCAGACGCAAAGCCACGCCCCCCTACAGTAAAAAAGAAAAACACACACACTTAACCCCTCCCCGCCCCCTAGTGGTTAACTCCTTCACTGCCAGTGTCATTTACACAGGAATCAGTGCATTTAAATAGCACTGATTTCTCTATAAATGACAATGGTCCCAAAAATGTGTGAAAAATGTCCGATGTGTCCTCCATAATGTCGCAGTCACAATAAAAATCGCTGAGCGCCGCCATTACTAGTAAAAAAACTAAAATATGTAGAAGAATACGTATCGGCCTAAACTGAGGAAAAAAAATGTTTTTTTTATATATTTTTTGGGGATATTTATTATAGCAAAAAGTAAAAAATATTGCATTTTTTTCAAAATTGTCGCTCTATTTTAGGTCATAACGTAAAAAATAGAAACCGCAGGGACGATCAAATACCACCAAAAGAATGCTCTATTTGTGGGAAAAAAAAGGACGCCAATTTTGTTTGGGAGCCACGTCGCACGACCGCGCAATTGTCAGTTAAAGCGACGCAGTGCCGAATCGCAAAAAGGGGCCTGGTCCTTTTGGCTGCAAATTGGTTCGGGGCTTAAGTGGTTAAGGCAACATCCGACCGCGTGTACGCTCCATCGGACAAACTTTTTTGGTTTTCATCAGACAAAAGTTCGCTCTGCAAACAGACAAACTTTTCGGCAACAAACGTCCGATGGAGCAAAGTCTGATCGTGTGTACAGAAATCCATCGGACTTAAGTACAAAATACAAACACACATGATCAGAACCAATGCAAAAGATCAGACAACAGTACAGAAGTTGACCAAAGGGGGGGCGGTAAAGAGCAGAAAAACCACATGATTTGGTGAAAGTTGTCTGAAAGTCAGATCGTGTGTATGCAATACAAGTTCACGGCCAACGCCCTTTGGACAGAAATCCACGGAAAAGTTGTTTAAAGTCCAATCGTGTGTACGAGGCTTTACGTGCACCTTGTGCTTTTCACCTGCATAGGATCATGTCGTTTCATGGTGTCATTTATTGCCCTGTACGCACAGCCTATAGTAGAGTAATGCCCCGTACACACGATCGGACTTTCCAACAACAAAACCGTGGATTTTTGTTCGAAGGGTGTTGGCTCCAATTTGTCTTGCATACACACGGTCAAACAAATGTTGGCCAACAACTTACGAGAATAGTGACGTAAGAGACGAACGTGATATCTCCATTACGAACACTAGTTTTACAAGACTGAGCCCTTCCGGATTGTCCTTGGTTCCGAGCATGCGTGTTTGTACTTTGGCCCAACGGACTTGTGTACACACACAGTCCGACAACAAACCTTTGTTGGCGGAAACTTTGAGAACCTGCTAGCCAACATTTGTTGGCAAAAAGTCCGACAGCAAATGTTCGATGGAGCATACACACAGTTGGACTTTCTGCCAACAAGCACACATCCAACATTTGCTGCCGGGAAAATCCGATTGTGTGTACGGGGCATTAATCTTCACATTCCTGTTTCAGAAGTTTCAGTTTGTGTTGAAACATGAATGAATGAGTGACTTGTATAACACTACCTATGCGAACCAAATCGCCTCAGGGTGCTTTTTGCCACTGGTGTCCATCTGCGGTATAGCGCGGCGATTTACCCTGTAGGGTCCTGACACGCTTACATACACATACTAGGGCCGATTTTAAATTTTTTAATTAACTTACCACCATGTCTTTGGAATGTGGGAGGAAACCGGAGTATCCGGAGGAAACCCACGCAGGCACAGGGAGAACATGCAAGCTCCAGGCAGATGGTGTCGTGGTCGGGATTTGAACCAGCGACCCTATTGATGCTAGGTGAAAGTCTTTACCACTACACCACTGTGCTGTCCCTTAGAAACATGAGGCATATGGCATGGCACTGCGCAGGTTAATGCATGATCTTTGTCTAATGCCGCGTACACATCGGAAATTCTGCCAGCAAAAGACCGATGTTCACTTTTGGTCGGAAAATGCGACCTTGTGTATGCTCCATCGGACTTTTGCTGGTGGAATTTCGGCCAGCAAAAGATTGAGAGCATGTTCCCAATGTTTCCGTCAAAGAGTTTCTATCGGAAATTCCGACAGTCTTTGGCACTTCTAACCCGCAAATTTCCAACGCATGCTCGGAAACAATTCGATGCATGCTCGGAAGCATTGAACTTCATTTTCGCGGCTCGTCGTAGTGTTGTACATCACTGCGTTCTTGACGGTCGGAATTTGGTGTGAACGCGTGTAGGCAACACAAGCTTGAGTGGAATTCCGTCAGAATTACGTCGGAAAAACCATCCAAGGCTTTTTTCTGACGAGAATTCCGATCGCGTGTAAGTGGCATAAGACCTGACTCTTCCGGTGAAGACACAACATATATTGGATTCAGGGGAGAGCTTCTCCGTAATTATATCTGACACAAAGACAAACAAGCAGAGCATTCATGTAGGCACGGAGAGATCACAGGTGCGGCTTGAAAACAGTTGCCCCTATTTGTGGTGCGAATGGCAGTGCATAGATTGGGTGCTGTGTGACTCGAAACAGGAAATTGCTTTGGCCCTATTGTCTTCTACCTTTTGGAGAATAGGGGGAACCTAGGTGAATGAATACATGGACATAGGGAAATTGATTAGCCATGACACTACAAACTTCACGGAAGGAGTTGCACACTGATCAGCCCAGTCACCGTACAAAGGAAAATGGCTTCATCTCGTCTTCTCCTGAAGCCATGCCTCTCTGATGTAATTCCCTGGGCTTAGTCATAGAGCAAGGGCAGGCAACCTTGCAGAGGTTGGGATCTACCTGGACAACATGGTGGAAATCAAGGATTGTGTGGCAGCGTTGCACTTTTAAAATAAATAAATAAAGTCTCCAATAAAAACAGTGTCTTCTGCCCTGCTTCAAATCACTCCCACCCCCACAGTAGTACCCTTTGCCAAACCTCTCTCCCACAGTGGTGTCCTCTGCCCCCTTTCACATCACCCCCCCCCAATATTATACTATGCCCCCCTCACTGTCTTCTGCCCCCCGTCCCCACACACACACACAGTAATGTCCTCCATCCACCCCACACTTGGTAGTGTAATCTAAACGCCCAACAGTAGTGTCCTGTGTCCTTCCCGAAGCAGTGTCCTCTGCCTCCCTCCCCCACTGTAGTTCCCTCTGCCCCCCATAGCAGTGTCTCCTGCCACCACCCCCCACACTGTAGTGTCCACCGCCCACCCTCCCCCATAGCAGTGTCCTCTGAACCCCCCCCCCCCCCACAGTAGTGTCCTTTGCCACCCTCCTCTGTAGTGCCCTCTGCCACCCCATAGCAGTGTCTCCTGCCACCACCCCCACACTGTAGTGGTGGTGTCCCCTGCCCACCCCCCCCCATAGCAGTGTCCTCTGAACCCCCACCACAAAGTAGTGTCCTCTGGCCCCACCCTCTGTAGTGCCCTACCCCATAGCAGTGTCCTCTGGAACTCCCTCCCCACCCCCACAGTATTGTCCTCTGCCCCCCCCCCCCTGTCGTGCCCTCTGCCACCCCATAGCAGTGTCCTTCTACCACCACCCCCCACACACTGTGGTAGAAGTATCCTCTGAACCCCCACCACAAGTAGTAGTGTCCTCTGCCCCCCCCTCTGTAGTGCCCCCCGGAGCAGTGTCCTCTGCAACCCCCTCCCCCCAGTAGTATCCTCTCCTCTGTCCTACCCCTGCATAGCACTATCCTTTGCTCCCCCCCAGTAGTGTCCTCTGCCCCCTCATAGCAGTGTCCTCTCCCCCCCCTCTGTAGTGCCCCCCCAGAGCAGTGTCCTCTGCCCCCCCCACAGAGCAGTGTCCTCTGTAACCCCCCCCCCCCCATTAGTATCCTCTTTTCTGTCCTACCACTGTATAGCACTATCCTTTGCTTCCCCCCAGTAGTGTCCTCTGCCCCACCATAGCAGTGTCCTCTGCCCCCCCTCTGTAGCGCCCCCCCAGAGCAGTGTCCTCTGCAACCCCCCCTCCCCCAGTAGTATCCTCTCCTCTGTCCTACCCCTGCATAGCACTGTCCTTTGCTGCCCCTCTATAGCTATTTCCTCTGTTGACAACATACCACTGTAGGTAGCTCTCTCATACCTTCCAGCGGCTGTACATCAGAGGAGTGAGAGGCAGCACAGTGCTGGATGGAATGAATGACCTGTAGAGAAAATAGCCTAATAACATTTGATTTTGCTGGAATGGAATGTTCATGCGATTTCATCCAGCAAATAGCTCTAAGTTTTTTTTTTTTTTGTTTTTTTTTTTATATAAATACACTCCTACCCTAGGTAACAAGTAAAATTCATATGTGAGCTAAACATCCAGGAAGCTTTGCAGCTGTGTCCGGATTCAGCAAGCCTATCGCAGTGCCGGCAGTCCAAGTCTCTGCTGTGTGAAGTTTCTTATTCTGAGAATTGCAGAAGCAGTGACGGCAAGCAGGGAAAACATTGACTTGTATTTTCACAGGCGCACATTTTGGGTCACTTATAAAACTTTAAACCTGAAGGGAAGCTAGTTTGCCATTTTCTTACAGTTGCTAAATGTTTTATAGCTACAAGATGGAGATCAAAATATCCACCCACTCTCCTGGTCATGCTTGGAAGAATGGCTGAAATTCATAAAATTGAAGAAAATTTAAGAATTATAAGTCAGCATGAATAACACTCTTGAAATCTATAACATTATGTGGTTGCCATGGTAACATTTCCTTTATATACTACCATTGGAGTATGTTTCATTAAACATTATTTGCCTATTTTATGAGTAACGGAATTCATATATGAAAAACTGCTTTTTTTTTTAAAGTTTTTTTATTTTTGTTACTCTGTTATTCATTTTTTTTTAGTTTGTGTATGTTTGTATTGTAGGCAACGGATCGACTTCACATCCATAAAACCGTTCCAATTCTGATAAATCTAGGATTCTAGCATAGATATTTTTATGCATTCCCTTTTGCAAAGAAAAAAATGTGTATTAAAATAAGTAAGAGAATAAAAAATGAAGATTCCCACAGAGATGGGGGAGCTGGTTGTCCAAGAAGAATAATGTTATGTGAATGCCTCAAGCTTTAGATGGAAGCAGCCACTGTCCTGTATGGCTGTGCCTGAAGCAAGAGCAATGACTTCAGAGGATGGCAGAGTGCAGCAGGATAATATAACCAATGCCTGAGCACGTTGTGGTAGTGAACACTTTTGCCGCGTACACACGATCGGATTTTGGCGGTAATGCCCCGTACACACGGTGGGAAATTCCGACCACAAAATCCTTCGGATTTTTTCCGACGGATTTTGTCCGACACTGGTGTTGCATACACACGGACGAAGTTGTCGGAATTCTGACCGTGGTGACGTTCATTGCGTACGACGTAACTACATAGAGGCTATTAGCCAATAGCTTTGGTCTCATAATTTGATCTGAGCATGCGTGGCACTTTGTCCGTCGGAATTCTCTACACCCGATCAGAAACAGTCAGATCGGATTTTGTTGTCGGAAAATTTGAGAGCAGGATCGGAAAAAGTCCGATGGAGCCCACACACGGGTGGATTTTCTGACAACATGGTCCGATCGGACATTTTCCGTCTGAATTTCCGACCGTGTGTACGGGGCGTAAGTCCGACCGTGTGTATGCTCCATCTGACTTTCCGCCAACAAATGTTGGCTAGCAGGTTCTCAAATTTTCCACCAACAAATGTTGTCGGAAAGTCCAATCGTGTGTACACAAGTCCGTCGCATAAAAGTCCACGCATGCTTGTTATCAGGTACGAGCCGAAAGCGCTTGGTCTTTTAAAACTAGCGCTCGGAATGGAGATATCACGTACATCTTGTACGTCACTACATTCGTAATTGTTGGCCAACATTTGTGTGACCGTGTGTATGCAAGACAAGTTGGAGCCAACAACCTTCGAACAAAAATCCACTGTTCTGTAGTCGGAAAGTCCGATCGTGTGTACGGGGCATAACACTGTGTTGCCATTGTTGACTAGAGATGGGCCGTATGACTCCCTGTTCGGTTTTTGCGTCAGAACTTTTGAACATTGCAAAGGTTCGGGAACCGAAGAATGAACCTCGTTGAAGTCTATGGTACCTGAACTGGAAAAATCCAGTGAAAAAAGTGCCATTTTGAAGGCTTATGTGCAAGGTATGTGCAATTAGGCATACTGGTTATGGGGGTCTGGGTACTGCGACATGTAGCAATGAAAAAAAGGTTTTAAAATAGGTGATTTACAATAAATTAATAATGGGTTGCTGCTCTCAAAAGTGCCTTTTAAATGTGGAAATTAAAATATAAGAGCGCTACCCAATGCTAAATACTAACACATTACCACAGTGCAATAAATTGATGTAAAAAAATTAAAAAATAAGCCATATGTTACCATAACTAAAGTCCATAAAAAGTTCATAAATCTTTATAATGTTCTTAGTGATTTACTGATGCTTAACCACTTCCTAGCCCCAAGTGACCCTGAGATACGGAGCCCCAAAGTCGGGTCGGAAAATGTCATTCTCTGCTGCAGAAAAGTGCTTGACTCCTGTATAAGCCGAGGGGGGCACTTTCAGCACAAAAAAATGTGCTGAAAAACTCGGCTTATACTCGAGTATATACAGTAGTGTGCGGTCACTAGTCAGAATGGGGAGATGCTGTTTACATCAGCATCTCCCCGTTCTGGAGCTCCGTGACACGATCACGGGTATCTCCGCGGCGATCGAGTCCACATGACCTGCGACCACGGTCACGGAGCTCTTGGCAGGCGCGCACAGCGGGAAATTCAAAGTAATGTACAAGTACGTTACTTTGCCCAGCCGTGCCATTCTGCCGACGTATATGTATATAAGTACAGGTCGGGAACCGGATAAAAAAGGTAATTTTCCCAACCCTCACTCAGCAGCAGAAGAAAGCCTCTGGTCAACAAAACATCAGTCACATTTCCGTTGTAACAGAATTTGGATCTGAAATTTGTAAACAAAATTTCGTACAAAATTCGAAAGCATAGCAATTCGTATTTCGGATACTCCCCAATGTATGAATTTACGGAAATTCTCGATTCGTACGAAACTAATCGCACATGTCTACTTAAAGTGGAGTGCCCCCTAAAAAATGTTTTTTTTAAAGTCAGCAGCTACAAATACTGCAGCTGCTGACTTTTAATAATCGGACACTTACCTGTCCCAGGGTCCAGCGATGCGGGGGAAATTATCCCCCCCTCGTTCCCCGCTCTGCTCACGGCGCCGGTACTCTTACTGTGGGCATGCGCGAGCGGAGCCGTGATATGCCGCGCAGTCATCTGGAACCTGTCGCGTGTCCCAGATGACTGACTGCGCCAAGAGGAAGTGATGTCAGTGCCCGGGCACTGAAGGAGGCAGACAACGAGGGACCCCCTAGCAACAGGCATTTAGAGGTGAGTAAAAATTATTTTTTTTTTCAATTATTTTATTTTATTTTTTTTATGAATTTTGAGCTATTTTTTTTTTTTTTTTTTGGTGGAAATACCACTTTAAAAGACTGTTTACTGAGCCGGCTTGAATGGGCTGTTGCTGTGTGCCTTGCTGCCTCTGTACTGTTGACGGAAAGAACCTGTTAAATCTACAGTGACCCCATCAAGGGGCGTGCCACAGAACTTATAGGCGCAGAACTTTTAGAACAGTCGTTAACCATCTGTTTGACATAAAAGGCAAAATATTGGATGAGCAGGTTCACTTTTTTTTCACCGCTTGACTTAATCTTAACAATAAAAAGGAAGCTATAAGGCCAAATCCCATACCTGTCTTTTGAAATCATCCAATAAAGTCCATTCTATGACCTTGAACTTTTTGGCAGAAGATCAAAAGTTCTGAAAGAAGTTCATTAAAAAATAAAATATAAAAAAGAAGTTAATAGCCGCACAGCACAAACGGTGTCGGTATTATTACTGAGAGCAGGGCTTGTATTTCAATGATAATCTGAGTGCTGGCTGAGACTTCTCCTGTATTGTTGAATTTGATATTACTCTGGAGGCTTGGAAGCTCTTTCTCCTTCCACTGATAATTTCTTGTGTTGTTCCTTGTCTCGTCACAGAAGGACAGGAAAGGAGGGTGGGGGGGATAGTTTTATATTAATCTCCACGCTGACCTAATACGTTTAGTTTCTTATCAGGAATTC
The DNA here is from genome assembly GCA_028564925.1 of Lithobates sylvaticus. Classification (NCBI taxonomy): domain Eukaryota; kingdom Metazoa; phylum Chordata; class Amphibia; order Anura; family Ranidae; genus Lithobates; species Lithobates sylvaticus. The sequence continues at coordinate 26,654,797 of CM053037.1, forward strand.
ACACCTCTCCGTTTTTAACTCTTCAGCATGTAAAAAAAAAAAAATTAAATTTGGGAAGGACTGACCCTTAAAAATGTCTGTCTGTTTTTACTAGACATGTGCACAACAAAAAATTGTGTTTTGTTTCTTTGTTTCCGTTGATTTGTAATGATTTGTAATTTATTAAGACGCAAGTTTTCATATTCGGACATGTTTGTATTTTCGGAACAGTTTTATTTTCGTTGATACGAAATGTATCGTAATTCCGTTAGTCTAGCGATTCGTAATTTTGTAAGACGCAAGTTTTCATATTCGGACTCGTTTGTATTTTCGTAAGTTATATTTTCGTTGATAAAAAATGATTCGTAATTCCGTCTAATTTTCTTTGATTCAAAATTCCTAATTTTGTTAGATAATTTTGTTTATTCGGTACACTACTCGTAATTTAGTAATTGTTACTTTTGTGAGATTGCCTTTTTCGTTGATTCGTACTTTCGTAGGAATTAAAGAATAATAATCCTATGCTTGCTTTTCTAATAAGTCCTGTACTTACTCCAGTCCACTCCCTCAGTCACCAGACCTGACTCAGTCTCCTCAACTGAATCTAAAAAGATTCAGGAATGCCGTGTGATTCAGACCCAAAAGGGATAAACTGATTGTTGGCTAAAGATATTAAGTAGGCTTGTGCAATTCGTTTCGTAACGAATTGAAATTCGGACGAATTTTGCATCTTTTGGACATTCGGATGCATCCGAATAAAAAAATAACGAAGTTCAACTAATACGAAAGAAATTATAGTGGATATAACGAATTAATTTGACAGGATTCGTTAATTTGTTAAAGATCTAATGAAACAAAAGGTCAACTCAAAGTAAATCTTACAGTCCAATCAGTTGATTAAATTTGTGCTGGAGGTTGGATTACTGGCAAAGTGCATTCCTGAGAGTGAGAAGGGTGTTGTATTGTATTTGAGCCGAGGAGAAGAGATATTGTCATTGTGTGTGTTAAAAGATTCAATAAACAAACGACTTTCCAAACTACAAATCATTATCAAGAATATATATACATAATACATATCGAATTCCAACAGACACCAACGAAATTATAGCGCATATAACGAATGAATTTGTCATGATTCGAGATTCAGTATAACGAATATCGACACTCTACAGAAATAACAAATTATCTGAAAACTTTATTAACATAACGAATATAACCGAATGAAATTATGTATTTTACGAATGACAACGAACTGAAACTAAACAAAATTTTAGTCTAATATTAAAGTGGAAGTAAACACATTGATTTAACAGTTTAAAAAAAAAACATTTACATTCCCAGCATGCCAGGAATGCTAACTGTACATTGGCTGTGCTCTCAACCAAACTATCAAACCATCCAATGGATGGTTCATAACGGTGCACATCTGCAGCATCATGGCAGTTGAAGATTAAACAGAGGAAAAGATGACAGCTTCCTTGGCTGAGAACGATAGGAGGGTTTAATTCCACTTTAAGTAAGATACTTTAACCACTTGCCGACCGGCGCACGACGATATACGTCGACAGAATGGCACGTACAGGCAGGAGGGCGTATATATACGTCCCTCCTTTAGCCTGTCCGTGCCATCGGGAGCGCGCCGGGAGCGGCGCGCTCCCGCGCCGGTCGGGACCCCCGTGAGTCCGGCCGCGGTCCCCGCGGACTCGATCGCCGCGGGGACTCCCGCGATCGTCTCACGGAGCGGCTAAACGGGGAGATGCCGAGATAAACAGCATCTCCCCGTTCTGCCTAGCAACTAGTGACACCGATCTCTGCTCCCTGTGATTGGAGCAGAGATCAGCATTCACTAGCTGACAGCCACGCCCCCCCACAGTAAAAAAAACACCCCTAGGCCTACTTAACCCCTACACTGCCACCTTGTGGTTAACTCCTAAACTGCCAGTGTCATTTATACAGAAATCAATGCATTTAAATGCATTAATTGCTGTAAAAATGACAATGGTCCCAAAAATGTGTCAATGTCCGATGTGTCCGCCATAATGTCGCAGTCACAAAAAAAATCGCAGATCTCCGCCATTAATAATAAAAAAAAATTATTAATAAAAATGCTATAAAACTATCCCCTATCTTGTAAACGCTATAACTTCTGCGCAAACCGATCAATAATCGCTTATTGCGATTTTTTTTACCAAAAATATGTAGAAGAATACGTATCGGCCTAAACTGAGGAAAAAAAATGTTTTTTTATATATTTTTGGGGGATATTTATTATAGCAAAAAATAAAAAATAATGCATTTTTTTCAAAATTGTCGCTCTATTTTTGTTTATAGCGCAAAAAATAAAAACCGCAGGGGCGATCAAATACCACCAAAAGAAAGCTCTATTTGTGGGAAAAAAAGGACGTCAATTTTGTTTGGGAGCCACGTCGCACGACCGCGCAAAGGTCAGTTAAAGCGACGCAGTGCCGAATCGCAAAAAGGGGCCTGGTCCTTTGGCTGCAAATTGGTCCGGTCTGAAAGTGGTTAAGTACTAATACACTGCCCATTCGAAAAAGAATGATTTGAGAACACGACATTACGAACAAACCTATTAAGATACACTTATGCGGCGTACACACGATCGGAATTTCCGATGGAAACAGTCCGATGGGAGCTTTTCATCGGATTTTCCGACCGTGTGTATGCCCAACGGTCTTTTTCTGTCGGAATTTCCGACGGACTTTGAATTGAGAACCTGTTCTCAATTTTTCCGACGGAAAACCTTTCTATCGGATTTTCTGATCGTGTGTATGCAATTCCGACACGCAAAATTCCGACGCATGCTCGGAAACAATTCGACGCATGCTCGGAAGCATTAAACTTCCCTTTTTATAGTGCAGTCAAACGTGTTTTATGCCGCTGTGTTATTGACCGTCGGAATTTGGTGTGACCGTGTGTAGGCAACACAGCTTGAGCGGAATTCCGAAGGAAAAACCGACAGTTTTTTCCGTCGAGAATTCCGATCGTGTGTACGCGGCATTACACTGTCCATTCAAAAGAACGGTTCGAGAACGCGAACAAACGAAATTACGAACACACAAATGAAAATACGAACATACAAAATTACGAACAGACAAAGGAGTGAAAATACGAAATGTAAATCATTCGTTATAGATGTCATTTTCTTTTTTACTGTTTCTGAGTTTCGTATTTTCGTAAGTATGTCCGTTCGTAAGTTTGTATTTTCGCATGTTCGTTATTTTGCTTATTCGGAATTTCGTAATTTTCGTATTTTGGTTCTTTCAGCTATTCGGATGTTGGGATTGATTGGAATGTACGAATACTAACAAATTCGTACAAAAATCTATTCGTTATGAACCGAATCGCACATGTCTACTTGTTACTCCTAGTCCAGGCTTGTTCTTAGGCAAGACTAAAATAGTACAGAGGCCTCAACTGCCACAGCCAATTATAATAAAACCTTTCTATAAAAACCACTCAATTAAGACTTTTTTTTTTTTTAAATTGAAATGAATGTGCCACAAAACTGGCTACAATGCTTTTTAAATCTAAAAATTGCTTTTCACTATTGGATGCCTGGTTTGGTTTACCTTCAGTCTTGTAAAGCCTTGAGCTTTATCACAAAATATAATTCTTTGCTAGCAAGGAGTTAAAATGTGGATAGCAGTGCGGATATTTATGTGTGTTATTATCCTGCGAGGTGTTCAATATGAAAAGCCTCACTGCATTATTAGACGCGGCTGGACACCTTCCATTATTTACGGCTACACAACATTTCCGTACAACTCCAACGATGTTCTGGAACCGGGGAGGCATTTCATTGGCACCGCCACCTGCAGCTACTTAATAGTCACTCTGTTTAAAGTCACAGTGAGCCATCTGGATTAAAAGAAACATGTATGCTATCATCTCAAAGTGCAGTTCACTGACCACTGTATCCCGCTCTCCAATGTGAGTACACTGTAGAAGGAAGGAACCATATCTAGTGGAGAAAGACATTAAAGCCTCATTTATCAAAGTGTCTATACAAAGAGCCAGGCCTAAAATTCCCCAGCATTTAGCCCTGGCTAGCTAGTTAATAAGGCCTAAATAATACATGCTTCCAACACTATGCCAATATCGGCATTCTCAAATACATGTGTTTGCAACCATATGGGAAAGCCAAACATGATTTACAAGGTGCTTCTGAAGTGTGTATACTGATATAATCTGTGAGATAACAGAACTGAAACCATATACATACATCTCTGAACACAGTGCGTTTTTATCTAAATGCTACTCTAATGCAGCGTACACACGGTCGGAATTTCCGATGGGAGCTTTTCATCGGATTTTCCGACCATGTGTATGCCCATTGGTCTTTTTCTGTCGGAATTTCCGACAGACTTTGGATTGAGAACCTGTTCTCAATTTTTCCGACGGAAAAACCTTTCTATCGGATTTTCCGATCGTGTGTATGCAATTCCGACACGCAAAATTCCGACGCATGCTCGGAAGCATTAAACTTCCCTTTTTATAGTGCCATTGAACGTGTTTTATGCCGCTGTGTCACTGACCGTCGGAATTTGGTGTGACTGTGTGTAGGCAAGACAGTTTGAGCGAAATTCCGTCGGAATTCCGACGGGAAAACCATCAGAGCTTTTTCCGACGAGAATTCCGACCGCGTGTACGCGGCATTAGTCTCTTTAACCGCTTCAGCCCCGGAAGATTTGGCTGCTGAATCACCAGGCCATTATTTGCAATTCGGGAACTGCGTCACTTTAACTGACAATTGCGCGGTCGTGCGGCTCCACCCAAACAAAATTTGACATCCTTTTTTCCCCACAAATAGAGATTTCTTTTGGTGGCATTTGATCACCTCTGTGGTTTTAATTTTTTGCGCTATAAACAAAAAAAGAGCGACAATTTTGAAAAAAAACACAATATTTTGCTAGAATAAATATCCCCATTTTTTTCTCAGTTTAGGCCGATATGTATTGTTCTACATATTTTGGTAATAAAAATCACAAAAAGTGTATATTGATTGTTTTGAGCAAAAGTTATAGCATCTACAAAATAGGGGATAGATTTATAGCATTTTTATTATTATAATTTTTTTACTAGTAATGGCGGTGATCTGCGATTTATATGCGACATTATGGTGGACACATTGGACACTTTTGACACATTTTTGGGACCATTTGCATTTATACAGCGATCAGTGCTATAATAAAAATGCACTGATTACTGTATAAATGACACTGGCAGGCAAGGGGTTAAACACTAGGGGGGCGATCAAGGGGTTAAGTGTGTCCTAGGGAGTGATTCTAACTGTGGGGGGGATGGGCTACCACTGACATGAAAGCGATCACTGCTCCCGATGACAGGGAACAGTAGATCCCTGTGTTGCCACTAGACAGAACGGGGAAATGCCTTGTTTACATAGGCATCTCCTCGTTTTGCCGCTCCGTGACATGATCGCGGGACATCGGCAATGTCACGGAGTACGAAGCGGCGCATGCGCGCCCACAATGCCGCATCTTAAAGGGGACGTATCTGTACGCCCATTTGCGCAGCCGTGCCATTGTGCCGACGTATATTGTCGTGCACTGGTCGACAAGTTGTTAATCAAGGTGTCAGAAGTGGGATTTCCCCAATATATCTGTTGTGCTCCTGATGCAGGGAAGTCATTTTATACCTGGAGTTTAGCTTTAATATATAACTGTATCCACTTGGGGCCTCCTTTTTTTTTTTTTTTTTGCTCATGATAAAAAAATGTAATTTGTTGTGGACTAACCCTTAAAATGGCTGAGTCTCTCTTTACACCCAGTCTAGTCATAGTAAAAATTAAGAAACTCCTTTTCATTCTAGATAGAGTAAGGGAGGGTTAAAACTCCTTTTTAGTTTTTATTTTATTTGTTTATATATTTTTTTTTTGCCATCTGTGTCTCATTAGGGAGATTTCCCTTCACTTTCTGTTCCATTGCCTCAACAAGAAGTGAGAGGAAATCCTACAGGACTCTGTTTATGCAACTCTTATGTACGTTTAGAAGCTGGGAGAAAGTATGCAATGTTGGGCAGTTGACAGAGCAGAAGCTGAGATACTGTGGGTGAACTCTTACCCCTGAGATAAAGCATCACACATCAGATAATGAGGGGCAAATATAAGTTGTTATGCATAATGCTTAAAGAGGAAGTTAAACTCTGACTCTGATGCTTCTTTTCCTTTAGTCTATTATAATAAGTAATTATCAAACTATAGCCACTGTAATCCAGCCCAAATCGCATATTACTTACTGTTTAAAGAAACTTTAAAAAACTTGTTTCCAGGGGTAAGGCGGCACCATCTTAAGTATTGTTTTGTTTTTTGAGTTCAGAGTAGTGTATTTCCACTCTTACATTGAGCATTTCCTGTACTGTTAACCAAGCCTCCTTCTCGATCCAACGTTTCTATGGTAACCCTGCTTCCCTGCCCATAGCTGACTTGTTTTATTTTATAGTATTTACTTGTGACGATTTATCTAGTGTTTGCCTATGTCAGTCTCATCAGCTTCAGCTGATAAGACTGCAGTAATGCTGTCCGATGCCCAGGTTTACACTTGATGTGATGTCACACGGTCACATGGGGTGTAGTAGGAAGCTCTGAGTGATTATGCAGTCTCCTGGGATTTCAGTGTTGTGCCGTAGGAAGTCCTAATAATAGACAGACAAGCACACAGAGTGTGCCGTAAATCAGGGGAGATACGGGCATGCTCAATGACGTCATTCTAAAGAACACAAAGGATTACAACAAAACTAAGCAAGTAAGGAGATATCTACAAGCAGTGTTCATTGGGGTTTTTATGCTGATTTACATCGGACAAAGTTGTGGGCGAGAGTTTACAACCACTTTCTGTCATCTGTATGGAGATCGAGTTGCTAAGAGGGCTCCCCTTGTGGCTAAGTGCAGCGCCTTACTGAAGTTGGGAACAAGAGCGCGGTGCCCAAAGAAGCACGGATGGCCGGGTGCTTGCTTGCAGTTCTATGGGCTCGGCTGCCGAGGGATGGCCGGAGCAGGCGGAGCAGAACTTGCTGTATTCAGATAAATGGAGAAACCAGGAGCCAGGCCAGGGGTCATACACAGGCAGATCAGTCCAGAGAATACACAGGGGCGAGCCGAGGTCAAATACAAGCAGGGTCCAGGTACAAGCCGTAGGTCAAGCTGGGAGGTCAGGAAGCAGAAACAGAGTCCAGGAACAGGCCAAGGGTCGGGCTAGGAGATCAGGAGGCAAGGTCAATGCGGGCCGGGTCACAACGAGTAGATCAGATCAAGGAAGCAAGGTCAAGGTACACAAGGGAGCTGAGGAGATAATCCAGCGCTGTCCTGTGGCTACAGGCTGGCTTAAATAGAACCACTGGTGCCAAAGTTCATCACGTCAGTGTGCGCTGTTGCGCACGCGCAGTACTGTGCGTGCATGTGTGCCGATGCGCACCCGTATGCGCCAATGCACACCCGTATGCGCCAATGCGGGCTGATGGGAACCCGTATGTGCCAATGCGTGCCGATAGGAACCTGTATGCATGCCGATGGAAACCTGTATGCGCCAATGCGCGCCGATGGGAACCTGTATGCGCCAATATGTGCCGATGCGTGCCGGCATGAGCCAATGTGCGCTGATGCATGGTGCATGCTCGTGCACGACTTGGGATCCTCCGTAGGCGTCCATGAATGCTCTGGGCGTTGTCAGCACCGTGACGGCCATGTCCCTGACACTTTCACAGTTATTTCAAGTAAGACTCAACATTTAAATTTGTGTCTGTCTTGTGCTGGTTTACTTACTTACTAATAGCTTAACTTCCCTGACTTTGGGACTAATTCCTGGATAATCACCACCCCCCCGCCCAATAAAGGTGCCTCTGGTGGATTGGCAGGACTTAGCCCTAAAATCCCAGAATTCGAAGCGTATGTAAAAACAAAACTTTTATTTTAGTTCTGGATAGAGTAGAGAAGGGTTTGAATGTATGTCAAGTCAAAAGGAGATGCACCCTTCTATGAATCCAAGTGACCATTGTCATCAGGACAAAACGTAAAGGGGAAATCCAAAATGTTAGAGTTGGCAATCCGTCCATCCAAACTTAAAGAGAAAAAAATGTGATAGGGGTTTAAATCATTCCCTACTCTACCTAAAACTGAAAAAAGGATTGCTATACTTTCTGGTCAATAAATGTAATGGCAGGAACTTGTGGTGCCAACTCTAATGCGGCGTACACACGGAATTTCCGATGGAAACAGTCCGATGGGAGCTTTTCATCAGATTTTCCGACCGTGTGTATGCCCAACGGTCTTTTTCTGTTGGAATTTCCGACGGACTTTGAGTTGAGAACCTGTTCTCAATTTTTTCGACGGAAAACCTTTCTATCGGATTTTCCGATCGTGTGTATGCAATTCCGACGCGCAAAATTCCGACGCATGCTCGGAAACAATTCGACGCATGCTCGGAAGCATTAAACTTCCCTTTTTATAGTGCTGTCGAATGTGTTTTATGCCGCTGTGTTATTGACCGTCGGAATTTGGTGTGATCGTGTGTAGGCAACACTGCTTGAGCGGAATTCCGTCGGAAAAACCGTCAGTTTTTTCCGACGAGAATTCCGATCGTGTGTACGCGGCATTAGGACTTTCAATATTCAAAGACTAAAAGGACGGATGCTTTATGTGCACCAAAGTGTTTTCCCTTCTTACCCATCATCATCAGCTTAGAGATAAATCACTTCAATTTCAACTTTCATCTCTAGTTTGGCATCTTCATATAAGGAAAGATATACTAGGTGTGGTGAAAATGATACACTGACTGGAAAGAACACACAAGTGAGCTATGTGTTGTTATTATATATTTGCCTGGAGCTTTTTTTTTTTCTGAAAATGGGTTTCTCTTTAAATCACAATGATGAGGAGCATCAGTAGAAAGACCACAGCAGGACACAATGTTTGCCAAAGCTTATGCTGGATACGCTGTTTCTAGTTCATAAACCCTACTTACTACACACCCCAGAGAGCCCCAGAAAACAACACAGCGTCATGCTCCAGTGTTTTTCGTAAAGGGAAGACAGATGTTGTTCAGGCTTCAGCTAAATCAGAGCTGATTCTTCCTCTCTCGCCGCCTACAATGACCATCTGGGAAGTCACGACCAATTACGTACCGGCTTCGGTCAGCCGCTGATCTCCCTTTACTGCCCGTGTTTTTGTTCCACTGGAGGCTTTTAATACTTGTTTTTATCACCATCCATCAAATAATGTTCTATATTGTTTTTGATGAATTATGCATGATGGGCTACATTGTAACAGATGTAGCAGACCATAAGGAAATGAGATGTAATCTATTAAAATGTAATATTATTAGCCAGATCCTTGTATCCGCATTTCCCCTCATATTAATCTCACCAAGAGATCTATACAACTTGTGTGTTATAAAATACATTACACCGGTTTACAGTAATGTGGGGACTCATGTTTATAGTCCTCTCTTAATTTTGGGCCTCCTATGTTAATTTTGAATAGTGATATAGACCTACTGGGAAATAAAGATCATATTGATGGCAAGTCATTTAAAATGTTATGATGTAAAGCTAATGAGAGGGGATGCTGACTTCCCGCTGGAAGAAAGAAAACTGCACAAGAAAACCATAGAAATGTATGGTTCATTTAAAACATAACTTGTAACAAGCACAAACATTTAATTTTCAGACTAAGAACATTTTCAGCAAGTATAAAAATATATAATGGTTTTGCCAGAAATGTATTGTCTTTGTCACTTCTTGTGAGATGAACTGGAAGCAAAAACAATGTTATCTTTCTTGTGCAAACTACTTCTCAAACTAATTTACTATGTAGTGGAGATGAACAAAGCCCCACATGTTTGAAGTCCAGATTGGGTGGCAGCCATGGCTCCCTCTACAGATACAGAGTAGGAGTAAGCATAGCCATCCTAGGCCAGCAAATAGTCATTTGCAGGATTGCCAGGTGAAAATGAGTCTGAACAAAAGAAAACCAGTAAAGACAATTTATCTAAGGACTGGTAAGCTCATCTTACAGTAGAATTCCAGGACAACCCTAACTGGTCTTAAAAATGATCCATCCCTACTCCTAACACCTACTGTGACTAACCTGTGTAAAAAAAGATGCGTATACTTACCTATTTTCAGCCCGGTCCAGTCGCATGATCCAGCTTCCTTGTGTCAGCCAGAGGCAGCTGCAGGGGAGAGAAGGCATCGGAGATCATTACATACCGGAGAGTAACAACTTTCTTTTTGTCATACATACCATGTAACCTGTTGTTTTTTGTCTTGTGTAGTATTTTTCCATGTCCTTTTAAATACCGGTCAATACACGATCTAATGATTTTATGTATATTCAATAAATTATATTTTATAAATTTATATGTGTGTTTACTGCCTACAAAGTCCTAACAAAGGGGATTCCTTTTTTTGATAGAATACCAGGGATGTGGCAACTACACACTGACATGGTGAAACGTTCCTTTTTGCAGGGGGGAGTAGCGAGCATTCGACAACAAGTTGGAATATCTGGGAGCGGGGACATCACCCATGGGCACCGATAGTTTATCTGTCATCTATGCTCCAGCCTCTTCCCTGCAGCCACTACTGACTTACACAGGGGAGCTGGGTCACATGACCATACTGGAGTGGGCTGAAACTAGGTAAGTATACACACCTTTCTAACAAGGTTTGTAAGTACACATTTTGAGTTTTTATGGCAATGTTTACCTGAAAGTCTTTTTTTAGTATAACTATCAACTGTTATTCTTCATTGCCCCATTGATGATGTCCTATTGGACAAAACGCGTCAGGGAGAGCTACAGCAGTGATGTCGTCATGTCCGCTGAGGCATCAGGATTTACTGTGTCTAATTAGGTTAAAACTACTTACAATATACAGGCAGAAAAATTGCATTAAACGTTGAATTTTATTACTAATACACTATGAGATGCTTTGATCTTGCCTTATACTGAGTTCCATATGTACATCGTATGGCCGATCGGATGTGTTTTATCTGAAACCTGGATTATAATTATCATCCATCCCTGTGGTTCTTGTCCCATAGTGCAGCCAGACCTCCATCTTTGAGGTCTTATTTGGTAAGCAGCCTGTGAGTGAGTGGGGGTTCGCACCTGGGTGGAGAGTATTTTTCACTTTGTTTGGATGACTGGAACTTGGCGACTTATGAACATTTTTTATGGACTTTGCACTGATCACTATTCAAATCGTGAGGGATCTATTTGAACTGTCTTTGTGAGCACGCACATGATATTGATTGATTTATACTGTATATTTGAGCACTATATGCATTTGTATATTTATATTTCGATATCCCATTTGATGAATTTTCAAATTTTTTATTTATTTCTTGCATTTGCAATTTAGTTGTTAGATATCGCAACACGTTTTGGTTTTATCAACTGCATGATGATTCATATTTTGATTATGTTATTTCAGTAATAGTTTCGTAAGGACTTCACCTGCAGGGCATCATTTCACTCTTAGCATTTTGATGGTTATTTTGGGAACTGGGAACCCATTTTGCTAACATATTTGAAGAATTATTCCTGCGGGCCAAAGGGAACACAAGTGTTTGGCACGCTATGTAACACCCCTCTGCTAGGGTCACTTTTCTTACACGGGACCTATCCTTGTTTTCCTGGTCCTGACCCGGCTTAGACTATTGTAATAATGTGTAAGTACCTTTTTATATGAGATGGCTATTCCTTTTATTAGAATAGAAACCTAGCAGAGAAAAACTGCCTCTTTGCTTCTAATGCCTCTAGACCAGTGGCGGCTGGTGCTCCATCAGTCAGGGTGGCGGCAGACAGACCTGACCACAGACACCCCCCCCATGTCGCTCCAGCCCTTCACCCCACATTAGCCCCCCCCCCACCGTTGCTCCAGCCTGCCACTGCACACCGTACCCAAACCCATCCCCGGCTCGCCAGGCCCCCCATCAGCCCTGCACTTACCCCATGCAGATTACAGCTGCGGCAGCGGCCTCCCCCTTCTTGTCTTCAGTGTCCCAGCTGTTGCTTCTCCTCCCGGCCAATGGGGCCTATGGGCTTCCGGGGCCAATGGGGCCTTTGGGCTCCCGGGGCCAAAGGGGGCTCAGGACCTGCTTTCTGATTGACCGGGAGTAGAAACAGGAAAACATTTGCGAATATTATACGCCCCGAGCCCACCTTTTTTGAAGCCAGTTAGGAGTCTCCAGCTCTAATCACATGCTTAAAAAAAAAAACCCCATTGGAATCCATGCGTCCAGCGCCACGCATGTAGATTATGGGTCAGGCGCATGGATAAGGGGGGCGGCACCCCTGCGCCCCAAATGAGTGCCCGCCATTGCTCTAGACATGTGCCTGATGGTATTCCCTGACACACCCACTGCAGGCTCCTTGCTGACAAAACCAAAAGCTTGTTGTATAAGTCTGAGTACTAAGAGGATCACAGCAAAGAAATAGACTTTGAGGTACTGAGGTTTCCAGCATGTGTGAGGAGCTTTGTTGAATCTGGAATACACAGAATTTAGATGAAGGTAAACTGGATGGATTTCTTATATGTACACAGTTTAACAGTAAAATGACTATAGATCCTCTCAAGAAAACACGTATGTACACTTGACGCCCTATCAATGAGTCAATTTTCCCAACAATACCGGTTGTTGTTAATTTATACAGCCACATGCAGAAAGAACTATTGTTATGGTGTGTTTTCTTTTTCTTTTGTTAACAGATCCATTGGAGTATTATACAACACATAAGTAAATATCTCAGATGCGGAAAACACAGCTATTCATTTCTGTCTTTTCATAACTTTAAATGTCTTTTAAATTAATGCTCTTAAGTATTTAAGAGAATACCTCATTGTAGAGATAGAACATTGTGAAGTGAAAATGCTTTCATTCATGTTTCAATCAAATTTCCTTGATCTCCTCCACTTGACCCAGTGAGTGAAATGTAAGGTAACTCAAACTGTGAACTGCAAATACCATTAATCAACTTACTATCTACCTACGTAAGCAAGGAAATGTGAGGAATGGGATTTGTGTTTGATTCTTTTCAAGCTGGATGTGAAACTAGCTTAACCACTTCAATACCGGGTATTTTCACCCCCTTCCTGCCCAGGCCAATTTTCAGTTTTCAGAGCTGTCGCAATTTGAATGACAATTGCGCGGTCATGCAACACTGCACCCAAATTCAATTTGTATCTTTTTTTTCCCCCCACAAATAGAGCTTGCTTTTGGTGGTATTTGATCACCTCTGCAAATTAAATTTTTTGCGCTATAAACAAAAAAGAGTGACAAGTTTGAAAAAAACACAATACTTTTACCATTTTGCTATAATAAATATCCGCATTTAAAAAAAACGAAAACAAATTTTTTCCTTAGTTTATGCGATATGTATTCTTCTATATATTTTTGGTAAAAAAAATCTCAATAAGCGTATATTGTTAGGTTTGTGCAAAAGTTATAGTGTCTACAAAATAGGGGATAGATTTATGGCATTTTTATAATTTTTTTTTAACTAGTAATGACAGCGATCTGCGATTTTTATCGTGACTGTGACATTATGGCAGACACGTCGGACACTTTTGACACTATTTTGGGACCATTCACATTTATACCGTGATCAGTGCTCTAAAAATGCACTGATTACTGTATAAATGTCACTGGCAGGGAAGGGGTTAACACTAGGGGGTGATCAAGGGGTTAAATGTGTTACCTAGGGAGTGATTCTAACTGTGGGGGGAGGGGACTCACAAGGGGAGGAGATCGATCAGTGTCCCCTTGTACTGGGAATACACGATCGGTCTCCTCTCCCCTGACAGGATGTGGATCTGTGTGTTTACACACACAGATCCACAGTCCTGCTCTGTTATCGGGCAATCGCGGGTGCCCGACGGAGATTACGGCCCACGCATGGTTTTCCGAGTGACGCAGCGTACGCGCCCCCTAGACTGCCGGGAAGCCCAGGACGTCATATGATGCCCGCCCAGGATGGGAGATCCCTCCTGCGGACTCCATATTATGGGCGGGGTATGAAGTGGTTAAGTTCCTTAGCCCCGGATAGTTTACCCCCTTTTATTACAGGCAATTTTTTGCAATGCGGCACTGCATTATTTTAACAAACAATTGCGCGGTCGTGCGACGATGAATGAAGGAGATCAGATCACAAGTATGCCTCTCAAGATTTACGGATACAAATCTCGGATTAGATCTGGAAACCTATCAGCTTCCATTTAATAAAGTACTGTTTTGGCAATATTTAGCAGTAGGAAAGTAGATGATAACTTTTCTTGGATAACTCAATGCATTTTAAAGTTGTCATTGTCTAGTTCTAGTATGATGTCACTATTCCTGATACCACACTGCAGCAAGAAAACCTAGTATTCTCAAAAACGATTTACTAAAATGCATTTGTTTGGCAAATAAAAGTTCCCTTCTTTATGTTTTTGAGAATGCATTCCTGTAACAATCGCTTTGTTGCAATCCTTGTCTCTGCAGCTTCACATTTTTAATAAAGTCTTTTGCAATAAATCAGAGGAATCCTAGCTCGTGTTCTCTTCATTGTCTCGCAATGGTTTATGGTTCTGCACCTATCACAATTTTAAGGGGCTATTTGAACATCATATACAGCCAAATTTTGTCACCTTCTAATGCCGCGTACACACGATCGGAAATTCGGCCAGCAAAAGACCGATGAGAGCTTTTGGTCAGAAAATGCAACCGTGTGTATGCCCCATCGGACTTTTGCTGGGCGAATTCCCACCAGCAAAAGATTGAGAGCAGGTTCTCAATTTTTCGGTCGGAAAAAGTTTTGATGGGAAATTACGATCGTCTGTAGCAATTCCGACATGCAAAATTCCTACGCATGCTCAAACAATTTGACGCAGGCTTGGAAGCATTAAACTTAATTTTCTCGGCTTGTTGTAGTGTTGTACGTCACCGCGTTCTTGAAGGTCGAAAGTTCAGTAAACTTTTGTGTGACCGTGTGTATGCAAGCCAAGCTTGAGCGGATTTCCGACGTGTGTACGCGGCATAAGTCTGAAAGTCTGGATTGGGCCCAGACCACTTGCACCTAACCCAGAGTGCAGTTGCTCCAGAGCTTAGAGGAGAATGAGGGGGGAAGTTCTGCCTACTTATATCATCCAATCTTGTGTGAGCAAAAATGTTTGTTTTTATTTTCCATGCATATGATTGGGTATTCTTTGCAAAATTAATTTTCAACTCATGAACGAAGCTCTGGGGCAACTGCACTAGCAGAGTGCAACTGTACTTACAAAGTGCACAGTCTATTTGCCTTTAGTAAGTCAACCCCAATGGCTTCCTTATGGTATATTTCTTCTGATGGACTTCTAATGGCCTCCATTGTGATTAAGGGTCATTGAAAGCCTCCCCATGTACAGAATCAAGTGTGGAGGCCGCGGATGCTTGTGTTATACAGCTAATGCCTCTAAAATGACGACATCTTGGTATCATGCACTAATGTTATCTCATATCTGTTTCTGCTCACCTGTGTGCAAGGTTTACATAATGCTAACTAGTTTCCTATTATTCTAGTAGAGTTGGTAAATGCATTTTACTGGAAAACGATATAAAGATGTAATATATTTCAGCTTGCCAGACCTTGTATAAGGTTGCTGCATTAGTTCAGTGTACAGAAAGTTAAAAGGGCAGTCTAATAAGATCCCGTGCTCACAAAAATTAGATTTTTTTCTACTTACCTGTAGAATCCATTTCTTGAAGTACATCACAGGACACAGAGCTGGCTATAATCATGACTATGCGTCACCTATAAGTGAATGAACGCCGGCCGATCAAACAGGAAGTCCTCCCCTATATAACCCCTCCTGCACAAGAAGTACTTCAGTTTTGTAGCAAGCAATGACATTCCAGAGAGATAGAAGGGACCTCTGTGTCCCGTGATATACTTCAAGAAATGTATAGATAAATAAGTAGACATTTTTTTCTTTATCGTACATCATGGAACACAGAGCAGGCTATGACATGTCATGACTATGTGGGATGTCCCAAAGCAATAAAATCTGAGGGGTGGGAGACACAACCATAGCCACTGCTGCCAAAGGCAGTATCGTCTGCAGCTCTGACATCCATCTGGTAAGACCTTGTGAATATATGTACCGAAGACCATATACCGAAGACCACTACCATCACCACCCCCCCTCCCCAGTGGAGAAAGAGTGCACTACCTTCAAATAATCCATGCTGCTACTTTTTTTTTTTTTTTAACTTACCAATCCTGCCGCTGGAGCCTGACCTGGCAGGGTCCAACCTTCACCCATCACAGCAGGCTTTATCATGCAGACCCTCAATGACTCTGTCCTCCCTGCAATAAGGTCCACTGCCTTGGACCTGTACAGCACCCTGCTGCCTTAGGTGCCTTGGTCAGAATATACTGCACAGGGTTCCGTTGCGCAGAGTCCAGCACCAGAAGGCTGCATTACAGGCAAAACCCAGAGCATTCTTTTCCCTATCCAACGAGGATCGGGTACCATCCATTTTAGCTAACAGCCTTCCAAATGGATCCAACTCCAGTCCTTGATTCACAATAGAACCATTCCAGACCTCTTAGTATGCTCCAAGAGCACATGTGGCACATGCACCTTACAGACACTGGCAAAAAAACTGAAATACTTCCTGTGTAGCAGAGGTTATATGGGGGAGGACTTCCTGTTTGATTGGTCGGCCAGTGTCCATTCACCTTTAGGTTTCATATAACTCACATAGCCATGATTTACATCCTGCTCTATGTCCTGTGATGTATGATAAAGAAAAATTGTTCTTGGCCTGAAAAATGAAAACAAATGCAGTTACCACATCTAAGGACTGGTAAACTGCAATTTATTACATTTTGTTCTTGTGTTTAGAGATAGTATAATATATAAAAAAAATGTGCTAGACAGAGTAGCCCATGTTTTTTATTGGTGCAGTACACCCTACATGCTCAGTCTTCTACATTGCTGGAATGAGGAGTCTGAGCCAAGGTTGTGTCGGCTTTATCCATGCAGACATCACCATGGCTCAGATTGTTCCTTCCTGGAAAAGTGATGTTATCTATAGAGCTACCATGCTGGTGAACCCCATCTATACAGTGCATTCATATTTTATAAGAATTTAAAAATAAAACAAGGCCTGGAAGATACATTTCTATCATTCTTTCTCTTTTCGCTTTTTTTTGCATAACATCGGAAATTGGCGTCTTATTCTCAACTAATAGGACAACTCCTGGGTGGCTGAAAGAATTCGACTAGTGCTGGGCGCTCAAGGCTAAAATGCCATTAATTAGCATTTGAGAAGTTAACAATTAGCTTTCTTTTACCCAGCATTATAATTAACAAGATTCGAGAGAATGTTGTTAATTTAAAAGTGGCTCATTGCTGGAGTGCTTCAACTTTCCAGTTGATAAATGATTGCGCTGCAATAAAAATGCACAATACATCCAAGTTGAAGGGAGACATTAGACAGACCACAAATGTATTAGTTCTTGCATTAGAAAATATACACAGCTTTGGATATAAAGTATTTATAAATGATTGCTTACTTACAAGTACACCTGAAGTTCTTAACATTTACATTTCAAAGATTGCTTTTCAAACAATGTACAGTAAAGCGGTATTAAACCGAAAACCCAAAATGTTATATATTGCAGCTTACCATTAGATGTAGTATCTGCATTAATTTTCATGTTAAGGCCTTTTTCCCCTGTTTTTACCTAGTGCTCTAGCCAGTAACACACCTCCTGTATTAGAGTCCCCACCCCCCCCCCCCACTCTGGATGAATGAGCACAAGGGGCCCCTTTGGACAGAAGCATTGAGTCTGGGGGAGGCGCGGGGGGGTAGTGTTAAATGTACTAACAGATTTAGATACACTAACACATTGAAGCCAAATTCCAGCTAATACTTTATAAGCAGTTATAGCAAACCGTTCTCAGGTCAGTATATGACAGGATGACACAAGGCTTTGGCCAGTAAACTGGCCAAAATTTCTAAAATACAGTCACCAATAGTGGGGGAAGGGCAAGCAGGGCCATTTGGGAGCATCTCAAATGGCCCTGCTTGCCCTTCCTCCACCATTGATGACTGTATTTTTGACATTTTGAAGTGATCAGTCTATACACAGAGTTTATTGTAACAGAATATCCTGAAGAAGTCGTGAATGGCGAAACATGTAGAGAGACAATTTACTTCTGTTGATATTTGTTACTGGTGTACTGTGGTTTTACCCTTTTTTTACATATGTATTTTTAATTCAATAAATATTTTCTATTTTTCTAAATGTTGTATATGTGTGTGCTTTAAAAAGTCCCAATTTCTCTCCTATGTTAATCTAAAATGTAACGCACACTGTATCCCGTCTTGCAAACCCAGTGACCACAAATCTGTGCCCACCGCATTCAGATGGGCCCCCATCTCTGCTTAGATACCTCCATGTGTCCACCTCGAGCTCCCGATGCCTAACTACAAAACCCTGTTCTGTTATAAACCTCCCAACTTCCTTATTGACCTTCACTCGAGCCCTGTTCAGCTTTGCCACTGACCTGGCAAGGCACCAGGTCGTGCGACCCACACCATGTCAGACCACACCACCACCGTATGCGGAAATGCCACCTGAGGTGGGTAGGGGGCGAAAACAAGGGATGACTTGGAAGAGGGAAGCAGGGTTGCCAACCTCCTGCAGCATTTTTTTTACTGACAAAACATGGAACATTTACTGGCGGGGCACATTTTTTACTGGCAACCTGAGAAATTTCAGAACTTCTATTGAAAACTAACACAGTGAATATTTAAACAGTATAAACATGATATTTGAACACTGGCAGTACCTATAACAAAGTAATTTGCTTGATTTACACTTAAAAAATTAACACAGCGTGAAATGATCAGGCCCGGATATTTACTGGCTGTTGTAAAAAAATCTGATTTTTGCAAAATGTCAGTAAATTTATTGGCGGTTGGCAACCCTGGAGGAAAGCATTTGTACCTATTCTCTGAGAAAAAAAATCCCTGGTTATACATATCCAATGGCACACATTCAATTAGTGTGTATAGTGTTACTCTCGCACTACCACCGTGTGTGAATATGCAAATTTATGAGTCAGACAGCTGCTCACGCTATACCTTATTCGTGGCTAATTAGTATAAAATGAAATAATGAATAGTGTAGAGCAATCAATATAATCAACCTAAACATATGCCATGGTGACTGCAATTCCTGTGTGACAGTGCAAGTATTTATATCATAGGAATTGACCCCAATAAATCCAAACATAAATATCAAAAAAAGGTGACATATGCGATGATAGTAGGTGACAATAATTCCTGTGAAAGGTGCAAACAATTCTATCATGTGTCTCAAGGCTGGACACAAATCAATCCTGACACAAATTTAAAACAAGAAACCAAATGTAGATTCCTTCAATATTGTACGTCCTTATAAAAGTCTATAATGTGTGTGATGTATCCCTTCACCAAAGCTTGTGGATGTCCATAATAGGTGACTTCTTACCCTTCTTCCCGTGTCACCTCTGTGCTCTCTAGACTCTCACCTGAGATTTACAGCATAAGGTAGTATCGCTAATGCCGCGTACACACGAGCGGATTTTCCGTCTGAAAAATCGTGAATGGGTTCTCCGACGGAAGCTTGGCTTGCATACACACGGTCACACAAAAGTTCTCTGAACTTTCGACCGCCAAGAACACGTTGACGTACAACACTAGGACGAGCCGAGAAAATTAAGTTCAATGCTTCCGAACATGCGTCAAATTGTTTCCGAACATGCGAAGGAATTTTGCGCATCGGAAATTGCTACATTCCGATCGGAACTTTTTCTGGCAGAAAAATTGAGAACCTGCTCTCAATATTTTGCTGGCTGGAATTCCACCAGCAAAAGACAGATGGAGCATACACAGGGTTGCATTTTCCGACAAATCTCTCATCCGACTTTTGCTGGTGGAATTTTTAATCGTGTGTATTAGGAATGATGTAATATAGTCAGAATGTCACTTTCTTTACAGGGAAAGGTTTTTATTACCCCTGTAAAAAATATTATGCATGCACACCTACTAAACATCCCAACGAAAGGAAGTTTACCTTTACATTGACCAGTACTGGAATTACATACAACATCAATGAGTTTATAGGATGCAACACAGAGAGGGCAGTATATGCCCTTAAATGTAGTTGCAGACTACAGTATATAGGACGAACAAAAAGACCACTGAAAGCATCAAAGAACAGAATATACAGAAAGGTTTCCGATAAACACAGCGTATCAAAACATTTTGCTAAAGTACATCAAAGAGATCCTACTCACTTGAAATGTTGGGGTATAGAACCATTTAAAAGACATTGGAGGGGGAACCATAAAATCAGGACCCTCAACCAGCTTGAATCCAAATGGATATTCCTTATGGATACCGCCACGCCACAAGGATTAAACATAGAATTTGATCTTAATTGCTTTATCAGTGATTTTTAATTATGAGTGAGTCAGTTTATTTAATTCTTTCACCCCTTTATACACGTCTTTCATTAGATTTTATTACTACTTGGATCATCACTATTGGTCACCATGTCAATACATGACAAATATTTGAGCAGTTAATATTATGTACTCCATTGTTATATGGAAGTACCTACAATCATCGCACACTTCAAGATCCGTATCTTCCTCTTTGTATTCGCCCATTCATTATTTAGCTAATAATCAGGATAGGATTCATTCAATTTTATATTTTATTAGAATTTTAATGTGTTTGATGTATTGTATTATCATGGTCCCCTGATATCCCTGGGCTCCGGTTTCACAAATAAGTAATAGTTTCACCACCAATCACTCATGATATATATGTATATCCCTTCATTTGGAATTACAACATTCAAATAGGGTCTCCATTAAGATGGCTGACGGGAGCATGTAGATAATTTTTTATTTTTACCAAAAACATGTAGAATATATATTGGCCTAAACTGGTAAGAAATTTGTTTTTTTGTTTTTTTTTTTAAATTGGGGGATATTTATTATAGCAAAAAGTTCAAAATATCCCGATGGATATTGAGACCCTACAACCTTGCTATGGGGCGCCTTCGAGCCCCCACTTGAACGAAACCCCTTCGGAACCCCTGATGTTTCACTACTCTGTAATATGTAATGCACCTCTTTTTATGTGTCGGCTTATACCCCATATTGTAGTGCCTGTTGCACTTAAACTGTGAAAATATATCCGTGTTTGATGTATGCTCAATAAACTTGGTTTTGATTTTAAAAAAAAAAGTTCAAAATATATAAATTTTTTTCAAAATAATTGCTTTTTTTTATTTATAGCGCAAAAAATTTAAACCCCAGAGGTGATGAAATACCACCAAAATAAAACTCTATTTGTGGGAAAAAAAGGACGCAAATTTTGCTTGGGTACAGCGTCGAACGACCGCGCAATTGTCAGTTAAAGCGATGCAGTGCAAAATTTAAAAAAATTGCTCTGGTCAGGAAGGGGGCAAAATCTTCCGGGGCTGAAGTGGTTAATAAATCTATTTTGTTTTTAACACTACGGGAGTATTCTTTTTACACACCCATACCTGGAGGACACAGGAAAGGAGCCTGCATCAACACTGCAGATACCACACTACTAAATACAAAGAGCAAAGTGTTGGGAAAAGTACACAGAGAACCTCCAGAGGCGACCTGACTACATTACATCACATCATCCCTAAGAGATACTACATTATGCTGTATATCTCAGGTGAGAGGCTAGAAAGCACAGAGGTGACACGGGAAAAAAGGGAAGATGCCACCTATTATTGACATCCACAAGCTTTGGTAAAGGGATACACATTTATTATAGACTTTTGTGAGGACATACAATATTGAAGGAATCTGTTTGCTTCTTGGATACTGTCATCTTTACTTTAATTCTTGTGAGGATTGATTTGTGTCCAGCCTTGAGACGCATGATAGAATTGTTTGCACCTTTCACAGGAATTGTTGTCCATTGGTGTCTAAGAGGAGAAGAGGGAGCAGTCAAGTTTTTTATGGCTATTATGGTCTAGCCATGGAGTCCATATCTTAAGAAATATAGCATGATTATCCTCAGGTGAAAGTAGAACCTTCAGGGCCCCAGTGCAAGAAACCATGAAGGGCCCCTCTGAACCCCTTTCACAGGAATTATTGTCACCTACTATCATTGCATATGTCGCCTTTTTTTGATATTTATGTATGGATTTATTGGTGTCCATTCCTGAGACACATGATATAAATACTTGCACTGTTGCACAGGAATTGCAGTCACCATTGCCCATGTTTGAGTTGATTTATATTGATAGCGCTACACTATTCATTATTTCATTTTACACATTCAATAAGGGTGCAAAATAAACCAGATAATGAGCTAGGCACAATCTGTTTGTCAAGGTAGCCTAAAGTGGGAATTTCTCCCCAAAACAGGAACCCTGTGCAAGAAGGTCATATAACAACTATTCGCTAAGAAGGGACAAGATATGTACAGTACATTTAGGCTGTGCCACTGCAAGTTGTTTAATGCAATGTGAAGGCAAAAAAGGAGAGACCACGAAAATGAAATAAATTTAGAAAAAGATCTGATTTCACAAGTATATAGAAGGTAAGGAGGGGAAGAGGGAAACGTAAAGACTGAAGTGAACGGGACCTAGCCAGATGTTTGGTTCCGTTGTTACTTACGTGGACAGTCTAAAATGAGAAGAGGGAGCAGTCAAGGTTTATATGGTTATTATGGTCTAGCCACGGAGTCCATATCTTAAGAAATATAGCATGATCATAATCAGAGGCGTAAGTAGAACCTTCAGGGCCCCGGTGCAAGAAACCATGAAGAGCCCCTCTGACGCTGTGGTTCCGGGCCAGCCATTTAAAGTTTTTAATATGGTATTCATAAAAGCAACCTATACATCCTTTATGTAACGATTATAATAAATGGGATCCTTGTTTTTGCATGTTCATGGAATGCAACAACCTGTGATTCCCATGCCCAGTCTTTGACAAGCCATATCTTGACCTGAGACAACTATATATATATCTCTCTATATAGATATAGATAGAGATATATATATATATATATATATATAGAGATAGATAGAGATATATAGAGATATATAGAGATATATAGATATATATAGAGATATATATATATATATATATATATATATAGATATATATTGATATATCTGTGAATAAAGCATTAGCATACAGGAAGCCATCAGAACAGTGGTATACCCTCCACCCCGGAACACTGCCCTAGACAGACACCTGAGCACCTATGGACAGTACCCTGATGAGGCTGCAGGTGGCGGGTCCGGCGATGTGGGAGAACATGAAGGATGACTAGCCTTGCAGTGACAGCAGCAGAGACAGAGCCAATGCGAGCAGGCAGGGATCGGTGTGGCGGGGGGCAATTACAAGAACCAATGCCCTGAATTGCTCTCCAAGCAGTTGCTAAGCAGCTTTCAGCTTCTGCATGGAAAGCCATTCAGGGCATTTATTCTTGTAATTCCCCCTGCCACACTGATTACCTCCTGTCCGGGAAATTTGGCTGTATGCACACATTCCGTCTAATGATATAATGTACCTTACCTATGATTTTCATTTCCCTTGCATCCCCAAGTAAAGAGACACCACCATCATAGCTTTTGTTCTCAGCTCCATCAGCATCACTGCCTTTCTGAGCAGCTCCCCTTGCTTTTATTTCCAACATCACAAAAGCTATGACAAACATGAAGCGATGGCTACAATAGCCAATCGCTTCCTCAATACAAAATGACATCACAGGAAATGACCAAATAAGGACAGGACTTTCAACACAGGAACTACAACAACCAATGAACGATAAATGTATTTGGAGATACGGGACTGTCAAGGGTACATAATTACAGAAAAAATTCATATATGATAAAAATAGTATTTTATTAACACACAAAGAATAAAAAGAGATATGTTTAAATGACTTCGTATACAACAGTACAGAATATCAAAGTTCAGGGGTTTACGCATACAAGCCCTAATGGAACTAAACATATTAATATACTAGAGACACGTAAGTCAAAGTACTTGTCCATTTGTTCTCGACATGTTTCGCCAGGTTGGCTTCCTCAGGAGACAAGGATAAAGTACGAATGAAAGGTGAGAAAGGTTTGTGAGGATATTTTCTTGTTTCTAAGGTATGCATATAAAGAAAAAATATAAGTAAATTTATTGTACAAAAAACAGGATTATATATTTACAATGATGCTGTATAGGCATATAAGTGCAAATGCTATGTGTAAGAAAGAATTCTCCCGAGTATATGCCGGACCTCTTACCTCCAAATTAAGAGAGTCTACATATTCCCAAGGACATCAGACATAGAGGATTATGGCAGATCCGCGGCAAGGCGTCCTACCCAAGACTTCCACAAGGGGCTTATACCCAAAAAGGCCCGAGCCAAGATCAGTGGCTGGGGAGCCGTAGGGGGAGAGTAGGATCCTATTAGTCTAGAGTTGGATTGTCATAGGGCCTGTAGAGTACAAAATAGTACTTATTGACTACATACATAAGATAAGAATTTAATAAAGAGCCAAAATATCGGAGGCAGTTTGATCAGGTCCCGTATTATATCTAACTGGACCTACCTCAATGGCACTATTGTACTGGCCCCTCTTAGGGTGCTATGCTCGGTTCCGCCCACCTTTGACCCAGAGTACGCTCATCTTTTTGTTCTTTATTTTTTATCCTTTTCCGCTTTTTGACTTCCCCCTCTGCGTAGGGGTGAAGCAACATATGATTGTTTATTATTATTATTATTTGCTTATTTATGTTTGAGTAGGCAATGATGTGGCCCATCCAGGGGCACACTGATGCCTTAGTGTATCTTATGTATACAAACCAATAATATGCTGTATTGGATAACTGCATTTGCTATGGTGTTCTAATAATGTTTTTATGCATCTTCTTATGCATTCTTTTCTTTTTCTGTTTTGACAGATGTGCGGCAATTTCGTTGCCCCGGGCTTCAATTACATCTACACTTCTTCTGCTTTTTGGGGGGGGGTGGACCCATTGGGCCGGAGTTTTGGGCTTAGGGGAGCCGTATGGACTCAATCCGGATGCATGGTGGGGCTATATGCGCGCCCCCATATCAGGTGGCGGTCTTTGGTTCCCATCATGCATCCGGAGCGGGGATCGCTCTGCGGCGCCGGTCTGACCCACTAGCACGCCAAACTTCCATCCCGCCCCTGTGGACTCCTCTCTGACAAGTACTGTCAGCAGAGGATGTCCACAGGAGGCCTGTGTAAGCGGTGCGCCGAGGGTAACATCTATTTCCGGTTCCGTTTCCGGCGGTGAATGACGTTCACTTCCGGTTTCGGGGTGGCTGGCCGGCGCCGCATCGGTTCCCGCCAATAGGTCCGCGTGACGCCGGCGTGGCGTGACGTCACACTCCACGCAATAGGCGCCACGGGGGGAGACTATTTAAGCCCAGCCTGACTGCAGGTCAGGCTGTGGTGAGAACTGGAGGCTCGGCAAACGTGGAGAGACTCTACCTTAGGTAACTACATTGGCTCTAATTTTTGTTTATGGAGGAATTCCTCCATATAACTGCCTATAAAATATATTTTAACTAATACCTATATAAACTTTATAGGACCCGGTGGGTACACTTTACCCCCTACTGGGAGCTATTGCTATCAGTGGGAAAATCTCTGCAACATCATGCCCTGGTGACTTATGCACTCCACCATAAGGTAGGTGGGCTAGAAATCACTGGGGTATTTAGCAGAGATAATATATATACAATTTGGTATGTTTATTAGAATTTTTCCTTTCCTTTTTTTTATTTACAGAAATTTATTTGTCATTCTTTTGACATTTACAAAATAGTGTCTCTCCCTTCCTTCTTTGAAGGCAGACCCGAGCCTCCTATAAGCTTTTCTTCAACCAGATGCCATTGAGGTAGGTCCAGTTAGATATAATACGGGACCTGATCAAACTGCCTCCGATATTTTGGCTCTTTATTAAATTCTTATCTTATGTATGTAGTCAATAAGTACTATTTTGTACTCTACAGGCCCTATGACAATCCAACTCTAGACTAATAGGATCCTACTCTCCCCCTACGGCTCCCCAGCCACTGATCTTGGCTCGGGCCTTTTTGGGTATAAGCCCCTTGTGGAAGTCTTGGGTAGGACGCCTTGCCGCGGATCTGCCATAATCCTCTATGTCTGATGTCCTTGGGAATATGTAGACTCTCTTAATTTGGAGGTAAGAGGTCCGGCATATACTCGGGAGAATTCTTTCTTACACATAGCATTTGCACTTATATGCCTATACAGCATCATTGTAAATATATAATCCTGTTTTTTGTACAATAAATTTACTTATATTTTTTCTTTATATGCATACCTTAGAAACAAGAAAATATCCTCACAAACCTTTCTCACCTTTCATTCGTACTTTATCCTTGTCTCCTGAGGAAGCCAACCTGGCGAAACATGTCGAGAACAAATGGACAAGTACTTTGACTTACGTGTCTCTAGTATATTAATATGTTTAGTTCCATTAGGGCTTGTATGCGTAAACCCCTGAACTTTGATATTCTGTACTGTTGTATACGAAGTCATTTAAACATATCTCTTTTTATTCTTTGTGTGTTAATAAAATACTATTTTTATCATATATGAATTTTTTCTGTAATTATGTACCCTTGACAGTCCCGTATCTCCAAATACATTTTTCTTTCATAATAATTTGGGATGATGGTACAATATATATACAAATAAATATTGGAGAGCAACACAGTCTAACGAGAACTTCAAAAAAACCAATGAACGATGACTACAGAAGTCTTATGGGCGTGTCTGAGCAGACAGGGTGCATTCATGTTTTTAGAAGCCACATGGCTTTCAAACATGGACTCCGTACCATAACAACCCAAAAGTCTCCCGTATTTCTGCTGATAGGAATCCTTATTCTGCGTTCCAGAGAACAAAGCATACCCGGACTATTCTACTGTCTTTGTGGACGATATATTATCTGCAGGTGTATGCTCATGGGGCCACAAATATGTTGATCAGGCACGCAGGGGCGACACGAGCGCACACTCGTTAAACCTATAATGTCTTTGCAGAGCGAACACACCCCAACCAGACGATCGTTCTGTGCATCACAAAGGTGCCCTTAGCTTGCGGACATGTCTCCACTCCGCAAACACTTCTCTACATCCCCAAGGAGCTTTCCACTACCAAACGGATCTCAACCAGCGTCGGTCTGCCCCAGTCAGCTCTTAAGAGCGGGCTGCGAGAGAACTAACACTGGGAGACTCTTATGACAATACATATTAAAATACATCTTTGTAAAATTTCCACAACGCTCCTTCTGTCCACAGGCCTCCCTGGAGCATGGGCCGGGTTGCAGTTGCAACCTTTGTGACCCTGGTAGTTACGCCACTGAGTATCATTGAGTATTGTTGTGTCCCCAGCGCACACTGACAGGATTGTGTCAAAGGAGCTTTTTGTTGGGCTACAGCCCCAAACCCATGTACAGCAATACAAAGGTAATATTATTGTTAGTAGTAGTGTTTTTTTCTGACAAGTAAATAGCAATAAATATAATACAATAATTACTGTTATTTAGTATAACTTGAAGTCTTAAATGTAGAATGCTTGTTAGAAACATACAGTTCAATCCTTAAACCACATCTGTCCTGTGTGAAACAAAATCATACTGTTGTAGAGCAGATTAAAGCGATGGACATGTAATTTTAATAATTCTGCTATTGCCAGTTAATTTGATGCCCTCCTTTTCATGTTCATCCAGCAGAAGCTGTGTGAGTCCTTTGTGTTTGGTGATTTAAAATGGCTATGAATGGCTATGCTCACAAAGAATGTTTTAACTACATTGTAAGCCAGACCCTTATAAACTTGCAAGAAACAAACCGCTATTAATTAGAAAACTGCTGCACATCCAAGTGCTCATATCTTGAAGTTAGTCTGCTTTTATTCTCCCGTGACCATCTATGCATCAAGAACCACATTTTTTTATCTGGTCACTAAAATTATTTGGAGATAAACTTTTGACAGAATAAATTATTAGTATATTTTATTCATACATTGCCATATTACTTAAGGGATTAACAATAAATAATAAAAGACCTTGGACAGTAACGAGAGATCTGACTCGTAAGACGAAGAGTGCCCTGTCTATATGAGTTCACATTAAGAGAGGTATGCTAACACTGGACACCACTGTGGCCTATTGGTTAGTATTGCTGCTTTCCAGCACTATGGTTTCTGGTTCAGGTCTTGGTCCGGACACTCTATGATGGAGTTTGCATTTTTGCGCCCTGTTTCGGTGGGTTTCCCACCCACCAGAGACATGCCAAATTGGTATGTGAGATAGGGACCTTAGGTTGTAGGCTCCTTGAAGGCAGGGACTAATGTGGATGTACTGTATGTAAACTGTTGCATACATTTTTAGTGCTATATAAGAACCTCTATAAAAAATAAATAGTTGGGCAGGTAATTATTTGGGTGTTTTAGGTTTAAGTGACAGAGGGCAATGTGGAGGCAGGCAAGTTTGTTACCCCCAACACTTTATATTTCTGATATGTCTGCTGTACCATGTACTTGTATGAGGAAGTATCCTGTAAACATTTGCGCACAACTGTATATCTATCTATCTATTTCTATTTTACACTGAATGGGTAGTTTTACACAGTGATCTTTTACGATCACTTTAAAGAGGAAGTAAACCCTGATGTTGACACGGACTCCGGATCGCTGACTTCCCGGATTCGCGTGGCGTCACTCCCGCACATGCGCGCTGGAGCCGACGGCATATGCCCTATAGAAATGGCACGTTCGTGCCCTTTCTTTAGTGCGCATGCGCCGATGATGGCGCAAGCGTATATGGTAAATATCTCCTAAACTGTACAGGTTTAGGAGATATTCCCAGTGCCTGCTAGTGGGAAGAGTGGTTGCACGGGGTTTACAATCACTTTAACCACTTGACCACTTTGCACTTAAACCCCCTTCCTAACCAGACCAATTTTCAGCTTTCGGTGCTCATACTTTGAATGACAATTACTCAGTCATGCAACACTGTACCCATATGAAATTGTTGTTCTTTTTTTCACACAAATAGAGCTTTCTTTTGGTGGTATTTAATCACCGCTGGGTTTTTTATTTTTTGCGCTATAAATCAAAAAAGACGAAATTTGGTAAAAAAAAAATAATTCTTTGTTTCTATTAAAATTTTTTGCAGAGTGTTGGCAGAGTGTTGGCAGAGTGTTGGCAGAGTGTTGGCAGAGTGTTGGCAGAGTGTTGGCAGAGTGTTGGCAGAGTGTTGGCAGAGTGTTGGCAGAGTGTTGGCAGAGCACATCCAACCCACAGCGCTGCTGCAATCTCTCCCCCTCTCCGCTTCTCCCCTCTCAATGTACCGATTGGTAAAGAGAGGGGAGGGAGGAACCGGCATCATGACGTGATGCCGGTTTGTTTACAAGTGATCGCTCCGTCGGTGCGGACCCGGAGGTCACGGATGTTCCCGAGTGCGCGCCCCAGGGGGCGTGCGGAAGCAAGATTCTGGGAGGACGTCCCACAGATGTCCGCCCAGAATAAGCCGACCACGCTGTAGCCGTCTTTCGGCTATGGCCCGGTCGGCATGTGGTTAAGTTAGTTTCTGCTTTAAAGGATCACTCCTGTCAAAACAAATACAATTCCATCTAGTTCAACCAATAGAAAAAAAAGCTTCTCAAACAGAACCCCATACCCACAGTTGATCCAGAGGAATACAAAAAGAGAACCTTAACCACTTACGGACGGCTGCACGCCAATATACGTCCTAAGTTTGAAGAGGAATATGGTTGTTATGGCAGCAGCTAGCTGCCATAACCCCGATATCCTCTTCTTTGGCCGTGCGGTCCACTTTCCGATAAGAGTGGTCTCTGCGGCGGATTCTCCACAAGATCACTTTTATTGGCGGTGGGAGAGGGCCCCTCCCCTTCCCAAAAAAGTGAGCTTGTAAGACCGCTGCGCAAATACGGTGTGACAGAAAGTATTGCAACGACCGCTATTCATTTCTCTAGGGTGTTGGGAAAAAAATGTATAATGTTTGGGGGTTCTAAGTAATTTTCTAGCAAAAAAAATGTTTTTAACTTGTAAACAACAAATCTCAAAAAGAGGCTCGGTCCTTAAGTGGTTAAAGCATGGTTCATATTGATGACTTGTTCCTTTTTGAAGTGTGAAGGTATGGATGTTTAGCCAGTGAAGAAAGCAACAGTCCTTCTATACGTGTACTTGTACTTACTGCAATCCCATGCATTCTTCTGTAGCTAGTAAGTCTTTTTTTTTTTTTCCTGTTCTTCGTGCATCCTGCTCCTATCTCAGCATTAAATGTATTTGTAAAGCACAGTCAGGAGATAGCAGAAATAAAATAATCCCAGATATTAAATCCCTCTCTCCGGTATTGGCTGGAACGATGAACACAAGTCACCTGTGTACGCTTCGCTTAGCAGAGATTTAAATCACTGTGTTTTCCTGTGAATGTCCCGCACTGGGAGATGTCATATCAGGTTTGATTAAATGACGAAGGAGAACATGTTACACTTCATTACACAGCAGCTTTTCTTCAGGGGGCTCGTGGGCTGAAATTAAAACGAGCTGCGGTACATGGAAAAAACAACTAGTTCCCATCTCGAGACTCGAGGCATTTTAGGGTAAAGATTATGATTCTAGGAGAGCAGAATGGCAGGGGGTGGTGTAGAGCAATGCTGGGTATTACATCAATCCACCTTTGTTGCTCGCTTCATCATTTTTCAAATGGTATAATGTTAAATATTTTACCTTCATCAAAGAAAGGACATGTTCTTGTTTATTCTTATTGTGAGCTATGCATTAGTTCTATTGTGAAGTGTCCCAGCACAGGGAATGCATGAGAGGCACCACTTTGCCCAATACCCGCTCTCCTAATGTGCTGGCAGCAAGCTTCACTGTGTGGGGTTCTGTAACATGTTGGTAATCTGCTGATAGTTGTCCAATCTTGTACACATACAAGGGAACTGTAAAGCCACGTACACACAATCTGACTTTTCAGCCCGATTGTCCAGCGGACCAGCGGAGGTCCGCCGGACTTTCCGAACGTGTGGACTTGCCTACACACGCCCGGACTTTTCCGGCGGACAATCCGCTTGAGTTTTGACGGAAGTCCGCTGGACTTTTGAAATGAACATACTTGCCCCACACACGGAGTAAAGTCCGTTCATTTAGAACGTGACTCCAGGTAGATGGGACTAGCAAAGGAAGTGAATGCCGCCACCTCGATCGGTGACATTGACACCTCACTAGCCCCGTCACCTGGTATGGATTTAAAGGGGAATCCCTATGCCAAAAAAACGGCGTGGGGGTCCCCCCAGTTCCATATCAGACCATTATCCGAGCACGCAGCCCGGCCGGTCAGGAAAGGGGGTGGGGACAAGCGAGCGCCCCCCCCCCCTCCTGAGCCATACCAGGCCGTGTGCCCTCAACATGGGGGGTGCCCTGGGGAGGATGCTGGGACTGTGACATCATATGGGGGCGGGGTCACCATGTGACATGAGCCGGTGGCCCCGCCCCTTGTCCCTATATAACTGGCAGTGCAACACGTCTGAGCCATTAGAAGAGGAGACAGCGACGAGTCAACATCGGAAGAAGAACAAGAAGCAGAAGGCGACGGCGACAGAAGCCCGGGCCACCACTAGTAAAAGAGCTGGAAGAAGAAAGCAGAGGCCCGGCAAGAAAAACAGAAGCGGGACAAGACCCCCGAAGTTGGAACAAGACCCCCAGACGACGGCGACTAAGGAGAAAGACGGGCTCCTCCGCTAGTAAAAGAGCTAGCAGAAGATAGCGGAGGAGTCCGGCGAGAAGACCCCCCAAGACGGAAGAAGACCCCCAGAGCTGTGCAATAAAGTATTTAAAAAAATTGTGTTGTTTTTTATTTACACTTTTTTCCCATAGGTGAATGGGTAGGGGTACATCGTACCCCATACTTATTCACATAGGGTGGGGGGCCGGTATCTGGGGGCCCCCTTATTAAAGGGGCTCTGGGATTCCGATAAGCCCCCCGCCCGCAGACCACGACAACCAACGGCCAGGGTTGTTGGGAAGAGGCCCTTGTCCTCATCAACATGGGGACAAGGTGCTTTGGGGTGGGGGGGCCGCAGGGCCCCCCTTTCCCCAGGGCACCCCCCATGTTGAGGGCACCCACACTCGTCCCCACCCCCTTTCCTGACCGGCCGGGATGCGTGCTTGGAT
Source organism: Lithobates sylvaticus (assembly GCA_028564925.1). NCBI lineage: Eukaryota > Metazoa > Chordata > Amphibia > Anura > Ranidae > Lithobates > Lithobates sylvaticus. The sequence goes on from CM053037.1 coordinate 26,687,094, forward strand.
AAGGGTCTGATATGGATTTGGGAGGAACCCCCACGCAGTTTTTACAGCTGCCTACTCGTTTTTATTTATTTTTTTCTATGTAGTTTAGCATTGGCTGACCTTGTGAAAACTCCTTTCCAGATGGATCATTCATAATTATTGTCATCAATGCTAATACGGTGAGAAAGCGAAAGTCCTATTTGACTGGAAAAAAATAAGCATATAAACGAAACAAAATAGAACGCAATCTTTACGAAGAGAAAGAGAAGAACATTAAAAGCTAGGCGTGCTGAAAGCCTATTTCCTGAGATAGCTGTCCTTTATTGACAGATGTTATTACTGGTTTTTAGTGCATTCCATCCCCAATTAAATTATCTAGAAATAACTACAACTGCTATAACTTATGCCGACACATTTGTCAGAACACATTCTCTTTTTGCGCTTGGTCAATAATGAGAAAAATTGTCTGTAAAAGAAAACTTTTCATGGCAAGAAATCTGTTGGAGTGGTTTGAAATCAAGCTAATTATGACTAAAGAAGAACCCATGCAGGAGCCATTATCTTGTAACGTTACCATTTAGCAAGTTACCATTGAATTTTCAAAATGTGTAAACCGGCACACTTACGAGATATTTGTGGACCATGCCTATGACAGTCTCCTCTTAGAGGAGAGAGTTTCCTAACCTTTTTTGAATCACGGACCCCTTTAAGAACCTGGTGAAAGCTATGGACTCCCTCCCCAGAAATGTTCTCAAAATAAACTTTGCATGCAATGAATATACAGTGCCTTGAAAAAGTATTCATACCCCTTGAAATTATACACATTTTGTCATGTTACAACCAAAAACGTAAATGTATTTTATTGGGATTTTATGTGATGGACCAACACAAAGTGGCACATAATTGTGAAGTGGAAGAAAAATGATAAATTGTTTTCAAAACTTTTTACAAATAAATATGTGAAAAGTGTGGTGTGCATTTGTATGGCGCCCCCTGAGTCAATACTTTGTAGAAACACCTTTCACTGCAATTACAGCTGCAAGTCTTTTTGGGGATGTCTCTACCAGCTTTGCACATCTAGAGAGACATTTTTGCCCATTCTTCTTTGCAAAATAGCTCAAGCTCTGTCAGATTGGATGGAGAGCGTCTGTGAACAGCAATCTTCAAGTCTTGTCACCAATTCTCAATTGGATTTAGGTCTGGACTTTGACTGGGCCATTCTAACACATGAATATGTTTTGATGTAAACCATTCCATTGTAGCTCTGGGCGTATGTTTAGAGTCGTTGTCGTGCTGGAAGGTGAATCTCCTCCCCAGTCTCAAGTCTTTTGCAGTATTTGGCTTCATCCATCTTACCATCAATTCTGACCAGCTTCCCTGTCCCTGTTGAAGAAAAGCATCCCCACAACATGATGCTGCCACCACCATGTTTCACGGTGGGGATGGTGTGTTCAGGGTGATGTGCCGTGTTAGTTTTCCGCCACACATAGCGTTTTGCTTTTAGGCCAAAAAGTTAAATTTTGGTTTCATCTGACCAGAGCACCTTCTTCCACATGTTTGCTGTGTCCCCCACATGGCTTCTCGCAAACTGCAAATGGGACATTTTATGGCTTTCTTTCAACAATGGCTTTCTTCTTGCCACTCTTCCATAAAAGTCAGATTTGTGGAGAGCACGACTAATAGTTGTCCTGTGGACATATTCTCCCACCTGAGCTGTCTCTTTGAAAAAAGAAACCATATTTTTTACTTTCTGCTATAAAACATACCCAATAGAAAATGCAAAAAATCAAATGTCTTCATCCATTTAGGCCAATATGTATTCTGCTACATATTTCTGGTAAAAAAAATTCCCAAACATGTATACTTTATTGATTTTGCGCAAAAGTTATAGCGTCTACAAACTATGGGATATTTTTATTCTTTTTTTACTAGTAATGGCGCCGATCAGCAATCTATAGCGAGACAGTGGCATTGCGGCGGACAAATCAGAAACCTAAATGACACTGACACTTTTTGGGGACCAGTGACACTAATACAGTGATCAGTGCTAAAAAATATACACTGTCACTGTACTAATGACACTGGATCAAGGATTGTGAAGAATAGGGTGCAACAAAGATAACAAAGACTTTAACAAACCGTACATGACTGGCTCTTGAAATGTGATTAATGCACCACAGCAACACAGAAGAGGGAAGCACAATCTATTGACACTGGCTGGGAAGGGGTTAACATCAGGGGCGATCAAAGGGTTAAATGTATGTCTAGGTGGTGCTTACTCACTGTGGGGGAGGTGCTTTGACTAGGGGAAGGTAAAGACGTGTGTTCCTGCGTTGTAGAACCACAGGATCAAAGACTTCCCTGCTGACCGAATAGCAATCTGCCATGTTGTTTACATAAGCAGACTGCTGTTCTGTTTGTATCCCAAACAATCAGTGGGTCCCGGCGGACATAGAGTTCACTGGGCCCGCTGATTGGCTCCAGCTGTGTCCAATCACAGCTGGAGTGGGTTGCTGACGGAGTGCACGTTCCCCAGATCCTGAAGTGGCAGATCATGTACTGGGTAGGTGATCTCGCACAGAGCTGCCGCCCTGCTGCAGTAAATGTACGCGGGACAGTCAATAAGTGGTTAATCAAGGGCTGGAAAATTATATTTTACATTTTCTAGCAAGGCTGGAAGTTGGTTCTAGTATCAGGGGCTGCCTACCTATTAGGGGGCATGGGCACCGGCCCCTCTATCCGTGCCACCCCCTTTATGGTTAATGGAAGTTATCCACGGCCGCCGCGCCCCCCCACCCCCATTCAGGCATCCAGGCGCCTGAATTACAGCGACGGGGGTGTTTTTTGAAGCACCTGGTTAAAGCCATAGGCTCAAATAGGGTGGGCTCAGAGCGTAGAGCATTGCGTCTGGAGCCCGCCCAGTTGTGTTACAAAAGCGAATACATTTTCGCTTTTCTAACACTGAATCGCCTCTCCGCCAATCAGGAAGCGCAGGTCTGTTACCCGTTTTCCGATTGGCTGAAAAGTTGGGTGATCCTATTGGATGCCTAGGAGGAGGGGAGGAGACGCATGGCGGAAGCCGCCGTGATCTCAGAAGAGAAGAGGAAACGGGAGATTCTGCCAGATGCCTGCCTCAGCCTGATCCCCTGACCGATGTGCCCGCCGATCCCCGCTGCTGTGTGCCTGCGGATCCCCGATGTGCCCACCAATCCCCACTGCTGTGTGCCTGCCGATCCCTGATGTGCCCGCCAATACCCAATGTGGCCGCCGATGGGGTAAGTGCAAACAAAAAACCACCAGCCACCACTCTCTAATATGCTATTTGCAAAATGGACCACCATGAATTTGTATATAAAGAGTCTCCCCTAAGAACAACTATTCTTAAAACCTAGTTTCTTTTCCCCAAAAAATGTAGAGAAAAAGACAAATCTTGACTGGTTTTGTGTTGATATCAGAACAAGACCATGGACTGACTTTGGCCCTACACTAATCAAAAATCAGCCAGTTCAGCAAGGACTAAATGAATTTTGATTAGTGTGTGGCTGTCCCTGTCCAACAGAAGCCAATCGTTTGACTTCTGTCAAACAGATTGTAAGGCTTTTCTTGGTCAGTGGCTGCAGCCACTGATCAGTGTATTCTGTCAGCAGTGGGAGCTACAGTCATGCCCCGTACACACGATCGGAAATTCGGCCAGCAAAAGACTGATGAGAGCTTTTGGTTTGGAAAATGCAACCGTGTGTACGCTCCATCTGACTTTTCCTGGCCGAATTCCCGCCAGCAAAAGATTGAGAGCAGGTTCTAATTTTCGGTCGGAAAAATTTCCTATCCGAAAATGCGTCTGTAGCAATTCCGACGCGCCAAATTCCTACGCATGCTCGGAAACAAATCGACGCATGCTCGGAAGCATTGAACTTCATTTTCTCGGCTCGTCGTAGTGTTGTACGTCACCGCGTTCTTGATGGTCGAAAGTTCAGAGAACCTTTGTGTGACCGTGTGTATGCAAGCCAAGCTTGAGCGGAATTCCGTCGGAAAAACCATCCAAGATTTTTCCGATGGAAAATCCGCTCGTGTGTACGGGGCATTAGAATACAAGGTCCTGGGGGCTGAATAAAATGAATAAATAAATAACATTGTATGGCCAGCTTTAGGATGAAGGTTCCTTGAGTTTTATAGAGTGGAGTTTATTCAGCTTATGTCTAGGCATGGTATGGCTAGGACTATATTTACCATTAAGCACAGTTAGACTGTTAGTGGAGAAATAATTATTTTTCTGTACAATTACCAATCAAACTTTATTTTCATATCAATAAAAATCTGCTAAAGGATTATTTATACATTATCACAATATTTAAGCCTGAATATCATCAGTAAACAAAGATAATGTTCTTCATAAAAGGGGTGATCCTGGCAAAGGGGTGTCGCTTTAGGGACCAAATGTGTTCCTGCACGTTCCAGTGATAGAAATCCGGCCCCCGGATTCGACCAGCCTGTTTTGACATTTTCTAAATGCAAATAAGTTTGCTTTCAGCCTAGTGTTTTGGATGAGCCTTGATTCCAATTCCAGTTTACGGGCTTTGACTGAACATTTGTGTAAAATGTTCTAATAAAAATGTGTTCATCACTAGTAATTTCCCTTTAGAGCAACACAATGTACATTACATTGGGCTATTTGTAATCTGCCTTGATTTATTAGCTCAATAAATTTGGCCACAAACCCCTTTGCTGCAAACTGAGCAATGGAGGCCCACGGCAATTACCAGCGTATCCTGAACCCCAGTCATTTTCTATTTCATATAAAGTTTCCTTCATGTATTATAACACTTACAGTAAATGCTTTTATAACTGACAAAGCGAAGCGCCCGCCTCCCTTCCTCACCCACAGTAGAAACGTAGATGTTAACCTTCCTATTGTGCCAAGCACCCGATCACCCTGCCCTGTTCCTCATTAAATTCTGACATCAAGCAGTAATAGGCTGTAAAAGCCATAAAGAGGCAATAAATAAGAACAAGTCTCATTATTTAGTAAGGAAGAAGGTTATGAAGAGTTATAGTTATTGATATTCTCATCTCTCATCTCAGGGAATTCTTGCGCGATCACACAGTAGAGAAATGATAAGACCGCAGTAATTAATGTATTGATATTGAACTGTCAGTTGCAGCTGCTGGATCGCTGATAAGTGTTTGCTGGGACTTCAGGAGATCTGCGACCTCTTCCTTCAATAAAAGGGAGCTATATTGCAAAGCTGTCATTGGCATTTAAGAAATCCATTGCGGGTTCGTTTATGGCTTGTTGCTACCTTACACTGTGAGAAACGCCTAAAATATTACCACTGAACAAAAAAGATCTTCGTACGACATGTGTAATGTGATATTATAGACTTTTCGTTTAATAAAACAATGTACAACATTTAGTTGTATCTAGAAAGTAGAAACCAATCAGGAGCAATCCTTCATTGCTCTGAGAGCCTGGAACTGATAAATGTCAATAGTTGATTGGCTAGTAATTACTATTGGTTAGTAACCAATCAACTTTGGAGAGTAAAGTGGGTGCAACTAGAGGTGAAATGTGAAATGTTCTGTACATGATTAGTTACATTCTTGTTGCTTTTAGTGGAAACTCTACAGTATGTAGCACCCTCCTAGATAGGTGCTAGGATTAGGTGAATAAATGTTAAGATTAGGTACATTTAGTTATGGCCCACTGTATCCAGTAGCGCTGTTGTTCGTTAGGGAAATTTTAGTTTTGCCTCACCAACCAGTGTGGCTCTTTTGATTGTTTTGGTCTGTTCTATGTTCCAGTTGAATGATTAACTGCTTCCCCTGATTGGTCAAGAAAGCTCTGTAAATTACCTTCACCAACACACAGCCATTAATGTCTAAACCCCTGGCAACAAAAGTGAGTACACCCCTAAGTGAAAATGTACAAATTTGGGTCCAATTAGCCATTTTCCCTCCCCGGTGTCATGTGACTCATCAGTGTTATAAGGTCTCAGGTGTGAATGGGGAGCAGGTTTTTTTAAATTTGGTGTTAACGCTCTCTCTCTTACTGGTCACTGGAAGTTCAACATGGCACCTCATGACAAAGAACTCTCTGAGGATCTGAAAAAAAGATCTGTTGCTCTACATAAAGATGGCCTAGGCTATAAGAATATTGCCAAGATCCTGAATCTGAGCTGCAGCACGGTGGCCAAGACCATACAGCGGTTTAACAGGACAGGTTCCACTCAGAACAGGTCTCGCCATGGCCAACCAAAGAAGTTGCGTGCACGTGCTTAGCATCATATCCAGAGGTTGTCTTTGGGAAATAGATGTATGAGTGCTGCCAGGATTGCTTCGGAGGTTGAAGGGGTGGGGGGGTCAGCCTCTCAGTGCTCATACCATACACCACACACTGCATAAAATTGGTCTGCATTGCTGTAGTCCCAGAAGGAAGCCTAAAGACGATGCACA